>LR990620.1:9497977-10097977 GCA_905147815.2 Phalera bucephala | reverse complement strand
AACGGAGCATACCCTTTCTCATCTTTACACCGATACTATCTTTCATACCTACACGCTTTCTTATTACGCTGTTGCGAATACGGTCGGTCAGCGTGACTCCGCACATCTTCCGCAGAGATCGCATTTCGACCGCATTTATCCTGCTTTCGTTCTCCTTCTTACGTACCCAACTCTCACTGCCATAAAACAGCGTTGGGACAAGCACTCCGTTATGCATGGCCAGCTGCGCCTTTTGGCTTAAGTGCCGGCTCCCAAGTAGCCTTCCCATCGCACCATTCACTCTATTACCTGCATTCACTCTTCTCTCTATATCAGCGGTTTATTTCCCATCCTTACTGAAGGCGCATCCAAGATATACAAACTCATTCACTTGCTCCAGCACATCGTTACCAACCACAATCCTTGCATTCGTTCTGGTTTCTTCCCGTTCAAAAACCATAATTTTGGTTTTCTTCACATTCAAATGTAAGCCATTGTTCATGCAGTCGTCTCTCATAACTGTGACTAGTGTTTGCAGATCAGTGGCTGTTGGCGCTATCAAAACCGCGTCATCTGCATACAATAGGTGGTTTATCACTAGATCACCCATTTTTACCTCTTCAGTCATCGCATACAGTCTTTGAAGACTTTTATTTAATTTAAAGACGTGTATTAATGATTAACGATTACGTTTTGTAATCTTCAACGTTTACGATTACGCTTTATATCTTGCATCATGATTGAATATTACAAAATTCAATTGTAATAATTAATCTGATTACATTTTGCCCATCTCTGCTCCGAAGTGACACGCTTGATTGTACAGAAAAATCTTACTATCTATTTATATATGCTTCGTGCTTCAGACCACCAACCAAACGGTCACTAGAAGTGCTCCTTATGGAATATTTATGTGATCTTAGTATGTGATATTTTGTATATTTATTGTATTTCTTTTAGATATGGATTTGATATGCTAGAAGCGGCATACGAGCTGTTTCCAAATAGAGATTACTGTGTGATGTGTCTACCTTCAAACCACCCCTCTTTTCCGCTCCTAGAACATTTTACTGTAAGTAATATTTTTACTGGCTTATTTACTGTAATATTCCCTATAAATAAAAGACACAAAATGATTAGTAATAGTAATAAATAAATGAGTGATTAATTTGTAATGTCTGACCGAAGCTTCGGCTTTGGCCACCTTCTGCCTAAAATACCACCTTGGGCCTAAAATACCACCTTCGGCCTAAAATACTACCTTCGGCCTAAAATACCACCTTCGGCCTAAAATTTCACCTTCGGCCTAAAATACCACCTTCGGCCTAAAATACTACAATCGGCCTAAAATACCACCTTCGGCCTAAAATTCCACCTTCGGCCTAAAATACCACCTTCGGTTTAAAATACTACCTTCGGCCTAAAATACCACCTTCGGCCTAAAATACCACCTTCGGCCTAAAATAACACCTTCGGCCTAAAATACTACCCTCGGCCTAAAATACTACTTTCTGCCTAAAATACTACCTTCTGCCTAAAATACTACCTTCGGCCTAAAATTTCACCTTCGGCCTAAAATACCACCTTCGGCCTAAAATACTACAATCGGCCTAAAATACCACCTTCGGCCTAAAATACTACCTTCGGCCTAAAATACCACCTTCGGCCTAAAATACCACCTTCGGCCTAAAATACTACCTTCTGCCTAAAATACTACCTTCGGCCTAAAATACCACCTTCGACCAATCCTTCGGTTTCGGCTAAAATGGGCCGAAGTTATGGCCGAAGCCGAAGGTTTCCAGCAAGTACCGAATTGAACGATCTATTAGGATTTACGATTTACCGGCGCAGCAGGATGAAGATCCAGAGCCTGCAGCGCAAGATCCGCATCGCATGAGGATACCGTACCGTATCCTTTGAGGGCAACTCTCTTGGCGTGCTTTCCGCCGCTTGACATCCTGGCGGACATGGACGCGAGGGTCTACGAGCAGACTCGCGGCGTCCGCTAAAGCGGCAAGGGCGTGCCTGCGCTCAAAGAAGTGAGACGGCGGGGACAACGACGCGCTCTAGAAGAGTGGCGCGCGAAGCTCAGCCAAGAGCCAAATTGCGCGCAAGCGCGTCGTCCAAGCTATCCTGCCGTCCTTCGAAGCCTAGCACCAGTGGAGAAGAGGGCGAGTCTCCGACCCGTCTCCACTGTGGTGGGGACCAGGATTCAGCCCAGCACACGCTCGAAGAGTGCCCAGCGTGGGCCTCCGAGCGGCGGATCCTGGTCCTGGATTCCTGTCGGCAGTATTAGCGGCCATGCTGGAAATCGGCGTGTGGGGCCGTATCCTCCTTCTGCGAGACTGTGATGTCCCAGAAGGAGGAGGCCGAGCGGGATCGGGAGAGAGCAGATCCTGCTCGACGAAGGCGACGGCGCCGGGGCGGAGGCACAGCCCGCCCACGCCCTCCAGCCCAATAGCCCGGGGCTTAAGAATACGGGCAAACTAATATTTTTACTTCGGCGTTAATTCAGTTGTACGATGTGCACGCTCCTATTCAGCCTATCAAAGTAAAACATCTTCCGGCACCTTGGTTAACTGATGATATAAAGCTGATAATGAACAAGAAAGTGGCTATCAAATCCAAATTTAAAACTAGGTCCACAGAATCTAATTGGAATAGTTATGTAGCCATTCGGAATCACTGCAACAAGGTGTGTAAAGATGCTCAACGCCAACACATTCATAGTTCAGTTCAAAGCGGCAATCCAGCAAAAGTCTGGAAGTTTCTAAAAACAATGGGGGTCGGTAAACCGCGGCAAGAAAACATCCCTAAAGACCTTGATATTAATCTTCTTAATAAACATTTCTTTTTCAACTTACTTTGATAAGACTATGAAAGCAACCACGCTAAACAATCGTTCGTCTATTCCGACGCCCGATTACGCTCCATTTTTCTTTAGTCAATTTGCTGCTTGTGATGTTAAAAGGAGTGTAGAATCCATTACATCGAATGCAGTTGGCAGCGATTGTATCAGCCGTAATATTATTCTCCCTATCCTTGATGAAATTCTACCTATCCTTTGCCACATTTTAAATCGCTCTATTTCCAACGGTCAGTTTCCATCTTCATGGAAAGAACCTCAAGTGACACCATTACCTAAAAAATCTAATCCTACGTCCTTCTCTGAATATCATCCCATTTCAATATTACCCTTCCTATCCAAAGTTCTTGAGCGCCTTGTCCATGACCAATTAAGTAGATTCTTCAAAAATTACTCCCTCTTTAATCCTTTTCAGTCCAGTTTTCGTCCTGGTCACAGTACTGTTACTGCTTTGGTGAATATTACGGAGGATATAAGATTGGGTATAGAAAAGAGTAACTTGACTATACTCACCCTGCTCGATTTCAGTAATGCTTTCAATACCGTGGATTTTGATATTCTACTTGGAGTTTTGCGATCTATTAACATATCTCCAACGGCAATTGATTGGTTTCGTAATTACCTGTTTGGTCGTCGGCAACGTATACGCATCGCACGCAGAAACCTACCCTTCTTATTGCTATACTACTGCCGGTGTACCGCAGGGTGGCGTTTTGTCTCCGTTACTTTTCGCTATCTTTATTAATTCGATTTCCAACAAACTACTTTCTTCCTACCACTTTTACGCAGATGATCTCCAAATTTACACTCAAGCACCGTTGACCAGGTTGTCGGAGGCTGTCAATACTATGAATAACGATCTGGTAAAAATATGCGAGTGGAGTAAAAGCTATGGTCTTAAAGTCAACCCAGCTAAGACCCAAGCTATTATCATCGTTAGCTCTAGACTTACATGGGCCATTTTTAAAAGAATGGTTAAGGACCACTTTCTTTCGTTAAGCACCACTTTTATCCTGTAATAAGTCACCTACTATCATGCCGTTTCTTTATTTCTATCTTTATTATATTTGTATATTGTTATGTATCATATATTTATAAGCATATATTTATATACCTATACCTATTAAAGTAAAACCAAACTAATAAATGCACGCCACCTACTGCCCTCTATTTTTTGTATATCTTTTTGCCTTGTCCTTTCAGTTTTGGTTGTCTGGAAGAGATCGCTATTAGCGATAAGACCGCCAATTGTGCCTTTGTTTATTTTTTTTCTCTATATAAATGTATTGGTGTACAATAAAGAGTAATCTATCTAACTCGCGTCCCCCCCCCCCCCACAACATCAGTAGGGGGCCTTCGGGGTCGCGGACGCAAGGGGCGGGGGCCCTGAGTGTCCTTCACAAGCGACCCCGAGGAGGACGACGGCGTGGTGTAGCCCATGTCGCCGTGAGCACAGCGTCGGTGTGGGGGGGAGCGTGTCATCAAGTCTCCCCCCGATGGCGGGCTCTTCGGAGCGTAGCACAAGATGCCCCTCTGCGTTCCATACAAAGATCTCGGAGCCCCTCCAAAGTGCTGATGTCGGCCACCCTGGGGTTTTTAGTCGGTAAGAATCCGACATGGCCCGTGAGCTTCCCCCAAGGCTATATATAAGTCCTATGCAGGATTTTCTCCAGGAAAAAAAATATTTACGATTTACAAATGCTTTTAAGTAAATAAATATTATATATTATATTATTTCAGTATTATTATTTTTAACCAGTTGTAGTCAATTTTAATCATCTCGTTAAGTTAATACAGTCAACGAAACTTTTTCAAAATTTAGCCAATCCCTTAGGGTTATTAACCTTCGGCATCGGCATTGGCTTCGGCCGAAGGTTTTGGCGATGGCCTATTAATCGGCTTCGGCTTCGACCAAAAATCGACCTTCTGTCTGAGACTATTAATTTGTATGTTGACTTTTGTCCTGCAGTAGATGTCTTTCGTCTGATGATGATGAAGAATGTTTAAATTTTTCACTGTGATACAAATCCGCCCTGTAAATATTTCGACGGTCCCATAGAACAAAGTTACATATGCCAAATAAAATAAATAGCATTTGCATCTCTCATGCCTGTCAATAAGGTTATTTATGCCAAATATAAAAACTGTATCATAGAACTTTGTTTGTTGGACACGTCGATTTATTTTCAAATGTACCCTAGTGATAGCACTATAAGAATCGACTTATTAAATATCGATTCAGGGATTGAAATATATTAGTAATTTGTTTATCTTTGGTTACAGCTGGTGACACCTTATGGAGCTAAAATGAGATTTATAAACGAAACACTCTATGTTGCACATATACATTCTGTCCGATGGTAAGATCTCCTTTCGATATTAAATAAACGTTATGAAACCAGATCCAATGGGATGATTCAGATATAGTATTTATGTTTTATTTCTTTTTTATTTTGCTTTTTTTAGCAATTTACGGGTGCGTCCAGGCGAGGCGGAAGATGCCCCTGCACTAAATGAAGTCCTGGAACACGCTCCTCGCATGCAAACCTTACTGGACTTGTTCCAAAAGACGTTAGGTTCACAAGCTTTGCAATCTTATGTATTACTCAGTCAGAACCAGCCTGTTGGTGTTGTTATACTCGGGTGAGAGAAGCTGGATACTTCTTTAGTGAACCCGTATAACTTATTTAAACAGGGCCCTTGTTGACTATGACCACGTAACTCGGCGCGTTACGATAACTTTGTAAAATGGTCGTATAATGGTAGTCTAGTGGCTTACAGAATATGATATCATTTCATGAAGTTATAGTAACGCGCCAATTTTGCTCATAACGAATAAGTGTTTCCTTGACGCGACAGAGGAACTTCTTAACAAACTCGAACGTCTGCAGAATTTGTGTATCCGCTTTATTTTCGGTCTACGCAAATATGATCATGTCTCCGAGTATCGATCGAAACTGAAGTGGCTACCTATTCGCCGACGTCGAGATTTACATATTCTCTCTCTTCTCTTCTCCGTCCTTCATAACCCTAGCTCGCCTGTATATCTTCGTGAGCGTTTCGAATTCCTTATCCCTAGGGAAAAAACTTGTCGTACGGCTACCTCTCTTCTTCTCTGAACTCCTCGTCATTCTTCCACTCTCTATGATGGCTCCTTTACTGTACGTGCGGTGAAACTCTGGAATTCCCTTCCACACTCCATACGCGATGGCTGTTCTCTAGATGTTTTTAAAAGACGAGTTAAAGAGTATTTCCTTTCTAGTTAATATTTATTGTATATATATATATATATATATATATATATATATATATATATATATATATATATATATATATATATATATATATATGTGTGTTGTGTATTTATTTTATTAATTCATAGTTGTGTATATGTAAATAGGTATTGCATAGTTCATGTAAGTAAATGAAAATATTTATTTTTAGTTTCGATATTATATATTATTAGTATAATTTATATATTTATGTACTTGTCATTATCAACTCTGAATTTTAATTCTATTATTTTTTAGTTCCGTGATTGTACAATTGCCCTCACTTCCACATAGTTTCTCTTTCCTCAAAGGTTAACTGGAACATAACTCAAATTGAGTTAAGTTCGCCTTTGTACATCTTCTGTGTAATAGTTGTTTCTGTGTTCTATTGTACAATAAAGAATAAATAAATAAATAAATAAGTGGTCCAGCTTTCTTTTTAATTTTGTAAGTGAAATTTGGAATTGTTAGAATTATATAGATCAGTAGTCCACAATGACGCTAGTAAAAAGAAAGAGTTACTTGACATGCAGTCGTAGCCAGTAGGCTAGCATCGGTGACTGCCACCGGCCCGCCAACGTGCGCAGGATGGTGTTGGCGCTGTCCCGTATTTGTTAAGAGTAGGGAGGCAAAGCGTTTGTGCATGATGGCAGTAAATCCATCTGTTTGAGCCTCCGCGAACATAGAGGAAGTGCTGCAGTGACGCGGTAGCTCCATCAGCATCCTGAACTCTTTATTGTATTGTACGCGTAGGTAGCTGTAGTGTACCCACAAACTGCACGTATAAAAGGATTGGAAATACGCTTTAAAAAGCGTACCTATGACTTGCTTAAAGCTATTTGCAAATCTTCGGGCCAACGTGTTACAGTAAACAGACAGTGACCTCCGTTCTCTTTCAATATCATGATTAGAGCTTTGTATTTGGAACTCGATTATGTTACAAAAGTTATTGTTTTAAGTTAATTAAAAAAACGGTTTATTTAGAAATAAGATTAATTCTGAAACGAACCTGCATTGAACCTAAACTAATGGCGTGGTAGTGTTAAAGCCATCCTTAAAAGTGGGCTTCCTTTAAATGGTGATAATTTAGAGTCCAGTGGGTTCTGAATTGTTACTCGGTAACAAGAAAATTCACCGTCGTCTTTTCTATTGATCGGTAACATGGTTTTTTCTTTTGCCCATTGATTGTGCCAACTATTGTACACGGGTACTCGACAATTTCAGACCATTAGAAGACGGCACCGAAATCAGAACTCAATATGATCTGGAACCAGAGCCACGTCGACCCGGCACTGATTGTACGGTTAGTTGCATATTCTTTGCGATAGACATAAATCCCATCTGTAGTTCTGGCCACGGTAGAATTATGTATGAGTTTTTAACAGTTTTGTATGGAAAAATGTTTAGCCCCCAAAGATGTAAATTGCTTCTCGTTGGCGTTACGTTTCGCTTAGTTTGTGGTATTTTCAAACAACGGTCATGATATAAGTTCCACAAATTGTTCAACATTGAAATTGATGACTAATTGCCGAATCCAAAGCTTGTTGCGAATCTGACATCAGAGAGACTGTATCAGAGGCTCATCATATTCAGAATCTTAAAGGACAAAAACTAGTTTAGAATAGGATTAACCTCTTGGTTGACTTGTCTCGGGGTTTTAAGGAAATTTCTTTGACTGCCTCGTTGGTCTAGTGGCAAAGCACATCGCTTTGTGATCACGAGGTCCGGGTTCAAATCCCACTTTAGAAAAATGTAGTTCCCATGTAAAAATTCCCAGTATGAGTCCGGAGTCTGGAATTGTGCCCCGTATATGGCAATAGGCTCGTCCCCTATTACGTGGGACCTAACACTGTCGGCGAAACGAGGGTGTACTCAGTACACCTCTGCCACCCCCGCTTGGGGAATATAGGCGTGACGGTGGTGTATTCTTAGCCCAAAGGTTAAGAAATGTAAGTTTGGGTACTATACCTATCCTATATGGTTGGTCATATTTGTGTCGCATAAAATCTACTTGCAGATTTTGGCCGGTGTGATGTCTCCGGCATTGGAACCGCATGCACGGTGGTATATGAGAGATATATTAAGGCAGTCTCAATACTCGACCTTGTTCTGGATATGTCGACTTTTCGCTAAAGGAGATTCGGTAAGGATATTTGTTCACCTTTATTGGTAAAGCAATAAGAGCAGTGCACTTAAGATAGATGTGTCCATATTAAGGAGACAAAGTAAAGCGAAGGGTTTCGTTTTTGTCTGCGTGTCGCCTATATGAAGCACATGTTGGCGACGTTAGAGGACATGGATAACACTGGACTAAAATGCCATGTTAACATTGTAGGTGGGCACCCGGATTTTTGTAACAATTTGTTTTTGTTTTGTAGAGTCCAGGTCGAAACTTAATGTCACTGGCTGGTCACATGACACCAGTGCATCCGCGCTCGGCAGTGCCCAATATTAGTGCCAACAAGGATTTGGACAAAATATATAGTTTGTGAGTAAAGCATTGTAGCTCTAGCCCTTTGGCTCTTGGTTGGAAGAGTGAGTAGAGCGGTAGCAAGTTCTGTATTTCTCTTTATACCTCCATTGTGTAAGAGGAGAGGTGTTTTGTCTTCAAAAACAATAGCAAATTTTATACAGGTATCTATCCTTACTAGAAAATAGTATAAAAATAATAGTCTTCTTTGTTCTGTGAGACTATGGATTATAAGAAATGATACGCCGCCACGCCTATATTCCCTAAGCGGGGGTGGCAGAGGAGTACTGAGTACACCCACTTTTCGCCGACGATGATAGGTCCCATGTGATAGGGGGCGAGCCTATTGCCATATACCGGGCACAATTCCAGACTCCGGACTCATACTAGAAAGATTTCGTTAGATAAAATACATTTGTCCGACCTAGGATTTGAACACAGGACCTCCAGAAATGATAATAATAATATCAGTCTATACTTTCCCACTGCAAGTCAAAGGCCTAAGAAATGATAGACGAGAAAATTTAATTAGATATTAAAATAATGACTTCCTCGTTGGTTTAATAGTGTACCGATAGTCCCGATCACGTGATCACAGGGACTATCTCTTCTTCATTAAATCAACGAGGGAGTCGTTATTCTTATATCTAACTAGCAGTTTCCCCCAACAGCACCACCTATCGGGTGCTTATGTTATATGTTATATAGCCTATGTAACTTCTGGATAAGGCAGCTTTCCAATGGTGAAAGAATCATTAAAATCGGATCAGTAGTACTGGAGGTTACCCCGAACATCCAAACTCACAAACTTTACCTCTTTATAATTTTAGTATATATTAAATTTTCATTTTCAAATAACGTGATTTGATTGCTTAGTCCGACCGACCGGGCCACGTGATTTTTTAAATCCTATTTGTCTAAATGGGCAAAAAGGAATCACAAATTCTCATACTCCGATTGTTCTGACTACGGGGAAATGCGATATCGCATGATTCGATTCATTAGACGGATGTATGACTCATTCGACGGGTGTATAACAGGGTAGTAATCACGAGTTTTTAGGTAGAAAGTGTGTTTTTTCCATAGAAATAGTCCTCAATAGTAGTCAACAAATCAACTGAAGACGTTATCGCAGGTCCTACCCATTCGCGCTATGGGTCCTAGAGCGTCCTCTGACTAGTATCCCCAGAGTCTACGTGAACAATAGCATAGTGGTTGTCGGAGCCAGTCGCACGGGGCTTGCTTTCCTTGAGACGCTGTTTTTAGGGTAAGATTCATTTATTAATAACTAGCATTTACCTGTGACTTTATCTGCATTGGTTTTTTTTGGGACAAAAGTAGCCTATGTCTTCCCTAGGACGAAATCTTCTTTTTCCCCAGGAAACAATCAGTTAAACGAGATTATATGCTATATTAGGTCTGGGGTTCAAACCCACGCACGCACCTCTTGTCTTTTCGAAAACATGTGCGGATTAAAAATTAACTATCACTTGCTTTAACGGTGAAGGAAAACATCGTGAGGAAACCTGCGTGCCTAAGAGTTTCTCGAAGGTGTGTGAAGTTCGCCAACCCACACTGGGCCAACGTAGTGGACTATGACCTAAGCCCTCTCAGTTTTAGAGGCGGCCCGTGCCCAATGGTGGGACAGTTTCTTAACAGGATTAATATTATTAATATTATATATGCTATATAATTCATGCTTAGGCCACCCTCCTCCTTCCATCCTTAGACCTAGTCCCCAATAGTACTCTAGAGTACCTATAACTAAAATAATATAAAACTCATGCTTGACTAATTTAAGATGCAAGGGTAAAATCAGACCTTAATTTTTTTGGTCTATTCAATTCATTAAGCACCTTTAAATTAAAACTAAAATCTTTATTTGCTATATTGTATAATCCAGTTGTACTTTACTAGAGTTATACTTTTGTTTTCCTGCATTGTTACTAAAATTTTAAAACTACGGTCTAGATTCAAATTTACTCCTAACAAAAGTTCTATTATTAAGTGTCCTAACACCAAAATTATGATGAACACCTTTTTTACGTAGCCCAACGTCCCAATACCTGACATTTAGCAACGTGACATTAGTTTCGGAGCATGGTCTACCGACAGTTGCCGAGTGTCTGAAGGCCGCGGACATCTGTGTCCCTAGAGACGGCCGGTACACAGATCGATATCTTAAGACTGTTCCGTTCTACTTCTATTTGGACGTAATCTCTGCGGTTATGGTTAAAATTAATAGGTAAGTAATATTATTTGTGTATAATTTAACTTTACGAAAAATATTGTTTTTAAACTTATTTCGCATTTTTTGTCCGGGATACTCTACCACCTGTACTGTGTAGTAATACGCAGGATATTTTTGCAATGTTGCTCTTCTCGAAACATTATTACACCTACCCTACAGACTACGTACTCTGTCCACTTATTGTTTTTACATACTGAACGGTGTTAGTACTGGAGAGGCTTTGCAACTTTACTAATTAATATGGTGTAAAGTGATAAGGGCGGGCTACGAGGCTGCGGTGTTCTTACCGATCACCAAGGTTAAGCAGAGTTCGACTCGGTCGGCCTGAGAGGTCGGCCTGGGTGACCATTAGTGGCATTTTCATATTCGAGCGTCTCCGTGCTTCGGAAGCCACGTTAAGCCGTTGGTCGCGGTTACCACTTAATGTGGTAGTCGTTAAGCCGAGTTGGAAGCCTTATAGGCGACGTCATAAGTTCCAACAGCAGGTGGCCACATACCTGCCACCACCAATCCGCACTTGGTCCGCGTGGTGGAGTATGACCTAATCTCTCTCACCTCGATTTGTGCGAGAAGGCCTTTGCCCAGCATAGGCTGATGAATAAAATGTTTAAACGGTTTTAATATTCTACTATTGGACAGCATTCATTCTTGATTCTTTGCTATCAAACTATACCTACCAACCTATCTCCATTATTTTTCGTAAAAGTTCATATTTTAATTTAAAAATCCAAATGTGCGAACATTGTATATTTCTTGCAGAAAAAAGAAATGCATTCATTTAAAAGGCGGCGGTCTGAAGTTTTACGATGAGCTAGTGTTAACTTGCGGGCACCAATTTCAACATCCGGATTATTTGCGAGAGTCTCTTGAACTAGTAAAAGAACTCAAGTTAGTATTTTATAGGTCTTAATCTAAAAATAATTAATTAATTTATTTATTTTATTTGGGTTACCAACATATGATACACACAAAAAGACAACTAATACTAAATGTCATACCACGTGCCCACCCACATATGCCCACATGTCCACAGCTAACATAAAATAACATACGTTGCACAGATAAGAATGAGTGAATAATATCTATGATTAAGATAAAAATACAAAACGTATATAATCTCAGACGGAGTGGTCAGAAAACAACCATAATTTATATTCCAAAAGTCCCTATTTCACCAAATTAATCAGGACCAGGACATTTAGTAGCCATAGATTTTCTTCATTATTTGCATTCTATATCTATATCCGCAGGGAGTAGAGTCAGCCTCATTCTCGTGTCTTTCCACCATTCTTAATTTTATGCTAATTGTAATAGTAGGTAGATATTGTATTCAAGGGCAAAGTAAAATCAGTTTTATCCGAGCAATGTTGAGGCTGCGTTAATCCTTCGATTCCAATTCGAACCCAAGATTATCATACATTGTATATAGAAATACATGCCTATACACTGACTAATTCATTTACACTCAAATGTGGACCTAAAAAGCTGAAATTTTGACAGCGTATTCCAGACTATAGTTGGGGGTGCTTTGCATCACCCATGGTCACGGGAAGGTCCTTTCTTTTTTATGCATGAAAATTATCATTATTTATGCTGGATTAGGAAAGGGAAGCCGTGCGAAAGATTACTGATGGACAACCCCAAGTACCAGCCAGGTCGTGTTCCGGCTCTACCTGAACTACCTGAAAATGTAATGCTGGTTAACTCTCTGTACGCAGCCAATTATGCTCTGAGAAAATTAATGCGAATGATCAGCGCACCGTGTAAGTAGTTACACAATCAGTACATCTAGTGCATAAGATTTTAAGTTGTTAAAAGGTAGTTTTCCATTTCGTAAGTGAAATTTAACAGCCTTGCTGCTTCTTCACGTCGGGGCAGGCTTAGGAAACGTTAGCGTGACGATATGGATGCTTTTCAAAAATATTGTTGAAATTATGAATTTCTCATACAAACTAGACCAAAAACAAAAAAAAATATACATTTCGTTAAGATCAAAATTTACACTAGTTAAAGAATAATTTTGATAAGTAAAGATATGTAAGTTCGCTATTAGCATATAATTCTGTCTATACAGCCAAATAGTGTTGGCTCTGCCTTTTCTCATGAATAAATTTAAACGATATGACGGGATTGTCCTAACGTACAAGATTGACTGTCGCGTGATCTCTTTCTATTTTTCTCACAAAATATAATAGATCACGTCCCACCAGAGAATAATGGTTTCGCCACATAACCGACGCAGCGCGACAGGAGCGCGACGGTGGCGCGGCTTGGGGAGTTGTACTGTACTGAAATGTACGGGACATGCCAAACAGCGCAGCCCAGCTCGGCGCAACGGCAAACGTCTCAATCTAACGCAGCTGAACGTTTCCGTCGCGCTCCCGTCGCACTCCATCGGCTGTCTGACCAAACCTTTAATCATCTAGATACTTATGATATCCTTTAGCGGAGGATCCACTGACAAGTTTGAGCGTATACAACAGAGTAATCGTATATGGGGACTGTATTGAAGCGTACAGTTGTATAGCTGCGCTCATGGAATTAGGCTTATCTTCTGACCTATTGTGCTTCGTGGAGCCGTTTCCCTCAGAAGACTCGTCTGCTATGAGGGTCAACTGCTTTAATGACGAAGTTGTAAGTATGAATAAAATGCTTTCATTATGCGTCCAAACATCTACAGTCATGACGCCATCTTGTTTCATCATCGGCGTCAATTACAAGAAATTCGCGATCATTTGCATAACAATACTGTTCTGAATTTGAATATGGACTCATTATACTAATTAATCCCTTTAAATCACTATTACTGGGCAGGGTCCAAGATCTTACCCAATAAGGTAATCTTGGTCTTGATACAAGTATAGTCTTATGACCAAATCTCATGATTTCGTGACACGGGCTCACTATGGTTTACCGACGGAGTTTTTCCCGAGTTCCTAAGGTTGAAATAATTTAACTTGAACAAGTAACAATTAATAATTTAGCTGCATCAACTTTAGTAGATTGATTTGAGTATGTTAATAATGATACCTATTTGGTGACTAGTTAGCCTACCGAAGCCCGCTTAGTCAGGGCGTAAGAAGCTCAATTCTTCGAATGGTGGTGGTAGCCCTTGTGTATTTCATGTGTGATTGATGAGTGATGCCTAATAAAATTGATCCCTCTAGTAGCTAGGCACCTAACCTGTTGTCTGCAGCGTGTTTTGATACATCTACAGCGTATATATTGTATTAAAGGTTGACGAGAGAGTGCAGGGGAGTCTAGAGAAGCTCGGAATCCGAGTATTTCGCCAATGTACATTGAATGGCTGGCATCAACAGGGCAATCGCATAGTGGCCATAAACCTCATGGGCCCGCTCCAGGCGATATCGATCCGATGCTTCACACTTTTCTATTATGGATTGAAGGCAATCGATTTGAACGCTTTTAGAGGTAAATGTTTTTATAAACTAGGTTATATATCAGGCGAATGGTCAGTATAGACTTTCAAGATTATGGAAAGACTTCCAGGGCCGGCTTTTTCGGCAATTTTGGGATCTGTGTAGATTTTGGAATTAAAGAATATCCTGCAAGTTCATTCCAACCAGCATATTGTGAAGATAATATTTATTTTATTTTTATTTTAGGTTACTTCTCCGTCTTTTATGAAAGCATTTCCTTGACGTCCGTATGATAGGCAGGGTGCAGGCAGCTTGATTAAATGGATTTAGTGGAGAAAAATTCTGTCGTTCCGGATACAGAGTACTTTTTAATAATGTATAGGACAAATGTTTGCGCGATCCACAAATATTTTCTTCCAGTCTGGATGTTTGTTAATTACTCATACAATTTGCACCCCATCCCGAAATAAGTCCTAGTGTGGGGCAACATTTTGCTCTTTACTTGTGAGTTGCTTAACTCTAACGACTATAATGTATACAGCTATAAACGAATGTGGTCTGGTATACGACGGAGGCGTAGTGGTGGATCCAAACTTCAAAACTAACGACCCTTACATCTACGGGGCCGGTCCTTGCGTGAGGTACTCTCGAAAGTTGTACGCCGCCCGCCAATCGCACCAGTACTTTTGCGCTGAGGATATTGGAGAAGCGGTAAAATTTTTTTTTTACGTACCTTCTGCATATTTATTTTGAAAAATCACGAAATATTCCCAAAATCTCCATTGACCGTTCTTATTGATGGTGAAAACGGGATTATTGGAGCGAAGCAGAAATAGTCATATTACAGTGTGTGTTTAGTGACGGAAGAATGTTTTTTTTTGTTGAAATTATATAATAATAATATCGGCTTATACTGTCCCAATGCTGGGCAAACGCCATCTCTCACAAATCGAGGTGAGAGAGGTCATACTTCACCACGCAGACCCAGTGCGGATTGGTAGAGGCAGGTTTGTGGCCACCTGCTGTTGGAACTTATCAAGCCGCCTATAAGGCATCCAACTTGGCTTAACGACTACCACATCAAGTGGTAACCGAGACCAACAGCTTAGCGAGCCTTCCGACGTACAGAGACGCTCGAATATGAAAATGCCACAAACAGTCACCCATTTCAGGCCGACCGAGTCGAACGCTGCTCAACTTGGTGATCGCTAAGAACATTGCGGTCGCACAGCGCTACGACTGCCTCAGTGTCTGTTCTGTTTTGTTGTAATTGCACACCAAGGTGTAACATAATTAAAGAAAGACCTGAAAGTAGTTTGTTCTAAATGGGCAATGAATTTATTCCGACAAATATTTAATGTATTTTACATTTTCTCTTAATTTTCAATATATGTTGTTACTCCTTCAGTGCGCTATAACAAACTAAATTAATTCTTGATTCAAAACATTTTTGAAACAAATTTCTCAATACGCACCCATACACGTACAAGTTTTATTGTTAAATGGGGTATAAGAGTGCTTTAAAAAGGGGTAAAAAACTAATAAATTTGGAAGTTTGGTTTAATTTAAAAAAAGCAATTACCTAATCAGGGTGTCTGAGGTCTCGCGTTATTTACGATATCTTGTTTATCATAGAAGTGGCTACGCCGATCGCTTGGATACACCATAGTATAAAGAAATGATCAACGACACCGTTACATTCCTTTCCAATCAGCTCTCGGTTATCGAATCCAAACTTATGAACTGAGGTAACTCTTTAAAAACCGAAGATATTAATCATATAAATGATGCTATGTCATTAAGTTAATAAACACTATCTCACATATCTACAGACAAATAAATACTTGGTCTTAGGAATTTACTTAGCCGAGTTATGTCATGGGTTTAGAATTCTATCAGACGAAATCCTTTTCTATAATCAAGTAATGACGTTTACTTATTTGAGCACTCAGTATTTAAGTATCTTTTGGAATAAGTAATATTACGTTTTGTTTATTAATGAAAAAAAAGGTACACAAGTACTACAAAAATATTTAACATCACAAGTAACGGTTACTGCTTAAGGAAAGGAAATGCTGCTGACTGTTACTTGGCTAAGAAAATTAACTTTTGACTGTCTTGTTGGTCTAGTGGTAAAGCGCATCGCTTGGTGATCACACGTTCTGGGTTCAAATCCTAGGTCGGACAAATAAAGTTTTTCGAACGCAACCTTCCCAGTGTGAGTCCGGAGCCTGGAATTGTGCCCGGTATATGGCATCAGGCTCGTCCCGTATTGCATGGGACCTAACATTGTCGGCGAAAAGTGGGTGTACTCAGTATACCTCTGCCACCCCCGCTTGGGGAATATAAGCGTGACGGTGGTGTTTTCACTTTTGACATTTCTTACTTTTGTCAGTTTTTCAACTATAGAATAAAAATGATTTACTAAGTAAATCTATCTATCTATCTATATCATCACGCCAGATCCCTTGCAGGTAGGCAGAGAGTACAGAGTTCCAAAAGGTCCTTTCCTTACATACCTTAGTAAATAATTTAGTAAAATTAATTACTTAGACATGTTTATAGATCCGGGTCACTCACAATGGAAATGTCCACCATTGGCGTAGTAACTTAAACTTTCGTAATTTATTTCTTTTGTTACATGTTTTCATGATTTCATGTGCCTGAATATTACTGTAATTTGCATAGGTTGCGAAACTCTTCATGAAGAAATTAGATCCGTTCGTGATGGGTGATCCCGATATGGATGAACCACCAACTGGCACCATACCAAGATATAGTTCGAGTTTGCTCGGGTAATGACCGGAAACGACTACCACGAGCTATAAAGCTCCATTTACATTTTGTCAAGAACACATTCGAATATTGCTAAGGGCATTTTAGCTTCCAATAAATATTCGAATAACAAGGTTCTAGTTTTTTGATTGCTTTAAAGTTTATGGTAGAGCTACGGATATTATATCCATACCTACTTCCTCCTTCTCTATGGCTGATCTGCCATTTTTTTGTGTCTCCCGCTTTGCAAAGGAGGGAAGTGGAATTTTATTTACCCACTCCTGTTTTTCTTTCTAATTCAATTTATTGCGGGTTCCATGACAATTAAAGCGCTTCCCGGGACACCCCAAGGTTCAAACCTTGGCGTCATTTAAGGAGACCATTGTGGATCCTGGCTAACAGGAGTTACAATGGTGGGAATGTATGGTGGGCTTAGTCCCATTAAAAATACATACCTACTTATTATTTTAGAAATAAATTTGTGGATGGACCAGTAAGCGTATATGGTCAGTATAAATGTCTACTTTCCCAAATCGTGCTGCATTAGGAAACTTAAGCATCTATACCGAATGGGATTGTTTTACGGTACAATATTGATTGCTGTGCGACCTCTTGCTACAGTTAACTGTATTACTAAGTAGTAATTTTTCTTATTATTGTTTTGTTTTCTTCTAGATTTAGAAGTTCTCGTGCAAGTTCTGGAAATATAAATACTACCAAGCTCTCATTAGGAGGAGCATTTCGAAGGTAAGTACTTTTCATAATAGCTAATACGATAATCAAATAAACCACATTAAAAAGTATCCAATAAGTCTACGATTGACGGAGTTACCAAATCGCTAGCATGAACGTCAATAATTATTATAACCCTCTGCTTTTTCCTTCCAATTGTGCAAGAAGCGATTAACGACTCGGACTGGCTAAAACAATCAGAGCTTAATTTTATTTATTCTCATAAAATGATATAGAATTTCTCGTAACAATCTTTCAAGAAACAAAATCTGTAGAAATATTCAAAGTAATTATTATTTGAACTAATAATATTATTAGCTTCCTAGTTTTAACATTAGTTACCCAATTTTACTTAGCCAATATTTTTATATTTTTTACCTTATATCATATGCTTCTGTTTTTTTTTGGTAAATAAATTATTATTGTTTTCAATCAGTACTAATAAATCAGTATACATTCTTACACTGTTGGGCAAAAGCCTTTTTCACAAATCAAATTGGAAGAGAATGGGTCATACTCCCCCACGCGAACCCAGTGCAGATTGGTAATTAAAATAGAAAGTGTAATTAAAATAGAAAAAAAGTTATTTTTACTAAACTATCGTATAGTAATAATGTAAAATGTAGCATTTATTATAACACAAATCTCGTAGTTGATAATCAACCGCTCATCGAGTTCGAGAGTAGCTAGTTTATCAAATGTAAAAAATCTTCTAAAAAAAATAGGTAAACCAACTTCAAAAAGCAAAAAATAAATATTTGAAGTCGGGTCATTAAAATAGTAGGGTCATTAAAATAGGACCACCTCAAAGCTATACTGAACCCAATGCAAAAAGAATCATCAAAATGGGTTCATAAGCATAGGAGTTATAAAAAAGGACGAATTATAAACCTCCTTTTTTGAAGTTGGCTAATTTACTGCTTTGTTCTATAGTAAGGTACCTATAGGATTGACGTAATATCCATAATATCTCAATTTACACATGCCTATTGTTTGTCGTTAAGGAGTTCCCTGGTGTATCTTCTAAGTTCAAGGTCCAATACCAATGAAATTAAAATGGAACCACCTTGGAGCTATACTAAACTCAATGCAAAAAGAATCATCAAGATCGGTCCACAATTGACGGAAATATCGCTGAACATACATAAAAAAAAGCATACATGCAACCGAACTATGGCCTAAACCCTCTCAGTTTGAGAGGAGGCCTGTGCCCAACAGTGGGACAGTTTCTTAACAGGGCTAATATTATATTATTACATGCAACCGAACATAAGTCCTCCTTTTTGAAGGCGGTTAAAAAGACGAGAAACTGCCTTTTTCTAAACCCACTTTTAACCGCTATAAACAAACTCCATATCAATTCATTGATATGGAGTTTGTTTACCATATATTATATATCATATACGTTTTGGTTATGCGTTACAACGCCTAACCAAAACGTATATGATATATCATTATAAATAGATGGCAGCCGGTAATGAAGTTCGAATCACCGATAATGAAGTCGGCGACACTCCCTGGTCCTCTTTATTATATGAAGCTACGAAAACCAGGAGTTGAAATACCCATGGCTGTGCAGTTATCTTTGCCTCACCAGGTAACTAAATGAGACTGTGTTTTATCCGGTAAGATTCGGAATTCTATCAAATCCAAGACTTATCAATCTATCTATATTATGACGTCAGATCCCTTGCATAAGGTACAAAATTCCATTAAGTTCTTACCTTACATACTTCTCTGGCTTCCTCCACTCTCATAGTTCGTTTCATACACGCTCGTCGGTTACGAAGACTCTTGTCTTGCCCTTATACTTGTCTTATTGATAATTGAAGTTAAGCAAGTTTAAAATTTATCCGGAACCGACGAAGATGCTGAGAAAAGAATAGTTTAGTAAACGCATAGCACGTCTTAACGTAATTAAAGAAAGTGATAATTACTAAAAAAATTACTTTAAACATTACTACGTGCGGGGTTAGCGATAGCGATTCAGATTATCATAATGTAATGATTTTACTTTATTGTGTTTGAGAAATTGATTTAAAGGGACTGTATATAGTATGTAAAATTTATCTAAACTCAACACCTTCCAGTGAAATGTAGTTGGTTAAGACAAAAGTTTTAATGCTCCAAATCTTCTAAGCAATATTTTTAGGATATTATCGAAAGATATTATAGTCATTAGCCGAAAGAATTCGACTATTAGATATTCCGAAAATCACCACGGGTACATACTCTTGCTTAATTGTAGGGTCATACTCTGATGACGGATCATGACGGCAACTACTTTCGTCTCCAACTGAACGAGTTACACGTCGTCGACGCCGTGACATGCCTCTCGAAGAAAAAGTTCTCTCCAGAGATCATGACGCAGTTATACGGAAAACACGAGGCTATCTTTGACAAATTACTTGCTAGATATACGGTAAGGAACAGGTGAATAACTTAATTATGCGTAATACCGCGTTCATTTGTAATCACACAATTGACAGTTCGAACGCCAGTTCACACCCTTGGGATTTTTGAAATCTACTTAAGATTGTCTTTCGCTTTACCGCGGCGGCTAAAGGCTCCTAAACATATTCAAAAGTTGGTTACAGACAAGCCACTTCTCATAAATAAAGATCAAGTTGATTAATTATTAACACCTCTGCCTTTAAGAGGTTTTCATGATTACCTAATAAATATACTTCTACAACAAAAATATCGGTAGAGCTAAACCGTTTATTAGTATCGTAAAGTATGACCATATTAAGTTTAAACCATCCGCCGTTAATTTATTCCATATTAACCCCCGGCGCAAAAAAAGGGGTATTATAAGTTTAACGTGTATATCTGTGTGTCCGTTTGTAGAATCGCAGCTCCTAAACGGATGAATCGATTTTTATTGCTTTTTTTTGTTTGAAAGATGACTTGATCGACAGCACTCTAATTCAGTCGGGGATTTTTGAATTTTTAATTTAATCATCTTGTATTTTTGTAGAAGCATGAAATACAGGATCTATATGAGTTCTTCACGCAGCCGTGGATGTCAGCGTTGTACCAGGAAACATTTAGAGACTTGATCGACAATATTAATGAACACGACGTTGGAACGGTATCACCTAAAATAAATTTTATCATATACTGAGTTCTTAGATTTACGTGAATATCACACATGAAATAAAACTATTTTTCGGATTTTTACGCGGTTTATTTTTGATTTTTAAGTTCCCGACGTTTTGAGTGCTTTGCAGCACCCACCCAGCACCACAGTCACGGGATCCAAAAGGCATAGTTGTTCCGGGGTACCCTCAAACTTCTTAATTATTTTTGGTGGTCCGATCTATGCAGAACGAGCTCACGGTGTCTTGAGGTCTTGCAGTGTTATGCTTGGTTTTGGATTTGATTATATTAATTACCGGATGCGGGGAAGGACATGTTCTTGACCGCACCTGCCATAACATCAGATTTGATAGACCACAAATCCTCGTGAAAGAACATTGATTCCTACCAAGGATAGTTCGCGAGGCTATTAAAATTAAAAAACATCCTAATTTCAATAGAGAAGATGGCTGGGTGCTGCCATCGACTTGGGATGGATTATGCCTTTTATGGACGTTTGTATGCCTTTTGGACGTCTAATACCGCAGCCCCTTCCGTGATCATGGGTGTTACAAAGCACTCGAAACGTCGGGAACTTAAGAATCAAAAATACACCGCGATAAAGTCCGAAAAATTGTTTTATTTCATAAATTTTATCATTATCATTATTTCAATCGAAAGATATCCATTGCAGGCCAAACACCTTCCCCCAAGGATCACTACAATGATTAACTTATTGCTGGTCTGCATCCAAGATTTACCGCGACTTTCATCAGGTCATCAGTCCATTTTGTACGGGTATGCCCACTACACGCGTTCCTGTAAAATAAAATCATTGAATTATGTTTGTTACGACTGTTATTTTTTAAGCAGTGTTCTACATATTTAGCAGTTGGTAATGCAGCAGACGTGTAATGATTGTGTAGTACACGTGTAACAATAATGTCAACATCCTCAAAAACCGATCAATCCAGCCGATTTCGGCAAGTGCGAAGAAAAGCCAATAATTTACGCAAGGTGAATTTTAAAGTGCACAATGGTGTGCGCAAACCCAGACGTACTCTTTCTTCCTCCTCCTTTTAGACCCAATGGAACGGGTGTCCGAAACAATTGGGAAAGGGTTCGGCTGCAGTGTCTGACTGACAGTCACTCATGACCTGTATTGTCGTCCTTAGCCTTCCACACGGCCTTGCTACATCGCCGAATCCGCTCGTCCGCCGCTTATCAGCATTAGGTTGCCTTCTTCGCCGACATAGTCTTCGTGCATTCCGCGGGAGGTTACCGCAGTCGATTTTTGTTTAAAGACAAACACCCAAATTCCTCATGTAATGATGTGTGTAACAATAAAATGAATACACTAGTAAAAATTTTCATACTTTACTGCAAGCGATTAGACGAATCGGTTGAGTGAATTCTTGTTTCGATTTGCTGTGTGCTTTTGATTTTAGGTATATAATATCTTGCCTAGTTCAGAAGTAGCTCAAAGGTCTCAGTCGTATCTATACGCCATCTACCGAAATCAGTTGATTTCCTGCAGTGCTAAGTGTGTAAGTGCTTACAATAAAGGGCAAAAGGCAACAGTTATGGATGACTTGGCTTGGCTTTTCTTATTTTCGCTTAACCCTACGACAGATGGCGTTTTATATGTTGTGAAGAAATCTATTGACTGGCTTTTACAATGATAAGACACGAGTTAGTTTTGGTGCCTTATAATGCCAAGTTATGTGGATTTTTCGTATTTGCTCTTTGATTTTGTGGTCAGTAGGGAACCCTTATTTAAAAAATATTACATACTCTTCCTTATAGTTTTTTATGCCTACCTCCCATATGATTTACATTATGTCAATGTCACCACTTCTTGCATAGTGCATAGAGCTATTCTAGGACCTAGAATTTTAGATAAAACGCTGTGTTTTCTACCTGAAATCTCCATTTTGGTGTGTGTGTGTGTGAGTGATGTACGCTGTTGGCCGCGAGGCCTTTACAGCTTCACCGGACTTAAGGGCGAGCGTGCAACCACTACGCTCGAGCCAGAAGGGCAAGGGGCGACATACTCGAGGGCGCCTTGAAGAGGCGCCCTCGGTTGGGATAGTCGCTGTGTAGGGACGGGGTGCCCTACTAAGTGCACCGGTCAACCGCCGGCTATGGGAGGGGATCTATGACTACGTCGTCGTCGCCCGTATTCTGAGCGGAACCTCCATTTTGGTGTGGTGTGGGAATGATCCACGCTCTGCAGCTGGGTTCTTTTAACTTTACCGATGCGTTATACTTGCAAGTTTTTTGCAATTCATGTATTTCTTTAAATTATCCTTAAGATACTTTTTCTTTGTTTTCTGAAATTGGAAATAAGCCCCAAACACATTATATAGTAGTCGCACTTCCAAATCTATGGCTTTCGCTAAAACGGACAATGAGGGAAGTGGTAATAGCTCAGGTAATTTACTTACTCTCTGCCATGTCTGCGCTGCCATTCAAGTTGTTTTTATACTAGCTTATGATCTGCCACAATAATTTAATCTAAACCTGTTCAGGCGCATAGACATGTTTGAGTAACAAACATACAGACACCGAAACTTTCGCATTTATTTCATTACTAGGCTAAAAAATTTTAAGTCCTAGGTTGTACAAGCTCGCGAAATCGCGCCAAATCGCCATGACACAGCGCCCAAGAAGTGAAGCTACTAAAGCAGATATAATAAAATGTTTACCAAAGCCTTTATTTACATCAATTTCTTTCAAGATTTACGACCTTATGAAGTCTAAGTATACGTTGTACGACGAAGGCAGGTCTACGACGTCGAACAAGGATGAGACATCGATGTTCTCTGCTTCTGTCGCCAGCTGTTATGATACAAATTCTCGGGTAACCATAACTGTCGCAATACTGATAGTTGGCCTAAGTGTGGTTTCCTATTCGTCATATATCTGTATCCAATGTTTTGATCAGAGAAATGGAAGAAATTTTATAATTTTATGCATATACAAGGTGTAACATAATAATCGCAAGATCTGAAAGTAGTTTGTTCTAAATTGATAACTGAAATTATTCCAACAACTTTTAATGTATCTCACATTTTTCTTTAAATTTTCATAAAATGCTGTTTCTCCTTTAGTGATCTTTAATAAACTAAATTTATTCTTGATTCAAAGCAATACAGAGTTTTTAAACGTTCTTCTCAATACGCACACATACACGTAAGTTTCATTGTTAATTGGGGTATAAATAAAAGTGTAGGTACTTAAAAAATTATTAAATATCACTCTTAATTTACCACAACTATCCAAGATCCGAATATGTGGCACATAGCCGTTATACGCGCCACATAACTTCGCCGCAGAAATTGAAGAAGTTTTGTAAATTTATGCGGTAAACTAGACCTAAAAGCAGGTCCACAGAAGGTTGATAGTTAAATGAAATCATCAGTTTTCTATGATCAAATGAACGTTGGGCTAAGATATTCGACGAATGGAATATCACCATTACCTCACCACAACTATATACCAAGGTCCTAATATGTGGCTCATAGCCGTCAGATTACTTTGCCTCCCAGAAGTTTTCGAAAAATATGTAGTATACACAAGAAACGCATTAAGTTACACATGTAATAAAACTACTTTATTGCGGTTTATTTTTGATATTTAAGTTCCTCACGTTTTGGAGTGCTTTGCAGCACCTATGGTAGCGGGAGGGACATTTGACGTCCAAAAGGGGAGGTGTTTGATGTCTAAAATAAACCGCGATAAGGTTTTCTATTTATATCATCACGCCAGATCCCTTACGGGATAAGCAGAGAGTACAGAGTTCCAACAGGCTCTTTCCTTACAAACCTCTCTGGCTTCCTCTACTGTCATAGTTCGTCTCATACACGCTCGCCGGTTACGGATAAGGTTTTATTTCATGTAAGTGACGTTTTTACGTCCCCCTTACTTCCCCATTTCAAACTCCTTACACACACTAATATTCTCGCTCTGTATAATGTATCGCTGGTAACTTTAAAGCTGTAAAGGTTTCGCCACATAGCCGACGCAGCGTGATGGGAGCGCGACAGTGGCGCGGGATGGGGAGTTGTAATGCACTGAAATGTACGGGAGATGCGCACAGACAAACGTCACGACCGAACGTAGCCGAGCGCTTTCGTCGCGCTGCGTCGGCTGTTTGACCAAACCTTTAAGCTGTGTGGCGTGTATTCGACATTAGTGCATAGGAATACGACTAAACTATGATTGTCGCTCGCGCTCGCTCTACTTGACATAACAACTCTGCTGAAGTAGTCATGCAATAGAGAGTTAGGTTTGAAAAAAACCTCTAAATAAATACAAAAATAATATGTTTCCAGGAACACCAGCAAGCTGGCACATTCCGCTCCTTTATTGACAAGTTTGTAGCGAGGTCTAGTGGCGTGAGGGCTGTGAGTAAAATTTTTTTTATCGATTGTAATGAGGTGAAATAGAAATAACCTGGACTTTAATAATATGATCACCTTTGATTATGTTCTTATCTTGTTTGCTTATGAACGAATGACTAAAATTTATATATTTCTAACTAAAGTTTGAAGGTACTGATACCATAACTATTTCACAGGGCCGGAGGGCTACCACTGATATTCCTTCAGTAAGTATTTTATCCGTTATCTTCTTATACCTCTCCTCTGGTGGTGCCAGCTCTCTTACGTTACGTAACAGTAGAATAGAAAGTCACGTCATGCTCCCCTACATAGACTCATTGCGAACAATGATCTCCAATAATCCAATTTATCATACAAGGTATGTCAGCTTCAGGGTTTCCAATTTAACACTATTACATTTTTATTGCGATTGCCAGATTGAGGTAATAATGCATACACCATATAGTAAATATATTTTGCTGCTTCTGATAGAGACTTAGATAAAACTTAAAAGTAACTCCTACGCGGTATTTATAAATTTGTAGTTCCTACATCAATACTTCTCTCTCCCTCTGGTTCTTTTCTTATCTTATCACAATCAGGCGAGTATAAATCGCATCATTTATCAAAATTAGAACATTGTTTTTCAACAGGAGTGTGGTCAATGCGAGCAGGTTCGCAAAGACGCGACTGAGTTCTGGAAGAATATTGGAGGCGAGCGCATTGTGACCGCCCATCTTGCGCAGTACCTCGATCGAAACAGCATTATCAACCCACACTATGCTCCTTGTAAAGCCGATTACATGTAGAGGTACAAAACGAGATCTTTTGGTAAAGGTTTAATTCTTCAAAGGATATTTTGGTAAAGGTCTCTAATTTTGGATTCAAGTTGAAGCAGTATGTGTCAGCGGAGGCATGAGAGCTGATAAAAATTGAGATTAGCTATTAAGCAACCCGTTGCCATAAAAACATAGTAAAAAATGCAGGCTTAAGCGTGTTTTTAGTAACTTTTTAACCCTTCCCTCCCTCTAGTGATACGTGGTGAGGTTTTAGGCTATCCCCCTTACCCAAAATCACGTGTATTTTATCGATGTACGCATGTATATATACAAAATCACAGACTTACTCGCGACTGGTAAGCCAAGCCGGGTGTTTGTCGCGGCGGGCGGGGAAATCGTTAAACTAATAAATACATGACATATCTCACTACACCCTCCTTCCCCCTTGTAATATTTTGTGATTTTTCTGAACCACCCCTCCCTTTCGAGCTTCACGTGATTAATGGACGATCCCTTAGATCGCTACTACGACCGGTTTTGTGCTCTCCGCATTCAGTTTTGACGGACGATTTAGCGCAGTGGTTAAGAGCTTGAGCTGCTCCGCCCACTGTCGTATAGTCGCGGGTTCGATTCCCGCACGGGACAAATCTTTGTGTGATCCACAGCTATTTGTTCCGGTCTGGGTATTTCTTTGTGAATTTTCATGTTTGTAAACGCACCCACGACAGGAATAAATCCTAGTGTGGGGCTAAGTTTAAAAAAAAAAAGAATCCTGTAGCTTTTGCCATGTCATCGAATCATGCTCTTTCTGTCCACTCCACGTCTTCCACAACGTGATGGCCACTCGAGATCGTAATAAACAGGTTATATCTACTATGCTTAATTAACTTTATTCCCTGGTAAAATTGTATTGTTTCCATACCTGCATATACCTCGTTAATTATGACTGCATGTTTCTGATATTTTAGTATTAGTAGCTAGTATTACAGTTTATATTTGGGCATACATGAATAAGTTAAATTAAAAAAATAAACATTACATTTTAGACAATTTATTTCATTTTACACATGTTCATTATTTAGACGAGATTCCTTAAACTTTATATTTACATTAAAATGCACAGTATGGCCATTGGTTGGTTAATAGGACTCCAAAATAGTCTTGTATTGATATGATCTTGTTTGTACAAAAGCCGAAACAATACCTTTTTATATCTATGTATAAATATTTACTATGCAATCAAGTTCTGTTAAATGTAGGGTTATATGTAATGACTAGCAATCTTTGGTTTCATTCTGTTTAAAATATGAAATGGCCTCTTAAAGTTAAATTTTACTAATCGATAGTTTAACGTATACATCATTGAGCTGTGTGGCAAGCACAAATAATGTTTGTAATGTGTCATTGAGAAATCGAGTTTTCTCGCTTAAGTCATACACATACTAAAGGTTTGGTCAAAAAGCCGATGGAGCATAACGGAAGCGCGACGGAAGCGCTCGGCTACACTCGGTCGTAACGTCTGCCGTCGCGCCGAGCGGGGCTGCACTATGTGGCGTCTTCCGAACATTTCAGTACATTACAACTCCCCAGCCGCGCCACCGTCGCGCTGCCGTCACGCTGCGTCGGCTATGTGGCGAAACCTTTACGAAATAAAGGTGAAAACGCTTGTTTTCTCTATGATTTATTTACGTAGATTATTCGTGCTAGCCTCTCTGGTAACACCTTAGAAACTGATCATGCAAAACCAATTAATATTTACACAAGGCTGTATTGCATTGGAAATAATGCTTATCGCTATGATAGCTCTATGAAATTTAAATATAATATGTTCAAGTCTGTAGACACATAAGGATAAGGATATAAAGCTGAGTTCAATAGATCGTTTTGTTCAACATAAATTAAAAGTCCCCCTAACATATGTTTTAGTACGCAATGTTACTATTAATTTACTTCGGTAGATTTTTTTACTTTCAGCTGATTTTACCAACTATACTTTGTAAAACATATCTACGTAGGTATGTATATATATCGCATTGTTCATTGATTCTTTTACTTTCCAAGTATTTTCTGTTGATTTAATATTAAATTAGATTGTGCGTGTTGGAAAATTGGTACTGAAGTAATGTATATTTAATTTTTAAAGCTTGACATTCATATAAAAAAAATATTACTTTGGCACTACCAAAGTAACATTTTTTTTATTTAATTTTTACGTCTCATATTTTGATGGGTGGTTCAAATTGTATTTTACCGTACACGGTCTGTATGTGACTCTAATAAGGTGGTCAGAGAACGTGTATATGTCGTACAGCTATCAAAGCCAAAACCATATATCTCAATGAATACAACAATAAGAAATTGTTACCTATCGATTTAAAATGTATGTACAATATGACTAGCATACACAATTTACGTATATTTCGAAACCAAGTGTGCCTCTACCATGAGTTGTGTAGTTATTTTTGCCTTAGTTTTGTTTCTATTGAATTATATAAGGTTTTTGTTTTTCGCTTAGCACTAGGCCGCTTTTTTGATAACGGCGGAGAGTATGGCAGTAGCAAATGGCGGCTATTTCATAAGCTCCAAAGCGGCGCCTTCGCTCAAATATCATTACTCATTTTCTTCGTAACTGTCCATCAGTTATTTCCATTAAAAAAAAACAATTTAACAGATTTACAAAAATAAATTCATCAACATTACCACATCATCTGCCTACCCCACAAGGGATCTGGAGTGATGATTTAGATAGATAGAAATATATAAAAAATATTAATTTTGTTAGTTTTTTAGCAGGACCTAAATATGTAAGAAAAATACTAGATAAGAATTTTCAAACACATTTTTTTGAAGTCGCTTCGATGAGATAATGACTCTAATTGAGTGAAAATGCGACATCCTTTTTCTACGAGGGACAGCAACAACGTCTGACTGATGCTCGCCGCTCGTATCCCGCTTTCTGCTGTGGTTGAGAAAGCGGCCTTTAAGGGTGCTGTACAAGTTTGCCATACAAAACATTAAATGTACACTGTCTTGAAAACTAAGAATTGTTTTGAAACTCATGGTAAAGGTACTTGTTTTAATAAATTAAACACTATTTGTACCTATGATAGTACCTAAACAATTGTGACACGTGTGCATTTATTTCGATACAACGTCCTTTAGTAACATTTCTTTTAGTAAAATCAGTGACATCATCACAGCCGCAGCATAATTACTGAAAGTGATTTTTCTTATTCTTAAACTCTCTATTCATTAAAAAAAAACTAGATATTTGTGAGTTGGTACTTTAAATCCTTGAAAAGATTAAAGATTTTTTCCACATTCCTGCGTTCTGCGTTTGCCATAATTTTGCATTTACCTTTACGTATCCTTGTAGTGCAGTGCTAATCTTATAGTTTGTTTGACGTAGCCTTGTAAAATAATAGGTACCGGTATTCAATAACGCTTGAGTTACATATTCTAAAAAGGAGCTAACAGTTTGGTCAAATAGCCGACAGAGCGCGAAAGGAGTGTGACAGAATCGCTCGTGTAAGTTCGGTCGTGACGTTTGTCATCGCGCCGGGTGGGGCTACGCTGTGCGGCGTCTCCCGTACATTACACTTCATTACAACTCCCCAAGCCACGCCACCGTCGCGCTGCGTCGGCTATGTGGCGAAACCTTAAATTATCACACCCACAAACGCGTCTAAGTTAGACGCTATAAAATTAATATGAATGGAAACTGAAGACGCGCAATAAATATGAAAGTGCATTACTAGAACAAAGCTAAAATGTTAGTCCTGCTTTTTCCAGTTTATTTCTTTTTTGAGTAGGTACATACATCTTCATTTTTGCTCCTGTGGTAACTAAACTGACATTTCCCACTGTAACAACGACCTTACTACTAAAGTCTGGCGCTGCAACATCGAAGTAAAAATGGACCTTCACTAATAAAAACACAAATCACGCGACTTTTCCACATGTCACAAAACTTCGTAATCCATGTCGCGGCGACTACGGGGGCGCGTAGTCGTGCGCCGGCGCCGGCGAGTAGTCGGCGCCGTGCAGCAACGATTAGGTCTGGTATTGGAGCATTGGCGCGGCCGCCAGGTTCGCGTGGTGGCCGCTGTTCATCCGTAGGGCAGAGAGAGACTTGTTGTACCATTCGTCTTCGGCGCTCATGCCTGGGAGAGAACATAATATTAATATATAAAGCATGACCTTCATTTCTACGTAAGCGTCAAATATGTTAGAGGTGTTTCGAGAAAGTGCGAAAATTAAATATAAAATGAGTGACGTGCCTACTTTATAGCCTACATTGTCGCGTACTTGGTACGAGCAAGGTTGCGTCGCTATAAGTCAATCAATACGCATCTCATTAGAACGCATGGCAGTGAATCGCTTTCCGTCATTCACGTAGGTCAATACCATAATCAGAATATTTCTCCTATATGTCCTTAAACCATTATAGTACTTATGAATCGTCACCTTAAATAATACTGCGAATTAGTAGGGATAATAAGGTGTCGGTTATATGACAGGTTAAATAATATAATTATGCTATAGATGTATTTTAATATAAGGTATGTACTTGGTTTAATTAATTTTATCAAAGTCCAAAGATTTTGTAAATTGGAATTTCCTCTGACATGTTATTAATCATGTGCACAAGAGACACCGATTGTAACCAACCATGAGTTGTAACTGTCAATACAATTGTAAAATTAAACCTAACTTCATAAATCTAATACTTCAATATTGTGGGTACACATTTATATTAACAATTATCAAAGATGCAATAGGAAATTGTATAATATATATAAAATAAGTTTTAATATTACTTTATATAACAATCCGTTTAAATCTCTACGAGCGTAGCAAGCTCGTACCGCTATTGCTACGCGCTACGACATAGCTACATACAGGCGCTACGGCGGGGAGGGCTGGAAGCGAATAGTGAGGTACCAAATCGACCCTCGGTTTTCTCAAGATGCAATCTCGCCTCAGGAAATAAGATATTTGCCAAGACGCCGCGAGGACGCCCGCCAAAGTAAATGTAGTGGAAATTTTCTTATTAGAATATCTACGGTACGATGCCTCGCCGCCATTACTCGGTCGTTTTTTCTTACGCAGGAATCTAGACGCCCGCGGCCGCCTTCAGTTTCACGGTTTATCAAACAATTTCTAACGCCGTCTGTTTATGAGTGTATGGTGTAGGAAATTGAAGGCGGCTTTGTTGGTCAGATTACGTTTGTATTTATATATATACGGAATATTTCGGCTACAGACAACTTGATTAAGGTTTTACGTTGTGTTTGATAGGTACTTTATTTTGATTATAATATGTAGATCACTTCCATGTTTAGGTATTAATGTAGATAAGTAGCGACCTATATACATACGGATTCTTGAAAAGTACAATATAACGAGCTAAGAGCTAACTCTTAGATTGCGACCTATTATCGTCGGCAAAATCTGGGTGTCAAGACTACACTTCTGCCACCTCCGTTTGGTGTATATAGACGGTGTAGGTGTACCTGTGAGATATGTTTACCTACACCCTTTTCTAAAACTAGTCATTTACAAACAGCAATCGCATTAAAGGGTTTCTAACACGTGACATCACATCTAGTACGCTTAGTAATTAGCTAAATTATGCACACATGTCTCGACTTGAGGATAGTGAATGAGCAATATTCGGCCGCATTCTTCATTCAGGTAACCAGGATCTCTAACAAAACTAATATTAGTTTGGCGTAAAAAAGAGATAAAGCTATGAACTGTGCATATATTCACATCTCTTTCTTACAATTAAGACAGTTTATACAAGTTTAGTTAAAAACAAGGTTATAAACTGCGTATGTCAATATCTCTTTTTTATAGTTTCAGAGATTGTGGAACTTGATCTTAATTTTGTGCGAAGCTTAGTAAAACCAGTATAATAAGAATAATACTAGCCCTGTTAAGAAACTGTCCTACCGTTGGGCACGGGCCTCCTCTCAAACTGAGAGGGCTTAGGCAGTAGTCCACCACTACCGGCGAACTATAACCAGTATGCGAAACAAAAATTGTGTAGTAGACAGTTAATATGCGTTTCAATTATCCCATTTGAAAACGGTGTCCTACAAACTCTCAAACGAACTAGAAGATATACCTAGCACTTAATTGTCCCAAAAATATACAAAATGGAAATAAAAGTTTATAAATTGCAAGGTAGTGAAACAATAGCGGCCTTATCGCTAATAGTCATGTTCAAGGAACCTTTAATAACATTTTACGAAGTTCACATATTGCCTACTCTAGTTGATTATTTAAAATATAATTACACGTGCATAGAATTAGAAGCCAACAGATTTTTAAGCAAAATGCCTTTTCTGAAGACTGAAGGTTCATATGTATGTATATATGATAAATAAACAGGCATACCTACGCATATAAGTGAGATATTAATCTAATTCCAATGATTTAGGAACTTTTAAAAAGTCAGAATATTCCCTAAAGAATAATACAAAACCGGAGCGGCGATATTAATAAATTCTAATCAAGTTTTTTATCTTTTTCAAGATCATCTGTCGGCACTGAGCGGCGGCTATGTGGCCGGCGGGAGCAAGTTTTCCCATTATTACAAGGGATATTTGTATAAAAACGAGGCAGTGCGATCATCTCTCCACCCAACTTTATAATTGCCTTGACGGGTCTAATAGAAACTTGATGAAAGCTGCCGTCGCCGCGGCGCCGCCGCCGTCCAACGCTTTTTGTTTTACGTTACAAACTTACATTTTAGTTCTTCTTGCCATTAAAATTTGTTATATGAAAATACTTTTGGGAGATCTTAGATAATTACGACGGTGTTTTAGTTGTTGATCTTTTTATGAAATGTTGTGGTGGAAATTTTGTGTTTAAGTAATCATTTCTTCTTTCATACACGAACATTGTATTGTGGTTTCATAAAATTTAAGAAACTTAGGGCTTTTGCCATCTTCGAATAATGCCTAAAGTAGACTAAGTTATAAGTAAGTTATTGTACGAATTTCACCACCTGAGCCCTACCGACGGTTAAACTGGCCGAGTATCGTTAATCTTGAAGTAACTAACCAGCACTTTACGCGAGGGTGGCGAAAGAGCACCTTAATGATATAATATGGTTGTTATGGATAAATTACACAATAACACCTATCTTTGGTATCTATATCTTCTTCTTTGCATTTCGACGGCAAACATATATGGGTATAGTTATATGGAAGCAGCCCAGAATGCGGCCACATTGACTGCATTGTCGGAGGCAGCCATCCAATCCTGCTGCGTTCACGAGTTAGGGGATGCAGGGCACGATATAAGGTGGGACATCGTTTGGGTTACGCCGCTGAAACACCCTAAATTGGTACCGTTCGTGAATCCCCATCTGAACATGTTTTCCTTGGTGCGGCCGACCTGGGTCCGAAAACTATTTAAAGTTTTCCAGACCAGCCATGGTAATTTATATCCAGGAGGGAGATTCTCAGCAGGTGAAAAAAAGGGATTTGGTAGGGATTTTTCTTCCTTCCAGAAATTGCACGTCGCTTTTGTTGGCTCTAAGGTCAATGGCTCGACGCTTTATAAAGCTCTTACGGCTTTTGAGCCTTTGCTTTACTGGGTTGTGGCTATGCATCGGGTGCCGTGGGTTGTTAACCATTTTACTTCTTTCTACAGAATAGATTGGTATCTATATAAATAACGTAGTTAAGTATGTATTCCGCGAAGTCTCTAGATTATAACCCAAATTTTGTTATGAATATTTTAATAGCAGTCAAACCATGTGGTCACAGGGGCTTAAATTGGACTTGTTTTGCTTCTAAAATATATTTTATAAAATGATAAGAAAGAAACTCACTTGAGAATTGAAAAAGGAGAGCTTTAGTCAAACTTTCTTTGATTGGGGTGAGGTGAGCAGCATAAAACAACTAATAAACTTGAGGTAATATTAAATCAAAATTAAATTTAATTAAAGGTATTTACCCATGGTGTCCTGTCGCATGCCGACTGCGCTCATATTGGCGCTGTGGCCCATGGAGAAGCCCTGCGGCATGGGGTATGAGCCGCCCCCCATTTGTGACAGCGAGAATATGTCCTTCTGCAACTCCTCGTAGCTGCCGTGGTGCTGCACAAAACAACTTTTATATTTAAATATATTCAATTTCAACAATTCAATTAAATATATTTAATTCCATGATTTCCTAACATGACTGATAAAAGTTTGACGTATAAGGAAAACACCTGTTCGAACTCTTTACTCTCTGCATACTTTACAAAAGAACTGGCGTGGTGATATAGATAGATTGACGTATAAAAGTAGTTATAATATAAAACTGCGAGTGCCTGTATTTCGTATTTTGTAAAATATATAACAATAATAGCCCCGTTAAGAAACTGTCCCACCGTTTGGCACGGGCCTCCTCCCAAACTGAGAGGGTGTAGACCATAGTCCACCATACTGGCCCAGTGCGGGTTGGCAAACTTGTGAAGTTCACCAACCCGCACCTTCGAGAAACTCTTAGGTATGCAGGTTTCCTCACAATGTTTTCCTTCACCGTTAAACCAAGTGATAGTGAATTTTTAATACGCACTTGCTTTCGAAAGACACAGGTTTTAACCTGATACCTCTGACTTTGCAATCCAACGGTCTAACTACTGCTATCACTGCTTTATTTATTTTGCTATTTATTATGCTTGATATTTTGTAAAATATCGAATCTAAAATAGTCGATTCGATCTTTTCAAATACGGAATAATATGGAAAATTAATAGTTTCTTCTCTATTTCTCTAATGAAACAAAAGCCATTCCTGCAAAAAATACTTTCTTTTTAGTAATTAACCATTGCCAATTTAATTTATTTGTACACTTTATGGTTATGTGTTTTATGTAGAGTAAAAAAATGGCAGAGAAACAATTACTTACAAGTAGTTACATTTTATCTAAATCTAATTTAACTACTAATCACTGGATCGGAAAGCGGTCTTCACTGAGAAGATCCGGCGAAGAAACTCAGCGGGCTTGTCTTTTTTTATTTAATTCTCTTGCTCTTTTTTCCTTTCTATCTTTTTAATCATATTGTGTGGATACAATGTTTAGGTTACAATTAAATAGTTTATATGAGACTAATGATTTTATTTATAAAGAGTCTAAAGGATTCCAGATGGACCAGTAGCAGCAGCAGCCGTACACGAGTATGACTACTGGAATAGCCTTCACTCCCCTCGACCGCACCTCGAGATATTTATTGTCAAAATACTTATCAGATGCGTTAAGCATACTACTTTCTAGACCCCTGCTAAATTAAGAAAAACAACGAATTTTGTACATATATTTATAGCTGGTAATGTTCTCAATTCTTCACAGAAAATAAATAAGTCCCAACTTTATCTCATTACCGTCGCAAAGCGTTCAGGCTGCGCTGGTAATGATTTTTCCCATCTGGCTTTATGATAATCGCGTAAATGAATCGGCGGGTTTATGTTTTATACCGATTAACACTTCGGTTAATGGGATAGCGGTGTGGAATTACGTTAGGTCGCCGAGCTCGCCGTTCAGTGGTCCGGTTGGCCCCGATTTATAACTTATTATGTTATTTATCACTAGCTAGTCATTAAAATCGTAGAGATTGAAGATACCTTTTCGGCAGTAAAAATATCGTTCATCGTTTGTCCCTGTAGAGGCATAGTGGTTTGTTACTTTAAAGTCATACAATAAATCTATAATGTCTTTCGAGGTTGTACAGTTGTGTTATTACAAATAATTTTCTGGTGGCTGATTCAGTTACTTAGCTCTGTCTAGTCTTGTATATTTTATCAAAAAGAAATTATGTTTTTAATTCCGCAAATAAAAACAGTTTGTCATCATCAAATTACGTGGTCTGTTAGAGATTATTTTGGTAAAGAGATGAAAAGTAAATTTTCTGTATATTACGCAGATTAATACCTCAAAGTTGGAAGACAAAAGTCTTTTATTAGTGCGTCCTATCTGTCATGACATACGGAGCCGATACATGGACACTTACGGTGAGACTAGTCCACCAAATGAAAGTTGCTCAGCGGGCTATGGAGAGAGCTATGCTCGGAGTTTCTCTGAAAGATCGAATCCGGAATGAGGTGATCCGACAAAGAACCAAGGTCATCGACATAGCTCACAGGATCAGCACGCTGAAGTGGCAGTAGACTGGCCATATTTACCGCAGGACCGATAACCGCTGGGGTAGACGTGTTCTCGTGTGGAGACCGCGGCTCGGCAAACGTAGTGTGGGACGCCCTGCAGTTAGATGGAGCGACGATATACGGAGGGTGGCTGGCAGCGGTTGGAGGAAAAGAGCCGAAGATCGGGCTCAATGGCATGCCTTGGGAGAGGCCTATTTCCAACAGTGGACTGATACGGGGTGATGATGATGATAATGACGCAAATCAAACGCTGTAATCTTTAATATTTTATTTTCAAATTAATTTAGATCAGTTTACAGGACTCGCCGAAAGCATTTTATTTATTTATTTAATTAATGAGAATCAAGTGTTTTATACAATTGACAATGGATGTTATGAAATATACCAGGCAGTGAATATACCCTTAAAATCGATGTTGGTTGTTTTACCAGTATTTGCATTATTTTCGTGGTCCGCGGACCAGCCGCATACACGATCGCATTATCGCGTAATCACGGCGATGATTAGCGCCGGATGGTAATGAGAACACAAATTGTGGCCTAAACGAACGCGGCTGCATTACGCACGTTTTAAGTCCATTCCGACTATTATTGTTGACGTAGTTTGGAATTAGACAATGTTAATGAGTTATAATGACACGGGTAGACAATTGAGGCGGGGTGGCGATATAGTTACTTTAATTAACAGTATATTGAGCTAATATCGGAGAAAATCATCATCATAACCATTATGTTGAAACTGCATAACATAAAAACGTCTCATGCAAATTTTGCCTGAAGAAGTAGATACAGATATATAGTATACCCGATTTTTAACGTCATATTTTTCATAGTAATTGTGACGGAGAGTGAGCTTAGTAAATCTAGACCTTTTTTTTTTACCTGGAGAAAAACCTGCATAGGACTTCCGCGATACTCGGGGGAAGCTCGCGGGGCGTGTCGGATTCCTACCGACTAAAAACCCAGGGTGGCCGACATCAGCACTTAGGAGGGGCTCCGGGATCTCCGTATGGAACGCACCGGTGCCCCTCTTGTGCCTCGCTCCGAAGAGCCCGCCATCGGAGGGAGACTTGATGACATTCACCCTCCCGCACCGACGCGGTGCTCACGGTGACGTGGGCCACACCACGCCACCGTCCTCCTCGGGGAGTAAATCTAGACCTATCTCATCTATACAATAATTACAGCCTATACTATCCCACAACTGAAAAAGGCCTTCTCTAAATAATCGAGGTGAGATAGATTAGATCATACTCCATTACGCGGATCCAGTGTGGATTGGTGGAGGCAGGTTTGTGGCCATATATTGTTGGAATTTATCAAGCCGAAGCACGGAATATTCCTCTTTGTTGTAATTCTTATTTGTTTGCTGACCACGCAATGAGACTAAACATACACTCTTGTAAAATGCAACACAATAGCACAATTATCTAAACGACTAAAGTAACTCTACTATCTGTCTGTCTGTTTGTCTGATACCTTTTCACGGCTAAACCGCTGTACAGATTTTAATCAAATTAAACAAGGAGGTAGATACTATCCATGGGTAGATAGGCTACCTTTTGTTTCAAATAAAAATATGGAAGCTATAGAACACACGCGAATGGGGTGGCTGGTACAGCTAGAGTCTTATAAATTGTACATTTTACAATATTAATAAGCATGTTTTTACCTGTGGATATCTGTTGATGGTGTTAGGGTGAGGATAGGGCTGGTAGCCCCTGTAGCCCTGGATGTTGCGCATCATGCCGTTGCAGCCGGGTAAGACAGCTGGTGCTAAGGCTTTCTGCAGTTGCTTCTCTTGCTTGCGGTACTTCGCGCGCCGGTTTTGGAACCACACCTAAACGACGAAGTACATTAAACCTGGACAAGTTCTCTGCTATATCTAATGTTTGTAATATTCGACTCTATTTTGCCATCGGTAAGTTCGAATATCGATAAGCATGATATTGTATTCAATTTATACTACTTAATATATTATTTCGTTTGTTAAACCAATTGTTTGTATTATAATAGTAAATCCTTTTATCCAAAGTGGGAAAGTTACTACGCTTGGCAATTTTTCCTAACCCAATAGGTTACTACATTATGACGTAGTAAACAGCTATGTATGTGGAATAACTAGCATTATATGGCGCCAAAAGAATCTTTCCAGACTTCTTACTAAAATCTAAAAGTCAAAGTCGTTCAAAGAAGTCTGCAGTCTGTGAACATGTCCTTGACCGCACCCGCCATAACATCAGATTTGATAGACCACAAATCCTCGTGAAAGAACACCGATTCCTACCAAGGATGGTTCGCGAGGCTATTGAAATTAAAAAACATCCTAATTTCAATAGAGAAGATGGCTGGGTGCTTCCATCGACTTGGGATCCGGTAATTAAAACAATCAAATCCAAAACCAAGCATAACACTGCAAGACCTCAAGACACCGTGAACTCATTCTGTGTAGATCGGATCAACAAAAATAATTACGAAGTTTGAGGGTACCCCGGAACAACTATGCCTTTTGGACGTCTAACACCACAGTCCATCCCGTGACCATGGGTGCTGCAAAACACTCGAAACGTCGGGAACTAAAAATTAAAATCTAAAACTAAAAGCTGTATCCTATTTGAATATTAATAGGTAGGTAGGTAACTTAAATAGGTAATAATCATCATTGTGGTTTTATTAATTAGCTCATTTGAATCGAATACATGTTAGCTTACACAGATTTTTAAGGCAAATATTGCTATTCGAGACTAATTAGATCCCTTATATCTTATAGGTCAGAGAAGTCTATAAGAACCTGTTGGAACGCTGTACTCTCTGCCTACCGCGCAAGCGATCTGGCGTGACGATAAAGACAGATATATATCCTATAGTTAAATTGCCAAGCACATCACTTAATTTTTGTATATCTTGTAGCAAAACTAATTGAGTCATTACTAAATGAAATACGTGTCTATTTGGTCTGTGGTGGCTATTTTTTATGAACAGCTAAAGAACGAAGTGACAAAAACAATAAATAAAACACGCGAGCCTAATCTGTGTGTTGTCAACGGGAATGAGGGCGTGCGTCGTTTGATATGGTGATTAGAGCTGATTAGAGGGAGAGGTAGTGCCCCTACCCTCCCCTCCTACACTCGACGAGGGGAGGGGCGTTCGCCCTCCGTACGCACTCCCCATATAAATAAACCGATATATTCTATCTAACTGCTAGTGAACCCGGGGTGGCCTAAAATATATATGTAAGTATGTATGTATGCTAGCGGTTCTCAATCTTATTTATCATAATTGCGTCAGTATTTTGTAATAATTTTGATAAAGTTGTTGTTTAGTTCAAAATTAGTGATTTGTATGTATTATACTTTTTTACTTTATTTGGTTATTAGTTTTAGGTAGTTAATTAGTGCAGTGAATGTTGTTATAATCAAATTAAATGTCAAAGGATTTTATTGTATAAATTGTAAATGTTTTGATAGAAAGATACTAAATATAATTAAGTTGCCTGGAAGAGATTGCTGTTAGTAATAAGGCCGCCAATTGTACTACCATTTTATATGTGTATATTTTATTTTCTTTGTTTGTTGTTCTCTGCTTATGTTGGCATACAATAAAGTGTACTCTATCTCTATCTATCTATAATTCAAAATAAAATTTAGTACATTGATGCGAAACTGAAGACTAGAAGATAATTCTTAAAATTTTCACCTATTTCACCTATCCCTACAAATATTTTTTTATTGGTAAGGTACGTTATTAGTAAGCATAATTGAAATTTTCAGGTTCAGTTCTCATCTGCGTAGATGTATAAAAAGAAAAATATTTAAGATCGCTTGGAGAATATGTTTCAATTAATTAATAAAAAACACACAATCATGCACAAGAACTGATAATTAATACTTACTAGGCCCACAAGCCAACACGACCCCTTTAAAATCTATTGTTTAAATGTAAGCATGTCGCTCTTTGTAAAATATTTTTTTTGTCTTTTTATATTAACTAGTGGTCGCCCATAGGTCGATATTTGACCTACTCTTTCATCGTTTGCTGGTTATGTTTGACATTCAGTAAGACTATAGACAAATAATATTAAAGACAAACATCAATTTGACGTGTTTTGTGTGAAATACATGGTAGTGTGTGTAATGTTTTTTTCATTGATTTAATGTATGTTTATAGCAAAATTTTAAAAATATATTAGCATTCTGCACTCCTTCTCTATGTAAACTTATATGTGGGAAATTTCATACTCCTCCGTCCGCGCAATTTTCGTAAAAATGTGTACAAAGTTTTTGCTTCACGTATTAATATATAGATAAGAACTGACTCAAATTAAAACTCTTAACTAAATTATTAACATGCAAATTATTTTTTCTGTACACAATTTATACGTACATATATATACATATGTGGACTATACATGCTCCCTGGTAGAAACTAGCATTACAGTAAGTAGAAGGTAAGTAGAAGGTATCTTCGTGTACGGGGACATGGATCATTGAGTGAAAACCGCAGTATATACCGCGGGGTTTTTTACTTGAGTTTTTTTTGCCTTTTAGGAACATTATTATTCGATTTTGGTTGTTTGTGAAAAAAAAATGTAGATCTTCTTTTTTTCATTTATATATTAACAAATTACATTTCATGGGTAACTACAGACAGGTGTCTGTTTACAATGAATATTGCTTAATTCATCAAAATCAGTATTAAAAATTTCCAGATTGTAGTCCAACTACCCTGTATCTAGGTAGTAAGACCTTCGATAGAGGCAGTAGTTCGTCGGAATAATTATTATTTGTTGGATTTGAAAAGCAGTGCTGATATTTTATGAGGAGAGTATCTCCAATTGAAGAGTTTAATGGAAACAAGAACAGCTATCCCTATGAAAGGGGATAGATTAGTAGGGATAGGTGCGACTGGCGGACATTTTGAAGTAAAGGGAAATAAAATCTCAATATTTTTTTTTTTTTTTGTTGTCTTATCATACCATGAAACCTTCAAATAAAACAGTAAGTTTGTTTGTAGTATCGCTTAAAAGATAAACTATAAAGATAGTTTAATTTAAGTGTGTTCTTAATAAATAACAAATATCTCTATATATCTATGGATAGGGTGCACACCCCCTCAGATTGAGAACCGCTCTCTCTGTCTATACATACCTATAGCAACAGGCAGAGGGAGGAAAAGTAAATGGGATATTAGTTTTTTCGCAAAGTTACCCGACTTCCGTCCTTAACGCGCGTGTTGTTATGAAAAACGAATCAATTTCCTCATGTTTTTAAATATATATTTTTTTTTCAATCAGGGATAAGGTTTCCTTTTTCTTAATTCTCGAATGATAGTGATGTGTGCAGTCTAATTTTATGGAAACCTTAGCTTTTTATTAGGAGTAACTAAACATTATGAGTTTCTAGTGACTATCGTTACAATCACAATAAAATATTTCGCAATTATGTAAGCTCTATCATTACTTGAAATTGGAAAAATATACAGAAAATGTAAAGATATAATGCTACTTAGAGGGATAGATGACGAAGAACACAACGCACTTACGTAAAGTTTAATCCCTCATTGGTATTTCATCGATGGAGCGTTCACGTGGATGTATGATTCAGCAATTAAAACAATGTAATTAATTTTAGGCGAGAAATACTAAACATCTGTTATTGCCAAAAATATTAAACAAACGCAACTCTCCCGATCAAACAAACAATTTAAAAAATACTATCGACCTCAAAAGGCAATTGAGTAAAGATCTTTACTTCAAAACACTTTGAAGACGCAACAATAGCTACAGATAGCCATCTAATAACGTAACAGAACGCTGAGTTATCCGAAGAAAACGGTCGCCTTTAAACTGAAAAAGCACGGGGATCCAACAAAACATTTTCTTATTTCCAATTGTAGAATTCATTTGAGGGCAGAGACAATGTCGAGAGGCGCGCGGGGAGGATGAGCGGCTAACTTCGTTACGGATCCATTTGATGGGATTGCAATGCCTCAGGGGCCACCCGCCCCCCGCCCTAGCCGCGACCCTCTCGCGCCCGCCGACGTTGTATTTTTATATCGAAATTTCCTCTAGAAGGAGGGAGCTCGACGTCGCTGTCGTCTTTAACGTTTACATTCTTATGTAGTGTCGCCTAAACGTTAATAGCCTCCAGCGGAGCGCGCGTGCACGAACATACATGACCCGTACATGTGTCGGCGTTTACGAGTATGTACGTTACACGCGTGCGAGTATGTACTTGGCACACTCGCTCATGCGCATTTCATGTACTTTTAACGCCGAAGCCAATGTAAAAGTATGAGGTAACGTCGTTTCGTAAAACCTTTCATTGTCTTAGTGAAGTTTCATTATTCATTGAGCTTAAAAGAAAAGAGTAATTGTCGTCGAAATGGAGCGACAGTGAATAATATATCGCTGGAAAGCTGCTTCATAACACGAGATCACATTACTCTAGGTACGTTCACCTACAAAGGCGAGACAGACGTTTTAAAATTATCGTAAGTGGAAGAAAAATAATAAAGGCGCAACATTAATAAAAGGATGATAAAACTCACGTTCTGAATAAAACATCTAAAGCGACAAATTAGGTGCTCAGGGGACAAATCAATATCGAGGGACCCGGGGGATTGAGCAATTTTAAAACTGAGATAAAGATCTCTCACGAGTTACTGTAAGCATTTCGTATTCATACGGTCGAGGACGACAGATGGCGCTTTAATTCAATCCGCCTCCGGCCTACGCTCCAAATTGTATTAGCCGAGTATTCGCGCATCATTGATATTTCGACAATTCCATCCAAGACCGGCGGCGATACACCGAGTATTGTGCTGCTTGGTGTATTCTATTCTCAATACCTTTTTAATTGCACGATGGGTGGTCCATTTTGCTGGAATTCCTCTGTATGTTTGTATCCAAGTAATGAATAGCTGATAGGTAGGTAGTATTTGTGATAAATATTGTTGTTTTTGTTAATTTAAAGCTAGAAATTTGGTGTGGCTCTTGAGTTAATAAACCTAACTGCCATCCTTTCATATTTTTAGTTAGAAGCAGCAGAAGCAGAAATCTCGTACCTATATATGCATTGAATAAAGTTGCGTTATAATCTTCTCCAAAGTCCGTATTAATTTGTATGTGAATTTACTGCGATAGGTACTTAATAGCGCTTCCGTTATATATAAACTTGTTACTATGGGCCCGTAGATGAAATGCGGCACGTTAGTTTTCCGATTTGGGGCTAGTTTCTTTTATTTTTTTTGACGGTATATGGCCCAATCGACATATTATTATCGACAGTTATTGAGCGGGACACCGGACATTATCCATATAAAATTTTGAACTATATAACTCACACCAGATTAAATAAAAGCAACGAAAAAGCAGTAACCTTAGCAATATACTATCTATATGTGATCCACATTTACTTAGTTGTACTAGAAATTATACTCAAAATACCATATTTGTGTACTTTATTGATATTAATGCTTCAACAGCCTATAGTATTATCTATTAATGGAAATATACCACTATTATCAATCATTTAGAGCAAATAGAGTATTGGCACAAACCTGTATCCTCGCTTCGTTGAGTTTCGTCGTCCGCGCGAGTTCCTCTCTACAGTAAATGTCGGGATAATGGGATTTCGCGAAAGCCGCCTCTAATTCCGCTAATTGTTCCTGTCAAAATAAAAAACCACATTAATTAAGTTTAACTGGAACGTTGTTTGTGTGAAACTCGGCTGATGACAGATTTCTAAAGTATTTTTTGCTTTATTTTGGTTTGAGGAGAGATTTAGGGGTTGGTGACACACATTATTTATGAAGATAAATCGATTCATTTTATTTTGTTTGTACTTTCAAACGATCCCGTAGAGAGAAATACAGTGATAGGTTTGAAGGAAGTTTTGTGTCGCGCACAAACTGGTATAAGGTATGCCAATGTGGTAGAAGTAAGTCCAGAATACTGGGCTCAGTACGGGGGATAATGTGGAAGTGGCCCCCGTGGTATCGTGGTATAGCAGGGAGTTCTGTATCGCTGGCGAGCTGGTATAGGACTCAGCTGTGATTTGAGTATGCCCAGCGTATTAAATACCCAATATGGGGGACAACGCAGATGTGACCCTCAAGGTTTCCTACTGGATTCTTGTTGATAAGTGCTGAATGTAGTACTTGTATGAAGGTAGTTCAATGTCGCCGGCGTGCTGGCGTGGGTTACGACGCTGTGGAGAGAGTAGGTTGGGGGCCCAGGGCGGAAAACAACGCGGTCGTGACCCCCCATCCTACTAGATTTTAGTTAATAAGTACTGAATATGGTACCTGTGTGAAAGTAGTTCGGTGTCGCCGGCGTGCTGGCGTGGGACACGATGCCGTTGTGGGAGTATGTCCAGCGTGCTGGGGCCCCAGTGCCGGGGACAACGCAGACGTGACTCCTGAGTTACCCGTGCTGCCCGCCCCGCCGGGCTCCGGTTTTAATTTTTTGAAAGCACCTTCCGCTGTTGAAGAAATTAAATTTTGTAGCTAATCATCGGAGGTTGTTGTCAAGTAACAACATCAGTTTATATCTGTGCGTTTTCTTCTTATAAAATTCAATACTGTAACTTGGCTAAAGACCGGTTTCCGCTTTAAACTTTTATTGCTTGGGCAAATAACTGTCCAATAATTCCATGCAAAATTTGGACTGTTTGTCTCTTAAATCGTAGTCACATACTCAGAAACAAATTAATCTTGTTACCTAACAACGCAAATAACCAAGCCTAACAAGTAGGAACAGACAAAATAATTAAGTGTGGGATGAAAAATATTTTTTCCATTATTATGGTTAGTCTGAAAAACAAAAATTAACAAACATAAATGTCCCGTCGCTGGGGTATAAGCACATAAATTCAAGCATATCTCGAGATATTTTGAAGTCTTACACTGCGTGTTGAGCAAGATTACTCAATATTTTGTATATAATTCTCAATTGGTCATCAATGTCAAAAATCGTTGAAACACAAAGTTTAACCACAGTTTTTTAAACAGACCATTATTTCCTGATACTATAAAAAAGTCCTTATCCTCACATTCAAAAGATTCATTATCATTTGCTCATCATTCCACAAGCTCCTTCCCGACCAGCCGGGTCCAGTAAAGAATCGTTCTTATTTGCATAGCGGGCGCTGCGCATCGACCCCTTGCCGTAGGTCAAGTTCGCACCGCCCGCGTAATTGTAATTGCGTTGCTTTGACTAACACTGTTAAGGTGGTAATGATTCGACGCCGAGGAATCCTGCAGACGTTTTGACTTGATTTACTGGGGAGTACCTACTTGTTGACTGGGTCACGTGCATTTTGCTTGGAAAATGTAGGTCGGTCTGTTTTTACAAGCCTTTATTTAACTTTTAATGTTTGTATGGCTGTTTGTAAGTCTTTCCGGTTCAAATCTTGTGATCCATTTAGCAAGCACTTGCGGGTTCGATTGAGCTGAAATTTGGCATAGAGCTGGTCTCATGGAGTCGGAAGGTGGCCATAGGGACATGTGAACTACACAACAAAACCCCCTCGAGTTTAGGCTTCTTGTATTGATATTGACAAGTACTATACAACCAGATGGTGTTCAGCCACTCGACTACTCATTATAGTAGGTACCTACTGTACATCTGGATGGTGTCCAGGATCTTTCAACTAAGCAAGATAGCTTGGTTGCGTTTTCGCGACATTGTTATCAATCAATCAATCAGCCTATCGCAGTCCACTGCTGGACATAGGCCTCTCCTAACACGCGCCGTTGCATCCAGTCTGTCACAGCGACCTTTTTGAGGTCATCGGTCCATCTAGCTGGGGGCCGTCCTACCTTACGCTTACCAAGTCATGGTCTCCATTCTAGGACACGCTTGCTCCATCGGCCGTCGGTCCTTCTGCAGATGTGACCAGCCCATTGCCACTTTAGCTTACTGAGTCTGCGAGCTATGTCGGTAATTTTGGTTCTTTGTCGGATTACCTCGTTACGAATTATATCCTTCAAAGAGACGCCGAGCATAGCCCGCAGTGCGACTTTGAATTTATGGACTAGTCCCACTGTGAGTGGCCACGTCTCGGCCCCGTAAGTCATAACAGGTAGGACGCATTGGTTATAGACTTTAGTCTACAAAAATAAATTATTGGCTAATGTTTGATTTAGATAAAAATAAGTTTTAATTTGTTTTCGTTAATGTTTTACACCTGGAAAGTTTATTCTTAATACTAAAGCCCCATTCTTAATACTAGCAGCCGAGTATACAAATTTGAGATTTTTGTCTTCACATGGAAAGTTTATAGCCCCATTCTTAATACTAGCAGCCGAGTATACATTTTCATCTCTTTATATTATAACATTTTTTTCGATAAATTAAGTTTTTGTTCTCGTTTGTCCAGTGGAACACACATTGCTCGTTTGACGATCATGAGCTCCTGGGTTTGGATTCTGGGGCGGGCAAAGTGTAATGGGATTTTTGAGTCTAGGATATATGAGTCCGGTATAATGACCATAATGTTTTAAAACAGCAGTTTAAACTTTTTTGTAAAGGGCCGTCTCATCTCTACTGGGAGATTGTGTTTATTTTTATTTAAAGTAATAAAGAAAGAAACTGTTAAGATTGAGTTGAAATGTGTGACCATGGTGCTTGTGTACACTCCATTACTACTGCACCACATCCGCAATTCGATCTAAAGTGAATTGTGGTGTTATGGCTTATACAAAAACACCAGTGTATATACCCCAAGTGGGGTTGTATTTATTTTAATTCATTCTTTATTGTATACAGTACAGCAGTAATTGTAGTTTTCACAAGTCAAATACAAAGGCAACCTACTCAAAATATGAGTTCTCTTCCAGCAAACCTTTGAGTGTAGAGAGATGAGACAGTAAATAGTAATGCACTGAGTCTACTCGCCACATATAGCCGACAATATCAGATCCCAAAGTAACAGAAGGCGCGAAACAAAAAAAAGTAGGTGTTAGAATAGGTTAGTTAGAAAATGTAGGTATTTTCTTTTGTACATAGGTTAATTGTGTGTCGCTTTATCTGGGTATTCTAACTGAATGTTAGATGATAACTATAATACAAGAATAATTTATGATCTATAACAGAATTACTTAAGAATCTCTATTAAAGCTTGCCTTTATCAAGTTGACAATTACATCTTTCCAGTCTTTAATGATTTGGATGCGAAAGCAATTTGTTTTTATATAGTTATTCGGCACGCATTTTATGGGACTGTTCCAAATAGCTATTGTCACATGTCAGTTTACATGGAATGAAAAAATCCTTGATCGTCTCAATATTATTATAATTAGGTTTTGTGGTGTTTCACATTCTGGTCCATACAACCTTGGCCTTTGTAAAAGCTTATATAAGGGATTTAGAAACATTTGGCTTTTAGATTTTAACTTATAAGATGAAGTCGAAAGGAAGTGTTGATTGTGTTTTATTAATCCAAAATGTGTTTTAATAAGGTGTGTACTATTTGGATTGTGGAATATTATATGAGGAAGTAATAAACAATGATTTATTAGACATTATAACATAACAACAGACATCTAAAATAATATTCCTAAACGTATCCAACTACAAATCTTTACCTATTTTCAGCTTTTTTAATTCGTAAATTCACATGTCCATATCAAACTGTTTCCATCGTAAGTTGATTTTCGTGAAAAATCCGTATATTGGTGACATAATCAGTTTACCTAACGTTTCTCTGAACATCTGAATTAAGCGGGGGAGATTTTAAAAGCACCGACGTAGGTCGAGGTTGGGAAGTATTCATGCATTCCCTTTGACGGTGTTCCAAGCTACTTACTAATTAACGGGGAACTAAGTGTTTGCGTCCGCGGTAAACGGGGCCTTTTAACGTTTAAAAGGTTGTATTTTTTTAGCTTCTATGTTTTAGGGGCTTTGATGGCGTATATTGGTTATGCTTTTTATCTGACGTTTTTGCGTGATGCGATTAGAGGCAGAATTAAAAATTTGTTTTTAGATATTTTTTTCACGGTTTTTGTAGCGGATAATTTGGTTCAATTTAGAAGAATTGACCCGAAATATGTTAGTTTGTTTAGAAAGACTGTTGGTTAAAAACTTATTATAAGAAATAATATGAGCTGCAATATGTGAGTATTCCATTAGTCCCAACTTACTAAAGCCGTATGAGTTTAGTATTAGCGCACAAATTTTAGAAACATTATTATATTTCTGCCGGTGGTAGCAGTAAGCACCAACATTAAATATATATATATTTGCTTTTTGAAGTCGGTTTCCCATTTTTAAAAAGATTTTTATTTTACAATTTTATGTGATGAGTGAATTGATTATGTATATTTATATACCTATATTATATTATTCTACTTAGTACTACAGTACGCTACTAACAGGATTGATATAATACGCATAGTAACTTATTTTACACATTTGTGCTGTTTGCGGTGAAGGAATCTCGTAGTGTATCTTTAAAGTCCAAGGTCCAATACCGATGAAATTAAAATGGGACTACCCCGGAGCTATACTGAACCAATGCAAAAAAAAATCATCAAAATCCGTTTATTAGCAAAGAAGTCATAAAAAGCACAAACGAATTATGAACCTCCTCTTTTTTGAAGTCGGTTAATTATCTGCTTAGTTCTATTACTATAGAACTAAGCAGAATATTAACGTATAATTCTATAAGTATAGGATGTAATACCCATACTATCTCAATCTACACATTCGTATTGTTGGTCGTTAAGTAGTTCCCTGGTGTAACTTTGAGGTCCAAGGTCCATTACCAATTAAATGAAAATGAAAAACCTCGGAACTATACTGAACTCAATGCCATTAAAAATCTGTTTATCACTAAAGAAGTTATCAAAAATCCAGACAAATTATGAACCTCCCCCTTTTTTGTAGTCGGTTCATATTCTGTTTAGTTTTATAGTAGGGTATCTATAGGATTGACGTAATACACATATATCTCAATTTACACATTCGTATTGTTTGTCGTCAAGGAGTTTCCTGGTGTATCTTGAAAGTCCAACGTCCAAAACCGATGAAATTAAAATGGGACCACTTTGAAGCTATACTGAACCCAGTGCAAAAAGAATCATCAAAATCGATCCTCAATTGAGGCAAATATCGGTGAACATACATAAAAAAAGCATACATACAGACGAACATAGAACCTCCTGCTTTTTGAAGTAGGTTAAAAATATTGAAGTCCCTCCAGTCTATAAGATCAAGAATAACATGACGGACGACTTAGCGTAGTGGTTAAGAGCTTTACCGTGACGGTGCAGGGCGGGAGCGGATCCATAGGCCTGAAGTGTCGATGCCGGTCACCGTGGGGTTTTAGTCGGTAAGAGTCCGACATGCCCCGCCAGCTTCCCCCGAGGCTGGCGGAAGTCCATGAGGATTTCCCAACGTAAAAAAAAAAAGTGGTTAAGAGCTTAAGCCGCTCCGTCCACTGTGGCGAATAGTCGCGGGTTCGATTACCGCACGTAACAAATCTTTCTGTGACCCACAATTATTTGTTTCGGTCTGGGTATTTTCGTATGTGAATTTTCATGTTTATGAACGGACTCAAGACACTGGCATAAATCCTAGCGCGGAGCTACGGTTTTTTTTTAAACGGAATAAAAAAAAATAACGTGTGTGAAAGTAATTTTAGAGGAAGTAGGGAGAATATTTCGCAGACGTCTCAGTGACTATGCAGAATTATCATGCATGTTAGATATTGAACCTGCGTTTTCCCTATTAGATGACTGTTGGTATATATTTCCAAATATTACACTGTTTTATTTTGTGTTAATGCTATCCAATAATATTTAGGGAATTGTGACCTATCGTGTGGCAAACGGTTTAGCTGAGTTTAGCTGAGTTGAGGCCGTAGATTCGAGTAGAATCGCAATTGCATAGTTTGATTAAGTTATTATTTTTATAATAGTATACAACAGCCTCCGTCAGTCTGGTAAACGGTGTTAAAGTGAATATTTGTAAATCGTCTGATTAAAGAAGAAAGTAATTAGTTGTGAATAGAGGTGATAAAGACAGAGTTAATGAGATCAAACGTAAACTTGTGGAATATATATCATTAGCTTATATTGCATCACTTTTTGATGGTTATACATCAGAAGAATAGTTTGTTTGATGCGAATACGACGCCGGTGTCCATATAGGTGGTAACGAAACTAACAACTCAACTTTAAAGATATGTAAGTGTACTAGTGGTTGCCCATTGGTCGAAATTCGACCTACCCTAAACGATAAATCGTTTGCTGGTTATGTTTGACATTCAGTAAGACTATTGACAAATAATATTAAAGACAAACAATATTAATCTATTCTTAATTTGACCACAGACTTTAACAATAAACAAAAGAGTATATGCGTGTGTGTGTCAAATACATTGTAATGTGTGTAATGTTTTTTTTATTGATTTAATGTATATTTATGCATAATTTAAAAAAAATATTAGCATTCTTCACTCCTCTATATAAACTATAAGTGTGGGAAATTTCATACTCCTCCGCCCGCGCAATTTTCGTAAAAAGGGGTACAAAGATTTTTTGCTTCTTGCTTGATATTTTGATATTCAATAAGAAGAATAACATAATCCACGGTATTAACATTGGATTTGGAAAATATTATATTTATATACCTTATGACTGCAACGTTGGTCTAGTGGCAACGCGCCTCGCTTTGTGATCACGACGTCCTGGGTTCAAATCCTAGGTCGGACAAGTGTAGTTTTTCTAACGAAAACTTCCCAGTACGAGTCCGGAGTCTGGAATTGTGCCCCGTATATGGCAATAGGCTCGCCCCCTATTACATGGGACCTAAAATCGTCAACGAAACGGTACTGAGTACACCTCTGCCACCCCCGCTTGGGGAATATAGGCGTGACGGTGTTTGTTTGTTTTTTTTTATATTTATAGTATGTTATTGCACTTACGTTGCTCGGCTTCAGCAACGTAAGTTTTATACAATTAAATACTTTATTCTAAACCGAATATTATACTAATAATAATAATACCAGCCTATTCTGTCCGACTGCTGGGCAAAGCCCTTCTCTCACAATTCGAGTTGAGAGAGATTAGGTCATATTCCACCACGCGGACCCAGTGCGGATTGGTGGAGGCAGGTTTGTGGCCACTTGCTGTTAGAACTTATTAAGCTGGCTTCCAATGTGACTTAACGACGCTCGAATATGAAAATGGAACAAACAGTCACCAATCTCAGGACAACCGAGCCAAACGCTGCTTAACCTTGGTTATTGCCAAGAACACCGTGGTCGCACAGTGCTACAAGCGCCTTCTACGAATTTTATAGTATCCGCTATAAATCAAACCAATTTTTAGTACTATACGTAGGATAAATAGTGAACTGAAAAGAATTAAGGAGACGGTGGAGGGGGTCATGACATTCATGACCCCCTCCACCGTCTCCTTAATTTGCCCCAGAACCAACATCAATGAAAAAATACTTGTATGATTTCAAATCACCCATAAATTCTCTTAAGGTATTTATTATTAAACGGACAAGTGGGGAAATCGCGATATTGCCCATAAAGTATTAGATTTTGGGGTTATATTTCAGTAGCCATTAATTCATAGGAGGTTATATTGTGTGTTGATATTCAGAAAAAATGTCGGGGACTTCGATACAAATACTTACAATACTTAGAAAAATTCGTTTTAGATTGCAAATTGTCCGTTAGATACAGATATTTGTCATTATTTTAATAAAATATATAAATATTGATGGCATGGGTCAACTGTTTGTTGGTTCTGGGGCAATTTTCGACAATGTCCTTTTTCATGGAAGACACTCAAGAATTTTGAATAGTAAAGCTATTATAGATATGAGATGGTATTCGTAGAAGAATGTTTGATTGGATTTTGAGATAGAGGTATATCTGAGCTGATGTCCATGAATTTGGAAGGTAGCCACTGGATGAAGAGTAGTTTTAAATGAGGCAAATAATAGGTAGGATTTTATCAATGATATGGGTCACTGGCCCTTTTTAATATCGACGGGAGATTTGGCGCAGTGGTTAAGAGCTTAAGTCGCTCCGCCGGTCACGACGACATCACGACGGTTGTTGAATAGATGTAATTTTTCTATCGAAAAATTCCTTGTCCGGAGTCTGAAATTGTGCCAGGTATACGGCAATAGGCTTGCCCCCTATTACATGGTACCTAACGTCAGCGAAAAGTGTGTGTACATAGTACACCTCTGCCAGCCCCACTTGGGGAATATAGGTGTGACGGGGTATATAAAAGTAATTAAAACGCATGGAATATATTGGGCGTTGGAACATATGAAAAACAATTTGGTGTATTTCTTTTCGTAGTCCTAGCAAAATAAGACGAAGCAGAGAAAGTTAATTAAGAAGATAATGCCAAGGTCAGATGTTTTCTTGTCGTGATTATTTGACCTTCATTGGTTTTAGAATTTTTTAGACTTTGCTGGTTACCTAGATCAGAACTGATAATTAGTTTGAGAACAACACTTCTTGGAGAGATACTATCAAGAGGTATTGTAACAAAAGAGTTGAATGAGATCCTTTACACCGGGTCGACAAATAGCACAAACACGCTATTGTCGATTTTGTTCTACAAATTACACTTTTTAAACTCCATAAAACAGGAATGTATGAGGATGCCCCGGATGTTGGTGGTGCAGACGAGCCCAGAGGCGAGTTTGCGGCACTAGAATGCATAGAGGACATCGCTATGGAAGAAGTTGAATGGGTTATACGAAGTATGAAAAATGGTAAAGCTGCGGGAATAGACATGATATCTGCCGAGGTTATCAAATACGGTGAAACTTGCGTCCGGGACGCTTTTTGGGTCATTGCAAATTTTTGCTGGAAGACCGGCAGAGTCCCTACAGATTAGCGCGCGCATTCATACGTACCCTTGTATAAAGGCAAGGGCTCATAATATGACTGCGCCAATTACAGAGCCATCAGTTTTATCAGCCTGGAAGGTAAGGTGTACGGTAAAATTATTGAACGGAGAATACGCGAGAGGTCCGATGGAATGTTGTGCGAGGCACAGGGAGGTTTCAGGTCTGGAGGATGAAGATGGAGAAGATGTCCAGATTAAGTTTTCTCCCTCCCAAAACATCGTAGAGAAGCATCTGACAGTAGGCTGGAATGTTTTCTGCGGTTTTGTGGATCTGGAGAAGGCGTTTGATAGAGTCGTGCGAAAGAGTATGGGACATTTTGCCAGAGTATGGTATAAACGGCACTCTGTTGCGAGCCGTCCAGTCCAACTATGTGGACTGCAAGGCATGCGTACGGGTGGCTGGTAACATCACACCTTCGTTTGACGTTAAAATCGGCGTCAAGCAGGGTTGCGTGTTGTCCGTTGAACTGTTTATAATATATTTAGATAAAAGTCTTCAAGTCGTGAAGAAAACCAAAATTATGGTTTTTGAACGGGAAGAAACCAGAACGAATGCACTGATTATGGTTGGTAACGATGTGCTGGAGCAAATGAATGATTCCATATCTTGGATGCGCCTTCAGTAAGAATGGGAAATACACCGCTGATATAAAGAGAAGAGTGAATGCAGCGAATGGAGTAAATGGCGCGATGGGAAGCTACTTGGGAGCCGGCACTTAAGCCAAAAGGCGCAGCTAGCCATGCATGCATGTTGGGTATGTAAGAAGGAGAACGAAAGCAGGATACAGAGAATGTCAGAAGAAAGAATGACAAAACAGATATACAATGCGAAAGTGGAAGGATGTAGGTACCGGGGAAGCCCTAGACTATCTTACCATGATCAAATAGACCGTGTCTTATCTGAAGGGCTAGTCAAGAGTCTCCGTAACCAGCGAGCGTGTATGAGACGAACTATGAGAGTGGAGGAAGCCAGAGAGGTCTGTAAGGAAGGAACCCGTTGGAACTCTGTACTCTCTGCCTACCCCGCGAGGGAGCTGGCGTAATAATATAGATAGATAGAGATATAAAAACAGGGAATTATGAAAATTAAAGTTATTTTCAGAAAAAAGTATTAATTTAAAATATATGCACGAACTCCGAAAACATTACACACCTTATTAAAGAAAACATGTAAGAAGGCAGTAACATTAGAAAAAAAACAATTCTTCGTTACAAAGTAGAAACATATCGAGAAGTAGTAAGGTATCAATACTAAATAAATAGGTTTCCTCCACAGGAATGACATTCTGATTTTCAAACTAAAACCTAGAAAATCAGTTGACCTTAATTCCTACTTCAATTTAAGACTTTTATCTCCCTACTTCATAAGTATAAAGGGTCACAAAAAATCAAGATAAAAACCGATTCGCAACAAGTCAATGAACAGTATTTATATTTGAACATTTGTTCGGGGGCGTAACTGAGATTCAATGTAACGTGTCATTAGGGGTGGTAATCCCCTAATTATGACGATTGACATGAGGCGCCATCTGTGGCCGTCGAGAGGTGTCGGGTGACCAGCTCCAGTGTCGCGGGGAATGCAACTGTAAATTGATTCATTGTATCTTGTTGGCATTGTTTTGGTTGAACTATGGATTCTACATAAGAATAGGAACGACTTTCTGTCATACCGAGAGGCCTTTTTTAAATTATGCCTAAAACTGGTTATTGCTTTAATACATTTTGTAATAGTAGATATTAATTATTAAACAACGTAATTTGTACTCTCAATTAGCGTGTCTTAAGTCTGTTTTGCGAAACTTACGAAAATCTGATCATTTATATTTGTAATTAATATCATTTAATGACAAACATTTTTTTTAGTAAATGTAGCCACTACGATTGTTTTCTATGTCGTGGGTGCGTTTACAAACATGAAAATTCACATACACAAATACCCAGACCGAAATAAATAATTGTGGGTCACACAAAGATTTGTCCCGTGCGGGAATCGAACCCGTGACTATTAGACACAGTCGCCCACTCTGTCTAATAAATAAATAACTGCTTTTCAAGAATTTTGCTGCAATTATTTGTTATGTTTTTAAGTAAATTCTATTGATTAGTTCTTAAGCATTACGCGTTGGAATCAAAAAATTTAAAGCAATGACTAGATTTTTTTTTCTTTCGAGAAAATTTCGTTGAATCATGGGAATGCATGAATTTTACAATACTTTAAAAGATACAATCAAAAATCATATTTCGAAATATAAAGTCTGTAATCCGAATACTTCTTGAAGTGAATGGAATACAAAAACACGTATATATCGCGGTACCCCCTTAAGTATGTAAAATATTTTTTTCTTGCAAACCGACGTTTAGGTCGAGATCATCTTACATTTCTTATCTTATTTCAATCGATATATTTTTAAATGACACTATATTTCGTAAATCCATTACACACACACCGTCACGCCTATATTCCCCAGAGGGGGTGGCAGAGGCGTACTTAGTACACCCACGTTTCGCCGACGATGTTAGGTCCCATGTAATAGGGGGCGAGCCTATTGCCATATATCGGGCACAATTCCAGGCTCCGGACTCATACTCCAACTCAATCCATTAAAAAGGTAATATCGTAATTTTGACAACACAAACAAATTTTAATTCACCTTTAGCACCTTTCATAATTTGCACTTGTAGTCTAAATCACGTATGCTAATCGAAAGGCGGTGAGCAAGAATTTCATCGTGACCAATTTTATTTTTCGATTTATTTTTTCTCGCTCTATAAAACACTTTGTAAGTTCGGGACCACCTCTAGCGCAAGCGACGGGGCGCTGGGCCCTTCCAGCGGCGTCCATATGCTGCCTCCCCTCTAATAAACTTGTAATCTGAACAAATGCCGCAAATCCTTGCGATTCTGATCCATCATTGTTAATTTTTGATAGTAGATTTTTGGATAAAAATGACTTTGATAATGAATAAAATAGTCTATGTGCACTGTAAGTTAAAGTGTAAGATTATGAATGATGACTTTGTTTATGAAGGAGTGAACGATTTGGAAGATCAATAATAGGACTAAGACCTTAAGACTTTTAATTATTTTAAATAATATTTTGTCATATTTTGACGTACAACACAAAGCCGGTCGTTGTGGCAGTCTTTAGGAGGAGGGGGGGGGGGGGGGGGGGTTGTTTGCCCTGCAGTGGAAGTCAGGAAGGATATTTTCAGAGGGTCTATATGTGTACCTGTATGTGTGAAGAAAAACCAGAAATAAGTTTAACATGGTGTTAAAGGGTGGTTACCTTTAGCACTACTAGTTTTTGTCTATCTATCTATATCATCACGCCAACTCCCTCGCGGGGTAGGCAGAGAGTACAGAGTTCCAACAGGTTCTTTCATTACAGACTTCTCTGGTTCCCTCCACTCTCATAGTTCGTCTCATACACGCTCGCCGGTTTATTTGGTCATGGTTAGATAGTCTAGGTCTTCCACCTTCATCCTTCCACTTTCGCATTGTATATTTGTTTTGTCATTATTTCTTCTGACATTCTTTCTACATGCCCGAACCAACGGAGCATACACTTTTTCATCTTTACACCGATACTATCTTTCATACCTACTCGCTTTTTTACTACGCTGTTGCGAATACGGTCGGTCAAGGTGACTCTACATATCTTCCGCAGAGCTTGCATTTCGACCCCATTTATCCTGCTCTCGTTCTCCTTCTTACATACCCAACTCTCACTGCCATATAACAGCGTTGGGACAAGCACTCCGTTATGCATGGCCAGCTGCGCCTTTTGGCTTAAGTGCCGGCTCCGAAGTAGCTTTCCCATCGCACCATTCCCTCTATTCCCTGCATTCACTCTTCTGTCTATATCAGCGGTGTATTTCCCATCCTTACTGAAGGCGCATCCAAGATATACAAACTCATTCACTTGCGTCAGCACATCGTTACCAACCATAATCCTTGCATTTGTCCTGGTTTCTTCCCGTTCAATACCATAATTTTGGTTTTCTTCTCATTCAGATGTAAGCCATTGTTCATGCAGTCGTCTTTTATAACTGTGACTAGTGTTTGCAGATCAGTGGCTGTTGGCGCTATTAAAACCGCGTCATCTGCGTATAATAGGTGGTTTACACCTGATCACCCATTTTTACCCCTTCATTCATCGCATTCAGTCTTTGAAGACTTTAATCCATATATATTATAAACAGTCTAGCGGACAACACGCAACCCTGCTTGACACCGATTTTAACGTCAAACCAGGGTGACATGTAACCAAACCCCCCCGTACGCATGCCTTGCTGTCCACATAGGTGGACTGGAGGGCTCGCAACAGAGTGCCGTTTGATAGTTTTTGTATGCCAATCAAATTATGTTTAGTTAAGGCTACCACAATTTTGTAACTTTATTGAAAGAACACAAATATTAAAGTCGTTATTACGTTCCTACGTTTATATCCCAATCTTTTTGAGAAGTCTCCGTTCTGATAAGACCTCTTTTTAAGAAATCCCCATAATACTCCTGAAGGTGATATAGGTTATTTTTTCATAATAAAACTAAATTCGTAACAAATAACAATCAAAACAAATTAATGACACATTTCCAACCCGTTAAATAACTTTTTTCAAGCACCAGCTGATCGGAGGGTGCTCGACGTGGACGCGACAATGGGCTTAGCGGATTTGTCGCGGGTGCGCGCGCGCCGCCGGCGATGACACTCCATTATGTTGAGTAGCCTCTTAGCCGATTATTATGCGCATATTGGTTAGTTGTTTAGGGGGATTAACGGTAGTTTTGCTTTTTGTGCCTACAAAGATTTGTGAGGAAGTGTCCCGTGTGGTTGGGATTGTGTAGTTACCAGGTTAGGTGAATTATCTAGAGATGGTGAAGGAGAGTTTACTTATCAATATTTCATATCTCATTATATTGTAATTTGACATATGTAGCTAAGTATTAAATGGAACTACCCGTACTTCTATTAAAATACAAGGTGGAGCTATCCGTGCACATTTAAATGATAAAAACCCTATAATTAGATATTTAGATAAAAAATGTAAAAAACGTGTGTTTGGGTTCAATTTCGTGCAAATCGCCATTTACGAGTTTAAGAAAACGTCTTCACTCCATATCACACAGAGACACATTAATTTTATTTAATGTATTTATTATGATCTTCCAGCTCCTATATCTAAGTTGGTTTACCATAGCTATAAACGCTAATAGAAAACCGAATTAATAAATAAAATAAAAATTGTTCATTGGTATCTCATACATTGTACATTTATGTCAACTTGAGGCATCCCCAGTAAGTAACATGAATACTTGTGTTGTGTTTGTCTCACGCTTTCCTTAAACATATACTAATGCAAACAATGGTAAAGCGGTAGCAACAAAATATGAAATTCATTATAGTCTATCTATCTATCTATAACCTCACGCCAGATCCCTTGCGGGGTAGGCAGAGAGTACAGAGTTCCAACAGGTTCTTTCCTTACATACCTCTCTGGCTTCCTCGACTCTCATAGTTCGTCTCATACACGCTCGCTGGTTACGGAGACTCTTGACTTTTCCATCAGATAAGACTCGGTTTATTTGGTCGTGGTAAGATAGTCTAGGTCTTCCCCGGTATCTGCATCCTTCCACTTTCACGTTGTATATCTGTTTTGTCATTCTTTCCTCTGGCATTCTTTCTATATGCCCGAACCAACGGAGCATACCCTTTCTCATCTTTACACCGATACTATCTTTCATACCTACTCGCTTTCTTACTACGCTGTGATGTAAAATAAACAAAATCATGAAAACAAATTAAAAAAAGACTTCCATGCAGTTTTAGTTCTAGTAAGACTAGATACCGTATGTACTATGAATTACTAAAAATGCACTGGAATGAAATTTTACAAGTAAAATTAAGCTAGCAAATATCGAATGCATGCCTACAGATTGCTTGAAACTGGGATGGGCTCACAAGTATGTTTTATTAGTTAGCGTATGTACATACATAACTACAATCGATTATATATTTACTCGTTTCCAAAAGACAGGTCCGCTTAGTTTAGGACCACAGGTAAACTATCTTATGTCTTCTATTTTATAAACAAATCAGATATATTTGATTTAGCACGCAACACAGATTACAATCATGTCGTATCTTCTCTTACAAAAATGGCAACTCTTAAAAGTGAGGTAAAAGAAGTGATTTGTATGATTAAAATGTTTTCAAGTCCTAATAGGTCCTATAAGAAAATATGTCTATGGAGATTTTTGTTGTTATGCATTATACAGACATTATACTGTAGTGGTATATTTTATATGGCAATATAAAATATAACACAACAGTGTTACCTATTGAAATGTTTGCATTATTTTATAGAAAAAAAAAACTCTTTTACTACAATTTCCGTTCTAAATGTTAGGTTAAAATTTATAAAGGGTGTACACACACAGCGAATAGACAGGTGCGAACCGCATGCGACTGCCACGCGACGCCTATTAACAACTATTGTGCCATTTTATTCATATGGTTAGTAAAGGATTTATTTGTCGTACATGCATTTTATTCGCAGTTATTTTGTTAAAATTAGATGATACAGTCAGTTTAGAAATAGAAATGCAGGTTAATTATGGGTATTAAGGCATTGTTTCTAAAAAAATCAAAGTCAACAGTTTTTGATTCATGAAAATCGTTGTATGTCTGTTGTATTGGGGTTTTTTGGAGTAAAATATACTATAATAGTTTTAAATAGTCAAATTATAATAATAGTATAAGATTCCATCACTCCTTTCGAAATAAATCGGAACAAGAAGGATACAAAAATCTATAGTACCTGTTTAAGACCAAAATATCTAAAGTTAATTAGAGTAAGGGAGAAAAATACAAAAAGTAGTTGATAAGTGTTATCTAAGTATAGTTTAAGTTATTGTCTTCATTGATATTCTCATTTGACTTCATAGTTTCTACATTAATAAGACATACATGTCTACATGCACTAAGAAGTGTCACTAAAATATAAGTAATCTGTTAAAGGATAAAGAGGCACCCAAATTATAAGTATGACCGTATGAATTGTTAGGAGGTGTTTTTTTTTTGTCTTTTAACAAATTGTAATATGGTCATGGTTTTCGTCAAAACTTTTGTCAATATTATTGTGGAACCTTAAACACAATTGATAAAGTAAAAATCTTTTAATGAAATTAAACTATCACTATTATTAATTAAGTTTAACCATAACCAATAGTTTTATTCATGAAATAAAACTATTTTACGGATTTTATCGCGGTTTATTTTTTATTTTTAGTTTCCGACGTTTCGAGTGCTTTGCAGCACCCATGGTCACGGAAGGGACTGAGGTGTTAGACGTCCAATAGGCATAGTTGTTCCGGGGTACCCTCAAACTTCTTAATTATTTTTGTTGTTGTGGGTCCGATCTACGCAGAATGAGCTCACGGTGTCTTGAGGTCTTGCAGTGTTATGCTTGGTTTTGGATTTGATTATATTAATTACCGGATCCCAAGACGATGGAAGCACCCAGCCATCTTCTCTATTGAAATTAGGATGTTTTTAAATTTCAATAGCCTCGCGAACCATCCTTGGTAGGAATCGGTGTTCTTTCACGAGGATTTGTGGTCTATCAAATCTGATGTTATGGCGGGTGCGGTCAAGGACATGTTCACAGACTGCAGACTTCTTTGAGCGACGGTGTTTTAGGTCAGCTATGTGTTCTTTAACCCGAGTTTTTACCGGTCTTTTTGTTTGTCCTATATAAGAGAGACCACATTCACAATCAAGCTTGTAAAAAATAAACCGCGATAAAATCCGTAAAATAGTTTTATTTTATGTGTAATATTCGCGTAAATCTAAGAACTCAATAGTTTTATTATCATCATAATGATCAATATTAACTACTATACTCATTAATAAGTTATCTTCAACTAATTTGTTGACCATATGTTTATTAGTCTATTGTATGGATGAGTTGGAAGTTACACGATACTGTTACCGAATGTGAACATGGAATTATTTCAATTTGTTTATTTTTTATTAATTGTGCATTTAGGTTAGTACAAATTTATCGTTTTGATTTAAGAATTTGATTTAAGAATTTAAGAGATATACTGTTTAGTGCGGTAGAGCGTTAAACTGCATAGATTTCTATCATAATTACTCAAACCATATTTAACCGGTCCTTCATAAGAAAATTGGGATTTGTAATCCTTTTTTACATTTACAGGTGATTTTATTTCATATGTTAATGCAGGGATGACCAACCGATTTTGGAATGGCTGCAACCCAATTCATCTTCCAATTCGACGGCCGCTGCATGCTTTCGTCATTGTTTCAAAACAGACCAGTTTCTCATCAAGGTGGTACTATATTCAATCCAAGTCAAAATATCCCAAATTTAGGACATCCAAACAGCTATTGGAAGGTCCCAAGCGATACACAAGCCAATAAAACAACTTATAACTCGTTAGTTCCTGGCAATAGTCTGGAAGAGAACAAATTATTATCGCAGCAATTTCCAGGTGCTACAAGCTTATTAAAGAAATTAAAACATCTGAACGCAGTAAAGGATAAAAACAGACAAAGTTACAGTTTAATATTGTTGATGATGAAGATAAAAGTAAAGATGGTGTAACCAAATATATGAATGGTAAAAGTGAAAAACCTGAAGTATCCAGTACAGAAAATTGTAGGAATAATATACCTGAAGCAGGTTACAGTAAAGATGGTAAAAGTAAAATGCTTGAAATGACGGATAGAGAACACACACCGTCACACCGTGACGCCTATATTCCCCAGAGGGGGTGGCAGAGGTGTACTGAGTACACCCACGTTTCGCCGACGATGTTAGGTCCCATGTAATTGGGGGCGAGCGTATTAACATATACCGGGCACAATTCCAGACTCCGGACTCATACTGGGAATTTTTCGTTCGAAAAACTACATTTGCCCGACCTAGGATTTGAACCCAGGACCTCGTGATCACAAAGCGATACGCTTTGCCACCAGACCAACGAGGCAGTCCGGATAGAGAAGGTGGTAAAAATAACATTTGTGAAGTAACATATAAAAAAGGTGGAAAAAATAAAATGCCTGTAATAACCTATATTGAAGATGATAATCATAAAATGTTAATAATAACTTTTAAAGAAAATGGTAGAAACATGATGCCTAAAGTAACTTACACAGAAGGTGGTAAAAATAAAATGCCTAAAGCAACCTATAGGGTGGATGTAAACAATGAAAAAGTCGATGGAAAATTAATTTTGAAGCCATTGACGTAACGAAAGTTTTATTTCCAGGCAAAAGCAGTTATGCCAGAGGATGAAACCATTTAAAATATTATTTATAAGACTGTTAGTTAGAAAAAAAAACAAATAATATATCGCGGGAAATTGGGCACATGTATTGTAGTAGCCGTAACGGTTAAAACAGTTAAAACTTTTAATTAATGTTTTCTATGTCAAAATATTTATCATTCTTATTTGCTCATCATATTGATAGTGATAAATATCAATAAAAAGTACCTAAACCTATCCATTTATTTAAACCTAACTTTATCCCATTTTAGCTCATTAACCAAAACCGATATATATACCTGTTCCGTTTAACGTAGGTATGCCGATGCGTGACGGGATTGCCACCTACATTAATACTACGGTGAAATGAAGGTGTATATGTACACCTCTGCCTATCTTTTGAAGAACAACAAGCGTTAAATTCTACGTCCAAAATGGTAGTGTGAGTCAAGACGATATTATGTGAATGGTTAATATGCCTACAAATATATAAACAAGAAACAATTGTGTCTGTTCTTGGTTTTATTTTACTGTATCTATATACTGTTATATGAAGGTATGGCCTGTAGCACGTCCGCTGCAGCCATTGTTAGCGCCGCTGCGTACGTGACAAGCTGTTGTGAACGCTTCTTTATATCTCCGTGCGAACGCTGCGCTGTCAGACTGCGCGCTAAAAATGTTCTGCACATTTTATTTTTGTGGAAAACAAACAGCTGCAATTTGAAAGAATTGTTCTAGAATTATTAGTTTAAAAATTATGGTTCGAAAATTATTATTTGACAGTTAGTAGGTATTTGGGATTCGTTTACTTCATTCCAATTTTGATCTCCGAAAATTCAAGTTGTCTTTTATTGAAAAGGTATTATAATACAATACAAGAAGTTTTTAGTCTTATGATTGAAACTGAGCATCGTTTCGAACAAAGTTAATTTTTGATACATATCTGAACCTTATTTATATGTATTTTAATTTTTTTAATACTACAAGCTAGCTATGTCCGATTTTAGTGGATTATTAAATACTTAATGACGGTTATATCAATCATTTTATTCCATCAGAGAGGAAAGCTCGTTACACATCAGAATAATATTCCCGATACAGTTTCGACGTTACTATTATTATTCAGTCTACATTAAACGCGTGTACAACGTATATTCAAGTTGGCAACCCAGGCCGCTTGAAAATTCAGCCTTCGCCCACGGCGAGGGGGCGCAAGGGGTGTGGGAGGGGGTCGCCAGGGGGCAGGGATGCGGGACGGTCGTTAGTGACATTTCGTATTCATGACGTCAGCCGCGGGCCGATTGTTTGCAATATTACTCTAATTGGAATTGTAATTATACGCACATATCCCGCGTAGTGGCTACCTACGTGATCGCTTGGATCTAGTTGTTACTCTCGTTAGTTTAATATATCGAGTTATATTTATATAGATTTTCTTTGCCGTCTGTACCTGGAGGGTAGGGTGGAGGCTGAGTCTGCGATAGGCGTATGAGAACAAAAAACTACTTTTTTCCTGGCTCTACCCACAACACACAAACACTAATACATTGAAAATTGTAGATATTTTCTGGTTTAAAACCTCAATTATGTTGGAACCAGGGTTGTTGTTGATGCAGGTTTTTTACATATCAACGGATGTTGATGATGATTTTTCGAAGTTGACACAAGTAATGATACTGCTTTCATTTTTTTTATTGGAAAAAACTCGTTCTTCCCTATTAATTTACTTCCAAAAGCGGAACACTTCCATATTACGACTTGGCATGGGAAGGGCGAAATGTTTTAGCACATGTAAATGAACTCTGTTAGTCAAGTCTCGTGCAACATTGTTTTTTTTTTACAAATAAGTTCAAAAGTTAGAGATGAAAAAGCTATTGTTTTTTTTACAAATAAATACAAATCGGAGGCGAAATGATAGTTCAAAAGTCGCAAGCATGTGCCGTAATCCCCGTCACCTTTGGTCATATAGCGACCTTAACATCAGCAAACAATATCAGCACCGATTAATGACAGCGATTTAGCGCAGTGGTTAAGAGCTTAAGTCGCTCCGCCCATTGTGTCTAATAGTCGCGGGTTCGATTCCCGCACGGAACAAATCTTTGTGTGATCCACAATTATTTGTTTCGGTCTGGGTATTTGTGTGTGTGAACTTTCATGTTTGTAAACGCACCAACGACACAGGAATAAATCCTAGTGTGGGGCTACGTTTAAAAAAAAAAATAAAAAAAATAAAAATAAAATAAAATGTGGATGCAGATGCTGAGACACTTCTTTATTCCGTGCTGATGTTAATGTCGAAAACGATGCTGAACATCCGCGGTTGCTGATACATCAATATTCGCAATAATCCTGGTTGGAAAAAATTACATAGTCTGATCTCTCCCTAGAAGGTAGGTAGGTACCTATTTGCATCCTAGAAAGAGGTCTATATGCAATAAATTTTGATCAAACGCATTTCAAACTCTATTTCAGTTAGAGTTTCTGCTATCCAATTTGTAATGTTCCATTGAAATTAGTTATGTACATTTTGTGTCAAGGTCAAACATACAGTCAAATCTATACACAGAACATTTGTAAAAGTCGTTTCTTGTTTTTTTAAACAACACAATCTGCAATGGTTTCATGTTTGAGGATGGGCTACTATGTTGCACCTCGGATATATGTGAGAAGACCTTCGCCCAGTAGTGGGAAAGTATAGTAGGTTGATTTTAAGAAATGTTTTACATCCTTTTCTTGTTTTCATATCATGCAATCGAGTAACTAACTATTAGTAAATGGGCTGTGTGTCAGTAATTGTCAAATAAGGCTCATCTGCCAATTGCCAATTGCCAGTGAAGAATCTGCCTTAATTCGTTTCTATCTCTATCTATATCATCACGTCAGAACCCGGGTAAGCAGAGAGTACAGAGTTTCAACAGGTTCTTTTCTTACATACCTCTCCGGCTTCTTCCACTCTCATAGTTCGTCTCATACACGCTCGCCGGTTACGAAGACTCTAGAGTTGCCCTTCAGATTAGATACAGTTTATTTGGTCATGGTAAGATAGTCTAGGTCTTTCTCGGTACCTACATCCCTCCACTTTCACAGTGTGTATCTGTTTTGTCATTCTTTCTTCCGACATTCTTTCTATATGCCCGAACCAACGGAGCATAACCTTCCTCATCTTTTCACCGACACTATCTTTCATACCTTCACGCTTTCTTACTACGCTGTTGCGAATACGATCGGTCAGCTTGACTCCGCACATCTTCCGCAGAGCTCGCATTTCGACCGCATTTATCCTGCTTTCATTCTCGTTCTTACATACCCAGCTCTCACTCCCATATAACAGCGTTGGGACAAGCACTCCGTTATGTATGGCGCTTCGTTTGTTTCATTTATCATATTTTCGTTAAATTGCGTTTCCGTTATGTTTTAGACTATTGACTCTTGATGGTTGACTCAAAGCTGTATTCGCTCTTTGTATACTTTTACTCTTTGCTCAATTTCTTATTTGTATATTTTTACTCTTTGCTCATGTAGTAAAGAGATTTTAATTAGCCACGGATCACTAGATATGGTTCTAAGAGCCTTATTTTGAAATCTTTGTAGGGTTTCTATGCTGGAGCTCTTTGCCTAGCGTGTTTTATAACGTAGCATTTTGTTTTCTAATGTTAATAGTGAAGAGGCTTTCAGGGCCCATGTAAGTTTTATCTCTTGCATGTTGCGCTCATCACGTTTTCTTCAATATGATGTCTCCACGTTTGCTTTTTTACCAGATATACATATGCCTAAATACTTTGCTATCACACTGTGAGCTCATATTCGCTAAGTGCTTATTTTATTCAAGTGACTTTTTAGCACTGACGAGGGCCTATGGGGCGACATGCTGTTAGACAAGGCAGTGTGTTGTTAGCATAAGTAGTAGTAAGAACTTCTTGTATAGTTGGTATTAAAACTTGGTAACGTGTTCTTTGGTTGGTATGTAAGCCGTATATACATATGTAGATATAATGTTGGACCCGGAGATATAGCCTTGGGGTACTCCTGTTAGTCTTATAGCCTTGAAGTGACATTTGTGTTATTTATCACTTTATCAATAAGTGTAAAAATTGTAAAATATTATTCGTTCTTAAGTTTCGAGTATTAGGTAGTTGCCATTTGTGAAATAAAGCGCTCAGTTAAGATATCGAGTTCAGGGAAGAGGTAAGACAACCAATTTATTTAACTCTTTGGCAGATCTTATAAAAAATGTGTTTTATCTGTAGTAAGACGCATTTAGAGGAATATCCTAATATACTGGCAGTCTTACAGTTAAACTTTAACAAGAAGTTTAGGGGAATTTTAATCAATTTTTACCATACAGACAATGTCCGCTATCCTTCTTGTCCCTTGTAATGAAAGAATATGGTGTATAGAACACTGATCTATGTCATTCAAATCTGAGCATCAACATGTATATTGCAAACATCTCAAAAATCTACGCTGAATTGATTCGAGTCGATCTACATAGACGTTACTCATATAATGCGGATTCTATACCTGAGAACAGTACTCAAGAATGCTACGCACCAGGTAGCAGTAAAGAATTTTGACTACTTTCATATTGAAATAAAACTATTTTACGGATTTTATCGCGGTTTATTTTTGTTTTTTTAGTTCCCGACGTTCGAGTGCTTTGCAGCACCCATGGTCACGGGAAGGACTGAGGTGTTAGATGTCCAAAAGGCATAGTTGTTCCGGGGTACCCTCAAACTTCTTAATTATTTTTGTTGGTCCCATCTACGCAGAATGAGCTCACGGTGTCTTGAGGTCTTGCAGTGGTATGCTTGGTTTTGGATTTGATTATATTAATTACCGGATCCCAAGTCGATGGAAGCACCCAGCCATCTTCTCTATTGATATTAGGATGTTTTTTAATTCAATAGCTTCGCGAACCATCCTTGGTAGGAATCGGTGTTCTTTCACGAGAATTTGTGGTCTATCAAATCTGATGTTATGGCGGGTGCGGTCAAGGACATGTTCACAGACTGCAGACTTCTTTGAGCGACCGTAAAATCCGTAAAATAGTTTTATTTCATGTGTAATATTCGCGTAAATCTAAGAACTCAGTATACTTTCATATTTTTAAACTAAGTACATGACCTTATAACAAAACCCAATGCCTTATTAGCTTTAGCAGCAATACAATCAATATGCTTCTCATAAGTTAATTTGGCATCATGTATCATGCCTAGATTGCCTGAATATTATGCCAACTGAGTGGACAGTGGTTAAGTTGGAGTCGTTGATGATGACAGCCACAATTTACATTTGAGGCAGCGTCAGAAGTTCTGCCTCTCACCCAGCTTCCTGAAGTCAAGTTCTGTGACTCCAGCACAACCGTATTGATTTTACAATAGTTTGAGAAACACCGAAAGATGCGGCGGATCGAACAAGCGTGCGGTTACTAGTAGGTTATGAATGCGTATGGCATCAAAGAACAAAACGGATAAATAAATAAACAAATAAAAACAAAATAGTTACACTCCTCTCACGCCTATCTTTCTTGAAATACATAGTATTCCCAAATTTCGATTAGTTATTAGCTATGGTCTCAATGTGATAGGGAGTGAGCTTATCGCGATTCCTTCGGCACATCGTTTTATACATATGTTAGGATTTTTTAGGTATTCTCGAACATGGTGGTTTTGAATATGCTATTTTTTTTCGTAAGCAAGTTTTAAGCACCATTTGAAAAACCCAAAAGTACGAACCGGGATCTTGTGAATATAAGGCGAGAGGTCTACAACGAGACTATTAATAATAAACACAAATTTGTGTTGAATAATTTGAATGAGGAAATTTAAACTGAGTAACAATAATCTAATTGTGTATTATTGAAACAATGATACAAAATCCCCCTAACCAATACGGTTGCATCAAAATAAATAAGTCTGAAGTGGATGTGTGTAAGGAATTTGTGCTTTCATTTTAACCTGTGAAGTACAAGCAGCGTATACTGTTCTACTGCTGATCAAATTGGGGCAATAGAAAACCTAACTTTTTTAAATTGTTACTACTCGGGGATTATTGAAATGTCGTGTTCGTATCAAAAGTCTTAAATTCACTAACACCCAGACAACTAAGCAAAACATTTCCCGTACAGAGAACCAGTGACTTATCGACTCAGTGACCCGAATGGCCAGAGAAATGTATTCGATGTTCAAAGGAAGATGAAATACCATGCAATTCAGTTAAGGGTATTTGACACGTCTGTTTCTTCTAGGTATGAGATAATTTTGTTTAAAATTTAGGTGTTTGGACTAGGGGTAAATGTAAAACACCCCTCTATCGCTACCTAAAATACGGGAGTATCAACCTATTCTTACCTGTGCAAAAATTAAGTAAATAAATTTATGTAGTGAATGCTAAATGGCGGCAATACAGAGAACAAAAAGTAGGTAAAAAACGTATTATTGTTACGTATGCAGAATACTAGATGGACCGACGACCTCAAAAAGGTCGCTGGGACAGACTGGATGCGGAAGGCGGAGGACCGTGTGCAATGGCGCGTGTTAGGAGAGGCCTATGTCCAGCAGTGGACTGCGATAGGCTGATTGATTGATTGATGCAGAAAACTACTCTATGCTAATGTTGCTTTCCTTTAAACTTGACGTGCACTACATAAGTATACGTAGATATACTATGAAGATAATATGAATATATAATAATATGATAATGGATGATAAGTTATTGGTAGGTTGAAGAGAATTTCAATTTAAAAAACAAGTCGTATAGCTCTAGCTTTAATTCAAATTCAAATTTTTCTAAAATTAAAACCATTAATAAACCTAATTATGACAATAAGAAATGGAATACCGGCTTGATCTAGCGGTTGAAGCGTAGGCAGCTCCATCCAGTAAGCATACTGAATCAAGTAGTCGCGGCTTTAATTCCCGCATGGGACAACCCGTGATAATATATCCTAGATATAACAAAACAAATTCTTGTTCCATCTACCCAAACGAAACAATCCTTGTTCCGTCTACCAAAATGAATTCTAACTTTCAAAGGCAAACACCCATACATGCATCTGGAATTTTTATTTGTACATGCACCAAGGATGCAGAAATAATTCCTAGAGTGACATAACTTTTCTTTTTAAAAAAAACCGTGTACTATTATCAAATTTGATATAGATTTATAATAGTTCACCGTTCAGTTAATTCACTGATATATCTTATGATACAAAAACATACGTATCGACGAAATGTGAAAAGTTGTCTGTACTTCCTGACCACATAGACATAGGTATTGTTACAGGCTTGAGTACTGGTACGTGTGTGTATACGAGTATATGTATTTAACATACCTGTGTTATCTTGCAAGGATCGACTAAGCGGCGGCGCAGGCGGCGTCGCCGCGTGCTCCCCTCCGTACAGCCCGCCGAATTCCTCCGCTGATGATGACGAAGCGTTACTGCACTTCCTGCCCTTATCCGGTGTATACTTGCTCTCAGCTCCCGTCGGCAGGAACTTGGCGTCGGGCTGGTGTTCGTCTAGCAGGCCGGGTACTCCAAGGAGCCCTCCAACTAAGTTCGGTCGCAGCTCCTCCATGATTTTCGATCCCTGGCCGCACCCGCCGCCACTGCTGAAGTTGAGCTGGCGGCTGAAGAACGCCGGGAATATGTTGAACTGCTGCGGGTCTGGCAGGGCGGCGAGAGGCGGCGCGGGCGGCTCGCCGGCCCCCGCGCACGCCGCGCTCTTGAACTCCACCGTGCTGTGGCCGGCGCGCTGGCTCAGCGACCAGCGCTCTCCCGCGCTCCTCAGCTCGTGCTCCGTGCCGTCGCCGTCGCCGTCGGCTCGGCCCCGACGCTCACTGACTAACCACATTATAGTGACGTGGCGGCCGCACGTCCACGCCGCCCCGCGCGTTAATTGTTCGCGACTGCGCGAGAGGTACTCGCGTCGCCGCCCACGGGCGAGACAGGAACGACCTGCTCTCGTACCCCCATAATCGATGTAAAATCTTTATAGGGATGCTGCGTCTCATTCATCCCCGGCGAAACTCGACAGGGGCGGGCCGTGGGGCGGGCGATCCGCGCGCCGATTGGTGGAGCTCGGCGCCGGCCTCCGCCGCACCGCCACCGCTCGGGGCTAGATACGGTTTTCTTTGTTTTATTGTCCCCACGGCTTCTCGTCGATCTTGCGTTTAAAGTTTATGCATTGCACTATGTTTTGTTTCACAAAACGCAGAATCATGTATGAAGTTCTTGAGGTAAAACATGAAACAGAGGGAGATGCCCGGCGAGTGCCTTGTGACGGTGGTGGTGCATGGTTAATTCTACGTATGCTGACAAATGGTTAAATTATAGGCGGCTGTCAGACGTTGTACTTGTTATGTATGCCTTCATGTTTCCCGTTAATCATTTCTGTAATATAAACCTGGCATTGTAGAGAATGTGTCTCTTTGTGTTTTGCTGTCTGTATTATGTACACATATCACAATTTTCGCATAGAAACTGAGTGACTTACGCACGTATAAATAATTAATAGCGAACCATCGTACTATTTGTTCATTTCACTGCTTTTTGTCTAGAATATTCGACGATTCGATATACAAATAGATCAGTACAGATCAGTATAGACATTCGACCAAAATAGTATTAAAAAGTCTATGTATTATGCGCGATAGCAAATACTACCTAAAAAAAACTGCTATTTTCGATGGTGGCTTGTTTTAGTGATTAGAGCGCATCCACGCCGCTTTGATCACTGGATTGATTGGCCATATGCGACTCACAATTATTTTGTTTCGGTCTGGGTACATGTTGAAATTCATGTTTTTAAAAGCCCCAACGACATCAAAATAATTCTTAGGAATATTCCTAGAAATAAACCCTTTTCGTGGCCCGAAAAGCAGTAGATCCATAGTTGTGGAAGTATAAAGGGGAAGTTTTTGCTCAGAAGTGGACTTAAGTTTTTTTTAGTCTGCAAACAGGCTAGAATTTTTTTTCATTGATAGGATGTTAAAATATAGGGTTCATAAATAAAATTATTAACAAAATTGTTTTGTCGGTACTGAACAAGTGGTTGATTGATAAAACTTTAAAGATAACATCAGCTATTGAACCCTTCACTTTGCATACACCCCCGAGTGCAGCGGTTATGAATATCATTAGCGGTGCCGAGTTCGCAATCCGGATTCATTACCAGATCAAAGATAACATAAATTGATATTCTGTTTATGGTTGCAGGGTATTTTGATAGATAGGTTTTTAAAATCCACTGCAGCACAGGAATACAAAATTAAATTGGTATTTCCTTATATATCAGTAACCACGAAATTAAGTACTTTAGTATTTATGAATGTCTTGGTTAGAGCATAGGCTGAACACGTCACTGGATCAAGTGCTCGTAATTTCTATCTCCGAAGGGGAAAATATTTCTGTGACCCATAAATACTTGTTTTAGTTTGGGTGTTTCATATTTGTAGACGCACTATATAGAATTATTTTCTAGTGTGGGGCTACGTTTTTTTATACAAAAATAAAAATATTATTAACACTACCAGTAGGCAGTTTTCAAACTCCCATATTGTGCCAACCTTCAGTGTGCGTCCAAACATTTTTTGGTCTTATTTCTACCTGTCTCGTGGAACTAGTGGTGCATAATACGAGTTGTAATCACAAGGTGCTGGTTTCAAATCCTAGGTCGGAAAGACTGGACAGTGAAAAATTTCCAGACCCAGTCTAGAATCTGGAATTGTGCCCGGTATACATTGGGACCTAACATTGTCGGCGATATGTTTACACAGCACATGTCTGCCACGCCTTTTGGAGAATATGTCAGTTATTTTTCTCCTTTCTATTTACGTCCGTACTTCATGGTACATATCTACTGAAACTTAGCCAAAGCCTCCCGTCTTACTTCAAGGAGCGAGGAGTCAATTAAAACTACTAATAAAGTTCTAAGACGTTTCACTTCACCCCCTACTTTGCTCCGAAAACTTCCCTTTAGTTTATAAGAGGGATTGTACTTGCTTTTGCCTTCCGACTTATTAGTCACGGGTTTTAGTGCTACAGGACGTACCCATGCTTTTTATGCTGATGCAGTGTTTTGTAGAATAATGCCTTATTCAATCAATGATTTACTATATTGTTGGTTAATTGGTATCGATAGTGGGGTCCTGGATTCCAATTCATTGTCAGACAACCTATCATTAAGTCTAAGTAGCAGACCAAAATTGCTTTTGAAAATCTTCCATATTTGTATTTTTTTTTGTAATCATATTAGAAAGGTTTATTTATTTATAAGAACAACTTAATATAATAAAAACATAACATATTTACATGCACGCACCTCTGTCTTTTCGAAAGCACGTGCGTATTAAAAATAATTATCACTTGCTTTAACGGTGAAGGAAAACATCGTGAGGAAACCTGCATGCCTAAGAGTTTCTCAAAGGTGTGTGAAGTTCGCCAACCTGCACTGGGTCAGCGTGGTGGACTATGGCCTAAACCCTCTCAGTTTGAGAGGAGGCCCATGCCCAACAGTGGGACAGTTTCTTAACAGGGCTATAATTATTATTATTTATTATATATGTACATCGGTACAACCAAAAAAAGATACTATATAGACAAAATACCTACATAAATAGACTAGAATTTTATAATTTGTGACTAAATTATTCTATTAGGCTGTTAGATATATTTAAGTTATTTAAAAATTTTCATTAGACTCAATCAAAAAAAACCTAAATCCACTGAGCTATTATGGGCGTAGTATACTGACTGACTGTATACTGAATACTTTAATGCTCAATGCTGATAGTACAGTAAGCATCTAATTCTGTCCTCTTATTAAATATTTCAGTAATCTCATATCTATCTATCTATATCATCACGCCACATCCCTTGCGGGGTAGGCAGAGAGTACAGTGTTCCAACAGGTTCTTTCCTCACATACCTTCCTTACATCTCATATCATTAAAACGAATTTCTGGTTTTAGCGAAAATTTCATCTTTATCATAATTTGTTGTTATTATGAACCTTTTCAGTTACAAAATATTTAAATTTAATGTCAGTTACATTGATTTGGTAGTTTTATCGATCGTCGTAGCGATTTTTCAGAGAGGGGTCTGTCCTGCAATGGACGTTTTTTTGGCTTATACAGTGAACGAACGCCTTTTTCGCGAAAGATTTAAGGCAAAATTATTATTTAATTCGTAACGTAACTATTAATGTTAGCTCTCAAAGAGCACCGTCACGCCTATATTCCCCAAGCGGGGCTGGCAGAGGTATACTGAGTATACCCACGTTTCGCCGACGATGTTAGGTCCCATGTAATAGGGGGCGAGCGTATTGACATATACCGGGCACAATTCCAGACTCCGGACTCATACTGGGAATTTTTCGCTAGAAAAACTACACTTGTCCGACCTGGGATTTGAACCCAGAACGTTGTGATCATAAAGCGATGCGCTTTGCCACCAGACCAACGAGGTAGCTCTTAAAGAGCAAACTTATTAATTCTACCTTCACCTATAAACCAAGTTACATGCTCCACGTACAAGCTTGGCAAAGATTCAGTACCTATCAAGCAAGCAAGACCAAAGTAAGACGAAAGACGAAGTTTTAATGTGCCTTACACAAACTTTACTAGTCATGTCTGGGCGGCGTGTGAAAATCTCGTCTCAACACATCCTTAGTTACTGAAGAAACTGTTTACATAGTATTTAGAACTGAGGTACCTATTATGTACTAGAGAAACTATGTCAAACAAAAATAGCGGAACTCGATGACCGCAGGGTTAGCAAGGATGTTTGTGTTTTAATAGATAATACAAATTCTTTTGTTTCCAGAGTTGCTTAAACGTTATCTCAGTGCATATGAAGGCATATTTTTAAATAAAATAGCACTCGAACGTGTCACATTGAAGAAAGCACCTGGAACAAAGGGAACTGGACTGCTTGCACCCAAAGTTTGCTACAAAATTACTTGAAGTCTCTTTTCTAGTACCGTAGTAAACTCAGTGGTATTTAGTATACACCGTCACGCCTATATTCCCAAGAGGGGGTGGCAGAGGTGTACTGAGTACACCCACGTTTCGCCGACGATGTTAGGTCCCATGTAATAGGGGGCGAGCCTATTGCCATATACCGGGCACAATTCCAGACTCCGGACTCGTACTGGGAATTTTTCGTTAGAAAAACTACATTTGTCCGACCTAGGATTTGAACCCAGGACCTCGTGCTCACAAAGCGATGCGCTTTGCCACCAGACCAACGAGGCAGTCAAGTCAGTATTTAGTAGGATGTATAAACTCTTAACGGTGCTAAAATAAACCGAATGTTGTAAGTAATATTATTGTAATAATTAAGTAATGACTCAGCAATTAGTAAGCAGTATTTGGGTACTAGCAAGAGTAGTACTAGTGTGTGTTTAGTACTTGCGTGTACTAGTATTCGCCGTACTGTTTTGTGTGTACAGCGTCTTATAAAGTACTTCGCACGTTATTCGGCATTTAATTAACCCGCAAACGTAACAATATATTTAAAAAATATGTAGATAGAAGTATTCTCGTATGTCAAAATTCGTTACTATTATGAAATTGTAATTCTTAGGGCTTGTGTCATCAACATCGATTAATTGGTAAGTTACTTTTTGATTAACGTTACTCAGCAATTAAAACTGGCTCGTTTAACTCCACGAGACAGACTTTGCCTAGTGTAGTAGTTACAAGTAACTCCTAAATCTTACAGACTTACCTTTCTGAATTTTTTAGTTAAGAAGACTTAGAGTCTCCGTAACCGGCGAGCGTGTATGAGACGAACTATGAGAGTCGAGGAAGCCAGAGAGGTATGTAAGGAAAGAACCTGTTGGAACTCTGTACTCTCTGCCTACCCCGCAAGGGATCTGGCGTGAGGTTATAGATAGATAGATAGATAGAAGAAGACTTACGTTTTGTTAATTTAATTTGTAATTTAGTATTGAAGACTTACCTTTTGTTAATTCCCTAGTTAAGTACTGCCACGTGGGTCTGGTGGCAAAGCACATCGCTTTGTGATCACGAGGTCCTGGGTTCAAATTCTAGGTCGGACAAATATAGTTTTTCTAACGAAAAATTCCCAGTAAGAGTCCGGAGTCTGGAATTCTGCCCGGTAAATGGCAATAGGCTCGGACCCTATTACATGGGACCTAACATCGTCGGCGAAACGTGGGTGTACTCAGTACACCTCTGCCACCCCCGCTTGGGTAATATAGGCGTGACGGTGTAAAAAAAGTACTGTATTCTATATTTAGTTTTAAAATTGTATGTCTGTTATTTATTTAGTCAGCAAAAAACATTTTTATTATGAACTGCCAGCCGCCCTACGAAGATCATCGGTCCACTAGATTGGCTGGATCATACGTATGGTACTACCATATAGGTCCTACTAGGATACGTATCTTATACATTTTTGTTCAAATAGCAATCTTATCATCGTTTTTTAAAGACTTATTACTTAGATCAGTCTTAAAATGAACATAGACAAAACAATAATAATGTTTAATGTTCATGTCGTATCCACCGCACTCACCGTTGGGAACTCTACTCTTGAAGTTGTCGACGAATACATTTACCTGACACAGGTAGTCCGGTTGGGTAGGCCCAACTTTGAGAGAGAGGTCAATCGACGAATCCAACTCGGCTCGGCAGCGTTCGGGAAACTGCACAACATCTTCTTGTCCAAAATACCTCAGTGCCTCAAGACTAAAGTTTTTAGTCAACGTGTGTTGCCAGTGATGACATACGAATCAGAGACGTGGTCTCTTACGATAGGTCTCATAAAAAGCTCAGAATTGCTCAGCGAGCTATGAAAAGAGCTATGCTCGGCGTTTCTCTACGTGATCGAATCAGGAATGAGGAGATTCGTACAAAAACCAAGGTCACCGACATAGCCCTCAGGATCAGCAAGCTGAAGTAGCAATGGGCGGGCCACATAGCGCAAAGAGTGGATGGGCGTTGGGGCAGAAAGATTCTAGAGTGGAGACCACGTATTGGCAAGCGCAGTGTTGGACGACCGCCTGCCAGATGCACCGACGATCTTGTGGAAATCGCAGGAAGTCGTTGGATGCAGGTGGCATCGGACCGGTTACGCTGGAAAGCGATTGGGGAGGCCTATGTTCAGCAGTGGGCAAGTATAGGCTGAGATGATGACGATGGTGACTTAGATCAGTTGGTACAATAAAAGTTTTCGATCCTTATAAGAAACAGGGTCGATTAACATTAAAAAGTTTTTGTATAAATTGCCCAATTTCTTACTGGCTGTGCAATGTCTTTCAAAATATTTAAATGCAGCTCAAAATGTCGTATAAAGTTAGGGATAGACTCCTAAGACCATTTTCCTGTATCTACAACGGCTGTGGTTGCTGCTATTACTGCCCAGTTCTAAAAATCCAGCCTGTTTATTCCAATTAATTCTTGCAGCGTTATTTATCGTTATTGAAACATTTTTTTGTATAATTTGCCACCGTGATTTCCTACAAAATATATGAGAAAAGATTTTTGCGATTTTGACTTTTGTAATACTCCAACTTCAATTGATCCAGTAGAAATTTTTGATCCTAATAAGAAATAGAATCGATTGGCATCTAAAAAAGTTCTTGTGTAAAATTGGTCAATTGTCTGATTGTATATATTTTTCAAAATCTGTAAATGAAGCTCAAAATGTCGCAAAAAGTTAAGGAAAGTGTCTCAATGCCATTTTCTTGTATCTACAACTGCTGCCCCGTTTAATGCTCCATCTCAAAAATCCACCCGGCGTATTACAGAATCTATTATAATAAATCAATGAAAAGTGCTAATTGTTATGCTCTTGACCGTTTGTTAAGAAGGACCCTCAGATAGTGTAGCCTGCGTCAATATAATAATAATAAATTCTTTATTTCGACCAACTGGGATCACGTGTTAGTGGAACATTTAGTCTTAATATTAGGGTTAGTAAAGAAACATTAACAACAACAAAACACAAATCAGTCACACAAATCAAGTCTGTACATGAAGCATACAGCAATGATTCATGTACTGACAGTCAAGTCTATCAGCCATGGCCCGTAGGATGCTGTTGGAACTGCCTCGAGCCCGCCGCACCAGGGATGCGCACCGTTTCCGCATAGTGGCCAAAAATCAATCAACTCTCGCCTCGGCGAACATTCCTGACGCGCTGCAGAACCGGGGCAGTCCCATCAGTACTCTAAACGCAGTATTATATTGTATGCGCAGAGCGTTGTACTGTCTTTGTGTGTAATACGCCCAAAGGCAGCTCGCGTAGAAGGACGTAAAAAGGCTCTAAAAAGAGTAATTTTAACACCCCTTGAACACCGAACAAACCTTCGGGAGATCATGTTAGCTCTTATAGACAACGCCCTGCGCTCTCTCTCTATATCTACATCGTCCTTCAGGCCTGAGGTCACGATATGCCCAAGATATTTAAATTGTTCAACCCTATTAAGTGGGGTACAGTTAAGTCTGATGACTGGTACGTAATTTGGAAATTTACCTCCGGCCCGAAAGACCATGCATTCACTTTTCTTAGACCATGGCTGAGCGCATGTTTTTCACATATGCCAAGCAGTTTTAACAAACCACTGATTGACGCACTCAGCAACACCATGTCGTCCGCATAACTGATATTATTATGGGATATGCCGTCAATATGGCAGCCCACACGAGCACTGCTGAGCTCCTCAATCAGAGCGTTCACATACATGTTGAAGAGCTTGGGCGATGTCACCCCTCCCCTGCCGTACTTCGCACTCCAACCTGTAGGTCTCTGAAAACTCACTCGACCATCTTACGACGTTGACCTGGTTCTGATACCAATACTTAAAGATCTGAATAAGTTTTTTTTAGCACCGACGTTCTATTAAGCGTTTGCCACAGGATATCGTAGCAGAATATGTGCTTTAAAGAAGGTGGTAAAAAATAAAACTTTGTCGTATCTCAATTAACACATAAACGTTTTTATTCTTATAGTGTTAATTAACGCATTACCATGCAAGTGGAGCAAGATCATTAGATGTATCGTTGAGATATTATTTTATGTTAATTTGAGAATAATATATTAATGAAAAATATAATAATACCACAGCTAATACAATTCATATGTATACTTACTAATCGATAGTGAAAAAAGTACATGAAAATTATTGGCCAAAAAAAGACGTTGCGACCCTGCCAGGATTCGAACCTGGAATCTTCTGATCCGTAGTCAGACGCGTTATCCGTTGCGCCACAGGGCCGGATGATTAAATGAGTCAAATACCTAAACACAGTTAGAAATGGTGTAAATTATAAAAACTTTCCTCAAATAGAATTCAGATGAAGTAACCTCGATTTTTTCCAAATTCTTTGCTACACATTCTATACTAGGTATAGATTAGAATATAAAACCAGAAAAAAACGCTATATCTAAGTAGATAGAGCGTTTTTTTCTAAGTAGTTCATAAGTATGCATAAAAACCTCCCTTAGTAGTTTACATAAAACAAGCTCTGTCCCCGTTTTTTCCTCAAATGCTTTTAGTACCTCTATGCCTCAAACTCGAACTCAGATTTGATGGATTTGTATAAACTTTGTGGGGGTACTTACAAATGGTCATATTTACATTATTTTTTCAACTTACTAATCTACCACCCGATCAAAACGCGGCCACCACTGAGAAGATCCGGCGAGAAACTCAACGGGCTTGTCTTTGTCTAATTCTCTATTAATTTTTTCCATCATTTTCATCATTTTCTGTATAGATACATACATTTTTATATTATACAAAATCAATTATGCCATCCAGCTCCAGTGTGATGCCTTACGATTGATATCCATTCCGATTTCGGTCTCGAACCTATTCGCGCCTTTTTTAAAAAGGCGACAACCCGATATTTCGCGAACGCATCCAATCATAGAAATCCGCTAATCGTAGCTGCCGGCGACTACGAATCTAACTCCCCTCCTATCAGCCGCTACCGCCGACCTCGGCATGTTCTAACCGACTCTTCCGATGCCCTTACATCTCTTCTTTCGGATACAGATACCGCATACAGGATAAGGCACCGACCTCGCCGGCGAGGTCGAAGAATCCCTTGCCCGCTGGCCAGTGCAGAGCACCACAACTGCCCAAGCCGAGGCCGTTCCTCCTTGAGGCGCCCTTGAGCTAGTTGTCCTCTTGCCCTTCTGGCTCGAGTATAGTGGTTGTACCCTCGCCCTGCTGTCCGGTGAAGCTGTAAAGGCTCCGCGGCCAAAATAATGAATACTAAATTAAACAGATAACTTTTTCTTTGGGGACACCAAAAATACAAATACCGTATATTCACCCGTATGTAAAGCTTAGATCATTCACACATACACAAAAGCCTTACGACTGAGATATAAGACTAATAATAATATTTAAAAAGAATGATAAGTTAAAGGATTCTGGGTAGATCAGTCTTGAGACGTCATTACCTCCCCTGACCATATTAGAAGGAAGGAAGTGATCGAAAGTGGTAGTGTTGGATGAGAACCGGTGTATTCAACGTGGTATGGAAAAGTGGAAGTAAGAAGCGTACAAAGAATACGTATCATCATCATCAGCCCGTATCTGTCCGCTGCTGGACATAGGCCTCTCCCAAGGCATGCCATTATGCTCGGCCTTCGGCTCATCTTCTCCAACCGCTGCCAGCCACCCTGCGTATATCGTGGCTCTATATATACTTCACCAATATATTTTGGTTCCTATGTTTACTGTAATTTGGAAAATCAATAATAATAATAATAAGGGCAGGGCAGCTTGTGGCAAGCTGTTGGTGAGTAACGACACCACGGACCCGATTGCTTCAGAGAGTTGGTCAGGGCCCCTAACTCGGCGTGTCTTCGTCGGTCGAGTGGAAACCGAAGGGTGCCCGCAGGACTCTCGGCTCTGGCTAGCCTTAATTGGCCGTCCAGAGAAGTGAGAGCTATATCGACGTAGGAAGATAATGCGGTCCTACGTCGATGTACTCCAGGGGTGGAAGTGTTAAAGGGCATAACGCCGCCAGTAACTTCGGAGAAAGCGCAGTACACCTCTCTACACCCCTGAGCCGCTCACATCAGTGTTTCCCTCAGTTGTCCTAGGACGACCGTTTGAGGGCCCATCTAGTAAGCGGCGAGTCACCGCCGGCCACGGGTAATTAGGAATCACTAATTATGGCCGGTGTGCGTCCCCTTTGAAATAGTCCAGTTTTTGTCCATCAAACTTCATTTACATAGCCCTTGTTTTCTTTCCATAATTTACAATAGTCCTTGCACCTGCCGTGGTTCGTTCGCTGGTTATGTTTCTTTATTTTCAGCAAGTGATCTCAGCAGGTGGCTTACATAACATTAACTCCTCGCAAAGGGCCTCTACGTGTTGGACCCATGTCCCCATGCGATCTTTTCAAAGGTCCGGGTAAAGCCCGTGAATCTCAGCGAGATACATATAATAATAATAATAAGTCTTTATTTCTGAGATATTTTACAACATATATAACTAAAACTACGTCTAAATTAAATCTCTTAACTCAGAGTGTCTTCTGACAAAGAGACAAGACAAAAAGACAAAAAGATGGAAAAACAATACCCACTGCCAAACAATTCTAGTTCATTGACAACTTGTTCTTTTCTTATTATTGAAACTAGGATTTATTCCTCTGTCGTGGGTGCGTTTACAAACATGAAAATTCACATACACACACATACCCAGACCAAAACAAATAATTGTGGGTCACACAAAGATTTGTCCCGTGCAAGAATCGAACCCACGACTATTCGACCCAGTGGGCGGAGCGGCTTAAGCTCTTAACCATTGCGCTAAATGGTCCGTAACTAATATTGTAAAAATCTTTAAAAAAAAAAGGTAAACCCACTTCAAAAAACCAAAAAATAAATATTTGAAGTCGGTGCTGGTTGGTGCAGTCGTTTACTTGGCACCAACTTCAAATATTTATTTTTTGCTTTTTGAAGTCGGCTTACCTTTTTTTTTTAAAGATTTTTATTTTACAATTTTAAGTGACGAGTGAATTATTTAGTAATATTTATATACCGATATTATATTCTTTTGCTGAGTTGTACAGTAAGGTACCTACAGGAATAATATAATGACTATAATAACGGAAACTATACATTCGCGCTGTTCACCGTTAAGGAGTTCCCTCTTGTATCTTCAAAGTCCAAGGTCCAATGCCATTAAAATAGGACCACCTCCGAGCTATACTGAACCCAATGCAAAAAGAATCATCTAAATCGGTTCATAAGCAAAGGAGTTATAAAAAAAGGACGAATTATGAACCTACTTTTTTGAAGTTGGCTAATATACTGCTTAGTTCTATAGTAGGGTACCTATAGGATTGACGTAATACCCATAATATCTCAATTTACACATGCCTATTGTTTGTCGTTAAGGAGTTCCCTGGTGTATCTTCTACGTCCAAGGTCCAATGCCAATGAAATTAAAATTGGACCACCTTAGAGTTATACTGAACCCAATGCAAAAAAAAATATCAAAATCGGTCCACAATTGACGGAAATATCGGTGAACATACATAAAAAAAAGCAAAAAAGATTAAAAAAAGAACAAACCTTTTGGTGTCTTATTTTTTTAATTGAATTATGTTATGTTTTTATTACTTTTGCCACCAGTTTTCAGAAGATCTACAGCTACAGATCTAAATCTAGCTAAAGATCTAATGGTTTTATGGTCAATATAATCAAAATAGAAGGCCTTTCTCCTGCCAATGTGTGTAATATTAAAAAGGTAATTCTCTAGTTTCGTCAAATGAAAGTTTTTTGTTACTAAATAACAAAAAACTTTCTTCCCACTTTGATACGAATGTATTTTTACATAAATCGTCACGCCTATGAATATAGTCCCAAGAGGGGGTGGCAGAGGTGTACTGAGTACACACACGTTTCGCCGACGATGTTAGGTCCCATGTAATAGGGGGCGACCCTATTGCCATATACCGGGCACAATTCCAGACTGGACTCGTACTGGGAAGTTTTCGCTAGAAAAACTACACTTGTCCGACCTTAGGATTTGAACCCAGGACCTCGTGATCACAAAGCGATGCGCTTTGCCACTAGGCCAACGAGGTAGTCAGAATGATTTTTTTTTTTTGTAAATTACATGGTTTTTGATCAACTCTTTGTTTCGAGGTTTGGTCTAAGACATTTAAATATTGACCAATAAATCTTAATAACACCAGTACGTTTTTGGCAAGCTTTGGTTTCATGAATGTCGATAACATCGTTTTTCGTCGTCTTCTTTCATAACAAACAAACATAACAAACTTTAGTTGAAGTTTTTTAAACAGCCCCTCTATCATGTCTCTTGAAAATAACAGCAATCTCCTTTCAAAATGAGTTTACTTAAATCAGGATCTGTTATCATGAGAACTGGTCATATGCCTATATATAATTTAAGTTGCCAATCATTAGGGTATTCTTCGGAAATTTCTTTCAAAAATCTTCTTTAGTTACTCTTTGCAGTGACTGGACCCATAGTTCCGATAGCGTTGGACCAACTACGCTTTTTTTATTTTTAATAAATGAAGGTTAAAGAACAAAATTGAGGTGAAGGAATCTCAAAGAACAAAAAGAACTTTGATTAAATATGGAGCACTTACGTTTTTATCCTAATCGGGTAGGTAGGTAGAGACTACAGGTCACCACATGATACGAGTACGTTTCTGATACACCTTTTTAGCTATATCCAAATTCATAAATGTACTAATGCACTAGGTATACATGCGTCGATGTGACTTGGTCTTTTTCAAGATTCAAAAAATATTCTACTAGACATCCGAAAAATATGTTCAATCAATCAATCAATCAGCCTATCGTAGTCCACTGCTGGACATAGGCCTCTCCTAACACGTGCCATTGCACACGGTCCTCCGCCTTCCGCATCCAGTCTGTCCCAGCGACCTTTTTGAGGTCGTCGGTCCATCTAGCTGGGGGCCGTCCTACCTTACGCTTACCAAGTCGCGGTCTCCACTCTAGGACACGCTTGCTCCATCGGCCGTCGGTCCTTCTGCAGATGTGACCAGCCCATTGCCACTTTAGCTTACTGAGTCTGCGAGCTATGTCGGTAACTTTGGTTCTTTGTCGGATTACCTCGTTACGAATTTTTTAGAATTTGAAGCTGGAAATGCCGATGCATTCCACAAATTTCTTCGACCAATCCTTTACGATTCAAGCTGTTCGTTTGTGGAATGCATTGCCCATTCCCGTTAGACGTGCAAAGTCGTTGCTTTCGTTTAAAGCAATGGTTAAGCATCACTACTTATCCATAATTTAACTGTTTGATTTTTTTTTTTTTTATATAATCTTTTTCAGTGTTAACTATAATATGTAATAGATTAAATTATAATATGTGTGTATGTTTACATAATCAGGTATATAATTGTGTGTGTATTGTTATGTGTGTATTGTATATCATTAATAATGTACGCCACTAATTGCCCCTTTCTATCGTTATTTGTTATTTTCCCAACGGTTGCCTGAAAGAAATTGCTTTCATAAGGCCGCCATTTGTACTTATTTACTGTTTATAAATTGTTTGTAATATAATGTTTTGCTGGTGTACAATAAAGTGTACTATTATTATTATTATTATCCTTCAAAGAGACGCCGAGCATAGCTCGCTCCATAGCCCGCTGTGCGACTTTGAATTAGTGGACTAGTCCCACTGTGAGTGTCCACGTCTCGGCCCCGTAAGTCATAACAGGTAGAACTTAAAAAAACCATAAAAATATGTTCATTTAGACATAATTAATATTAAATGAAAATTGATGTATGGATTTTATGTTTATAACCATTTCATACAAAAATTTTGGAATTTTATCTGGCTTGAACATTTTAGTGATAAGAGTTTAAATTAATATGGTAACCGACATTTCACAATCGACAAAGTCACAAAGATACTTAGTAACACTGAAACTAATGGAATATCTTCTCGAGTGATCCAAGAGTAAACAAAACAGTCTATTTTGATTATTTGCGACATTTGTTGTGACCATGTGTAGGGCCCGCCCACGACATCCCTCTATAATATCGTACTAGAAATAATAACCAATGCAGGGTGATATCTACAATGGTACAAATTGTATGGGTTTCATATTTGAATAGGTGACGCGTGGCGGCTTATTTTTGAAATTATTTATAAGTTTACTGTACCCAAAAAAAAACTGAAAATAAACTATAAAAAGATATTTACTGTCTCGTTGGTCTAGTGATGAATAATGCGCGTAGCGATCACGTGGTCTCTGGTTCGAATCCTAGGTCGGACAGAAATGTAATTTTTCAATAGAAAAATTTTCAGTATCAGTCCGGAGTCCGAAATTGTGCCCGATATGATGGCAAACGACTCGCATATAATAACAGAGGATCTAACGCTGTCGACGAAAATTGGGTGTACTGTATACCTCTGCAATCCCCCTTTGTAGAATTGTGTTTATTATTCTTTTTAATAAATATACATTTATGACCAAAAATGTTCTCTTAATAGCCTCAATCTCTCTCTGCTGAGCAAAAGCTTCACCTCTAAATTTTAGCCATTTTTAAACACAACAACATTTTTGTCTGAAAAAGTTTTCTCCGCCTCGGTCTACCACGACAATCTTCCTTATTTCCAAGATATTTTTCTTTGGTTATCCGCCAATTTAACGATAACCGAATTATCGTGGAGAAATATTATTTTATATTGGAATCGTGAAAATATAGTGGAATTGATTCCGGGTCGGCGCGCAGACGACGTGACGGCTTCCTGTGGCCCGCATCCGCGGCTTCCGCCCGGGGCTTGGGCATCGCGTCGGAGTTCTATGTACACCTAGAGAGGTATAGGATAAAGTGGTTATATGTATATCACAAGTCAAATGGTATAGTGATTTAAGTGAAGAGCTAGAACATGAGAAATCAAGCCTTGTGTTTTGGAAATTAGAAAGCTATTTCAAGTAATCATTTTTTTAAGTTCTGTCATTATTTAATTGGGCCAGCAAAATGTATTTTTTATTTTTGTGTGATGTTTTGAGATCACAGACATCTATCTATCTATATCATCACGCCAGTTCCCTTGCGGGACAGGCAGAGAGTACAGTTCCAACAGGTTCTTTCCTTACAGACCTCTCGAGCTTCCTCCACTCTCATAGTTCGTCTCATACACGCTCGCCGGTTACAGACATAATATTCTAATCTTTTTAATTTTTTTGTGTATAGAAGCCATATATCTATTTCAAATATCGCATAAGCTGCATACGTTGCATGCAATGTCATGCAGTCTGCAATGACTTATCTCAGATTTTAAAAATATAACGATTTCACTCAGAATCAGCACCTCTAAATGTAAATTTTATGCCTTTTTCAAAATAATGTTAACGAGTAATGTTATAGAAGGGCAATTAATGTTATAGTAAAAAGATATTTAAGACTGACTTTTGATTAGAAAATTTCCAGATAGGAGGTACTTTTCTTAGGAAGTCATGGTCAATCAGCTATCAATCTGAATACTGTATATTACCTACTTACCGAAATCGAAGTGTTGACTTAACAAAAGTTGATTATTTTTAAATGAACTTACAAGTCGTAGTTTAGTCTCAAACCGTAGTAAAGTAATTATAGTTTACTGACTCAAAAAAAAATCTTAAAAACACAGTAAAATCTAAAATGTAGTTCAGGTCTAAGCAATCTTTCGCTAGTGCTGTCACGTTCTATGTCGTTAAAGGGCACGTGTGTAAAATACCTTCCCAGCTTTGTTCCAAAAGCCTACCCCCGCGACAGGTGGGGGGCGGTGCGTCGAGGGGGTACTAAAGTCTAGGAGGGGGGAGTAATTGCTCGAGATGATGTTTAATAAGTTTTTAATGGCTGTGACGGCGCGGACCCCGCCGTTTAACCATGCCCGAATACATCAATTTTTAGAACCAGCAAAACTAGACATTCCACCCCCTTCTTCGGTTACTATATCTGACGCGACGGCAGGGGATGGGAGGGGAAGTTCAGAGGTCAATGTACAGTAGACACGCGATTTATCTGTCGTTCTTAGAAACGTTTCAATTTTACTTTATAATGTAGGTACCCCTTACCCTTTAACTTTTCGATTTGTCTCCGTGAAATTATTGATGCCTGTGTTTTGTAATTGCGTAAACTTTGCATTATAAATAGCCATTAGATCACATTTTAATATATTATATAAAATACTCATGGCTTTTATTTGTTGATCTAGAAATTTACCTCATTGTGTAAATAAATAACGTATGAAATCCTGTATAAAAGATCTTATTTTTCATTTTTTTTTCTAAAATCTTAGCCCCGCACTCGGATTTATTTCTGTGTCGTGGGTGCGTTTACAAACATGAAAATTTACATACATAAATACATAGACCGGAACAAATCATTGTGGATCACACAAAGATTTGTCCCGTGCGGGAATCGAACCCGTGACTATTAGACACAGTGTACGGAGCGGCTTAAGCTCTTAACCCCTGCGCTAAATCGTCCATGTAGATAAAAAGGAAAAACATAAATTAACTTCTATCAATCAATCAATCAGCCTATCGCAGTCCACTGCTGGACATAGGCCTCTCCTAACACGCGCCATTGCACACGGTCCTCCGCCTTCCGCATCCAGTCTGTCCCAGCGACCTTTTTGAGGTCGTCGGTCCATCTAGCTGGGGGCCGTCCTACCTTACGCTTACCAAGTCGCGGTCTCCACTCTAGGACTCGTTAAATTAACTTACCCAGAAACAATAACAATTCTCCTTATTGATTTTTCAATGAGTAACTCTAACGCCAGATCTCTTAGAATACAGACCTTTTTCGTTTCTGTCACGGCCCATGGATGTAGCACCGGAGCATGCCCGTTCTTCATCTTTACACCAATACTTTCTTTAATACCTACACGTTCTTTTACTACGCTGATCCGAAAACGGTTGACCAGCGTAGCGCTGCACAAATATTATCAAAAAAGTCTCAAGATAATGACGTGTGGTCCTAATAATTGAAGTAATTCAAACATACGCACTAGTTTACATACATTTTTGTACCTAATTAAGTACACTAAGGTATCAAAATACCTTAATACCGATTTCTGAAAAATCAGTTCTCTTTTTACATGTTGTTATTTTTATAGTCATGAAAATCTCAGTAGGTGTATATGTATAAGGTACCCTTTTATCCCAAAGGGTCCATATTTACCGTCAACTGGGAGTAGGCGACCCTTGAAAAGGGTGCTTTCTCGTGCCCTGGAGCCAGGAGCGTCAGAAAGAGACAACAACATCATGAGCAAGGCTCTTAAAAGCATACCCTTTTCGGTCGCCACGAAACGTTTGAGAGATAATTTTATAATTCATCCTTTTTGGACCATTTTCTTTAATTAATTATTTATACAGCTCAGATTTGTTAGGCGACTCAATTGAGGTTATTAATTATTTTCATATAAAATTGTTAAAATGTATGGTGTTTCTTTTTTATTTTACGGACTGTGACGAATATCTGTGAAAAAAGGGCGGGAACGTCACTTCATTGTATTCGAACAATGTAACTCACAAGTAACTATTATGCTAATTGTGGTTTTGTTTTGTTATTCAAAAAATAGGCGTTAAAAAGTCTCATTGAATGAGAACAAGTCAATTGTTTGCAAAAATATTTTGACAGAAAAATTCTAAGTTACCCCGCTGTAAAAATTGCCGCCTAATTTCGCGCGCGCGCTCGTTTACGCCCACTGTTAATTTGAAATTAGAACTCTTAACTTTTTTATTGTAGCCACGTGGCTTGGCACGGTGCCATTCTGTCTCCGGTATGATTTTGTTCGGATTTATTCGTGGTGCTTTATTTTATACTGTTACTGAATAGACACATGAATTTGTCATAATAATAAGTAAATGGATTGGAGGCAAGGTACCGCTACATCAGAAATCCGTATCCCGACCTAATTCGGTTAATCCTCGTCCAAACGGAATGTGTATTGGTTACTTCGAAGTTTTTTGATCTTTATACGAATGGTAGGGTACTGTGAAGTAGAAAAGTTAAAACAAAATTAAAACTGTTTAATCCTAACATCATAACCTACGCGTGCGACATCCTAACTTGTTTCAGAAAGATATCTAAAATCCAAAACAGTGTCTAATGAATGGGGGCACTTTTAATTTCTGTGCTTGTGTATAATCCCAACTGCTATTAATTTAAGTTACTTAATTTCAATGATTGTTAGGTAACTTGTTAAAAACTAGCATCATAGCTAGATATTATTAGAGGGCTAGATATACATACCGTATCGTCTATATTCCCATGTGTGTACTGTGTACATCCACTTTTTGCAGACGATGTTGGGTTCCATATCGATACCTCGGGTATTGATATAATAAGGGGTGAGTTATTGTACAAGTAGTGATAGCCTAGTGGTTAGATCGTTGGACTGCAAAGTCAGAGGTCTCGGGTTCAAACCCAGGCACGCACCTCTGTCTTTTCGAAAGCATGTGCGTATTTAAAATTAATTATCACTTGCTTTAACGGTGAAGGAAAACATCGTGAGGAAACCTGCATGCCTAAGAGTTTCTCGAAGGTGTGTGAAGTTCGCCAACCCGCACTGGGCCAGCGTGGTGGACTATGGCCTAAACCCTCTCAGTTTGTGAGGAGGCCCGTGCCCAGCAGTGGGACAGTTTCTTAACAGGGCTAATATTATTTATTATTATTATTATTGTACCGCGCATTATGCAAGACTCCGGACTGATACTAGAAAAATTACGTATTGTTGGACCTAAGTTTCGAACTCAGTTCCTCGTAACCACTACGCACACTATACCACTAATACACATACCAATAACAAAAAAAAACTAATATTGCTTCTGGCTGGCAACATTTTTTTGGTTTCGCCGCAAAACGGCAACACATTCCTTTTAGTCATCGCCAGTACACGCTGGGACGTCAAACGAAAGCGCGGCAGTCTTAAAAGCTCACCAATTAGGGGCTAAAAGCACCTTCGGGCCCTGCTTGCTTGGCGGCTGCGTGGTTACGTTCCCTCATCAATTTTGTACGCAGCTCTCTCCCAAGTTATAAAAACTTTATATTCTGTATAGATTCTGTATAGAAAAAGTCAATGATCTTCAGTTGAAGGGAATTTATATTTTTTAAATTTTGTTTTTGGTGTTTTATGCACTGGCATTCTGGCATTGAGTACCGACTTAAAAGCCTATTCTAAATCATATACATACTTTCACAAGGCTGTGTTCTACCATTGCATTATCATGTACTACGTATTACTGAAGATACTTCAAGTAATATTTTTGTAACAAAAGTTAGAGTGCGTACACTCTAGTAACCTTTGTTCAAGGTGCTTTCCGCATCGTAACACCTTCGAGTGCTAAGTTTTCTTTAAAAATATATCTTCTATTGCACTGGGATACTGTTTAAACAGCTCCAGAAACAAAAGAACTTTATTATCTATAAAAATACAAACATCCTTGACTTGATGCAGTCTCACTAATCCTGCAATCATCAAATTACGCTCGATTTTTTGTTTGACATGACATCTTTAGTACATAGTACGTAATACTTATCTTAAGTTATTACTAGGGCTTCTGGTTTTTGCCGTAATGGCGACAACAAGCCAATTTTTATGATTTACTCTTAGAATATTAAATAATCCAGAAGCCACGGGCGCGCATCTAATTGAAGCAACAATTACTAACTGCGAAGCAGGTAGTCACAAGTTCACGCGAGTAGTCACTCTGTGACCGACGTGCGGAATAACGTGTTCTGCGTGTGTTAAATTAAATTGAATTATGCCGCCTTGTGTCGTTACTGCCTGTAAAATGCTGTTGAGATCAAAAAGAAACATGATGGGATCATAAGTCATACGTAACGAGCACGTTCAGGTGCCGTATTATTTAAATATCGAATTTATTCTTCCGTTTTTAATTATCAAAGTAAAGACGCGTCCATTTTGTTAGTGTTGTAGTATAGCAATTTTATTTTCCCTACTTTTATTTGCTGAGGACTTTATAAGTTATAGTATTAAATGGTATTAATATAGTTAACTACTACATCATGGTTTTAATATTTAGTTAAGATGATGAAAATATATTTTCCCTACGTTTAAATTACTACAAACCTTAATAGTTTAAGTTTATCTATTTCGTGAGTTTAATATGCATTAAAATACACGTTATGTACCGTAACAATGATTTTATCATCTTCTACTTTAATGCCATCAACAATTACCCCAAAAAGTGAAGGGGAAGTGCGGTGAGTGCGGAACTTTTGTTGAATTTTCGGCTTCACCGCGCAGCGTGCGATTACGACTGGATGCAGCTTCTGGCTTCTGGCTTATTTATATTCTAAGAATTTACTGTTATATTCTATTATTATAGTAGTTATAGTTGTATTAACTGACAATGACGAAATACACTGTTAAAGTGTGGAGACATTCATTAAAATAAGAAGAAGAAGAAGAAAAGTTATTACTAGCTACTCAATGTGTTCAACATTTTAGTTTGCATTAATAAAAATAGTATGGAATCTAAGCCTTGGCCTATTTTATAAGGAAATTATTTTATCTGATATTAGTTTACTACAAGCCCACATTCTAGTAAGCATATATATATTTGGAGATGTACCTACGAACTATTTGCTATTACCGGGTATCTTGAAAAATACATGATTCCACCCAGCCAGGTTGCCGTCAAAATGATTAACGCAGTAAATATGTTTAGTCTAGAACGTACTTACAGCGATTATCATTTGCACGGCAGCATGTAGATAGTAAGGGGTAAATAATAAAGATGTGTCCACGACAAGCTGAAGTATCGATGTTTAATAGATACATCATTTAAATGATTTTAGTAGATTTTATGACATTTGTATAGAGGAGCTAGATTCTAACTTTAGGATGGACAAAGTGTTATAAGGGCTTTTTTATCGAAAGAATGTCAGCAGACCGGAATTTGGAATCGTGGCCGGCTCGCTTTACATTGGGACCTAAATCGTCATTACAGGTATACACAGACTGTTTACGATTGCATGCAATATTTATGTTTGTATTATATTTTGATCAAAAGCAAAAAAGGTAGTATTATTCTGTTAAGATAAGCAGTGACGGCCTAGTGGTTATACCTCGTTAGGTCTCGGGTTCAATCCAAGGCACGCACATCTGTCTCGTCGCAAACATGTGCGTATTAAAAATTACCTATCATTTTCTTGAACGGTGAAAGAAAACATTGTGCGGAAACCTGCATGCCCTAAGAGTTTCTCGAAGGTGTGTAAAGTTCGCCAACACGCACTGGGCCAGCGTGGTGGATATGGCCTAAACCCTCTCAGTTTGAGAGGAGGCCCGTGCCCAATGGTGGACAGTTTCTTAACTGGTCTAATATTTTAATTATTATTTTGTTATCAATTCACTGTAAGAAAACGTAGTAACCACATTGGGAAAGATAACTTAGGATCAATATTATTAACTGTCTTTTATTTAACTTTGGAGATACCAGTACTAAGACCAAAAATAGACTGTGTATTATCTGATGGACACGTCAAGAGTTTTTGTAACCGGCAAGCGTTTATGAGATGGACCATGGGTTGAGAAGATAAGAGAGGCCTGTAAAACTCTGTAGTTTCAATCTACCATACAATTTTGTGTGTGTGTGTGTGAATGATATACGCTGTTGGCCGCGGGGCCTTTACAGCTTCAACAGACAAGAGGGCGAGCGTGCCACCACTACGCTCGAGCCAGAAGAGCAAGGGGGCAACTAGCTCAAGGGCGCCTCAAGGAGGAACGGCCTCGGCGTGGGCAGTCGCTATGTGGCAGGGCGTATACTAGGTGTCAAGCCGTGGTGCTCTGCACCGGCCGACGAGCAAGGGATTCTTCGACCTCGCCGGGGAGGTCGGTGTCTGATCCTGTGTGCGGTATCTGTATCCAAAAGAAGGGATGTGAGGGGATAGGGAGGATCGGTGAGAAGATGCCGCGGACGGCGGTAGCGGCTGATAGGAGGGGAGTTAAGTTCATAGTCAGCGGCGGCTACGATTAACGGATTTCTATGATTGGACGCGTTCGCCAAATATCGGGTTGCGGCCTTTTAAATAAAGGTGCGAATAGGTTCGATACCGAGATCGGAATGGATCTACGATGCAAGAGATCTGCCTTGATGATATAGATCGCTTTATTTATAAAAGCGTAGTGGATGTTGGGTGCGTTTACAAACATGAATTTCACATACACAAACACACAGACCGAAACAAATATTTGTGGGTCAAACAAACATTTGTCCCGTATATAACCGGATAACCGGATAACCGGATAACCGGATAACCGTATATAACCGGATATAACCCGCGACTACTTGAACCAGTGGGTAGGGCAGCTTAAGCTCTTAACTGTAACAATCCATCTGTACAAATACATAGAAATTTTGTGATTTTCTTTTATCAATCATTTCCTAATAATAATAGCCGTGTTAAGAAACTGTTCCATCGTTGGACACGGGCCTCCTCTCGAACTGAGACGCTTTAGGCCATAGTCCACCACACTGGCCCAGTGCTGGTTGGCGAACTTCACACACCTTCGAGAAACTCTTAGGCATGCAGGTTTCCTCACGATGTTTTCCTTCACCGTTAAAACAAGTGACAATTAAATTTTAATACGCACATGCTTTCTAAAATCAGGGGTGCGTCCTTGGGTTTGAACCCGAGACCTCTGACCTTGCAGTCCAACGGTCTAACCACTACGCTATCACAGCTTATAAAATCATTTCATGCTTATAATTTTTTTTTAAAAACGTAGCCTAGGATTAATTCCTGTGTCGTGAGTGCGTTTACAAACATGAAAATTCATATACACAAATACCCAGACCGAAACAAATAATTGTGGATCACACAAAGATTTGTCCCGTGCGGGAATCAAACTCGCGACTATTAGACACTGCGGGCGGAGCCGGCTTAAGCTCTTAACGTCTGCGCTAAATCGTTCGTCAATCCATTCTTTGGTTTTGTAAAATGGTTTGAATATACTCACAGAGTGGTTTTCGGTTGGTTTGCTTCAGACAGGTAAGTAGCGTGGAATTTTCCGACATTTTCCAACGTTAAATGAAAGGTGAAAAATGCTTTGGCATTTTTTGCGAGTGTTGTCAAGCATTTTGCTGGTAATACTTAGGGATTTTCATATCTTTACAAATCTTTTGTAAAAAATGTTAGGGCGAAAGTATAAATTGCGGAAAGTATACCGTTTCATAGCGAAATGAGTTCGTTGTATACTCTTTAGAGAATTTTTACCAAATACATGGTTTGAGTTTCTTAAGCTTTTTATATTACTTCAGTGGCTATATTAATTGATTTTAAAATCCTATATTACCCACCCCAAAAAATGAAAATTAAATCTTCATTTTTCACTAAATCACTATTGCGATGAATCTGCATGTACTGTTTTTTGTAAGTAGGTACAATGTTTGTGGTCGGCTGCAGACTTAAAGAATTACTACTAAATACTTAGTAAACTGATAGTATTCATTCAGTAGTAGGTGATGCGGATGAAATGACTAAATAAAGAATATTCCGAGGAAAGTTAATGTTAAGTAGGCGGCCAGTCGAAAAACGATGCGAAAATCCTTGATTCCACTTATGCTACTCAGAATTACATTTCTGTTATCCCATGCAAATGTAAATTTCATAATGATAAAATGACGTAGACATTCATGTATACTTTATTTACAGAGATTACGTAATTCTTTGAGAGAGGTTTGTAAGGAAATAACCTGTTGGAACTATGTACTCTCTGCCCAACCTGCGAGGGATCTGGCGTGATGTAACGCCAAATACAAAAGAAATACACACACACACACCGTCACGCCTATATTCCCCAGAGGGGGTGGCAGAGGTGTACTGAGCACACCCACGTTTCGTCGACGATGTTAGGTCCCATGTAATAGGGGGCGAGCCTATTGCCATATATCCGGCACAATTCCAGACTCCGGACTCATACTGGGAATTTTTCGTTAGATAACTACATTTGTCCGAACTAGGATTTGAAACTAGGACCTCGTGATCAGAAAGCGATGCGCAGACTAACGAGGCAGTCAAAAGAAATACCTTTGCTGTATAAACCAATTAAGTTTCCGAGAAATTTTTCACTTCATCATTCTAAGTACATGTGCTTTATTCATGTTGTTTTCTACGTAAAGAGGCTTAAAATAAAAAGATGGAGAATCCGAGAGCCACAAGTAAACCTTTAAAACTTTCCGACATGAAAGTTTAAAAGTGATCCGGGGGCCAGGGTAGGGCGAGGGGCGCGGTTGCCTAGCAACGCCCGCCCACGCCCGCCCTCCGCCGCAAATCTCCGTTTGATAGAGAAAACCAAAAATTTATTGTTACTAACATACGCAATGACATTTTATTTGGAAAATATGCTGTTTGAAAGTTATTAGTTGTAGTTTAAAAGGTTGCACGTGTCTGTTTTGGTGGGAAAGTGGGTATTGGCGATAATTGTTAACTATTGCTCAATGACTCTGACATTGATTCTAAATCTTATGTCGAATCAGACAAAAGTGTGATTTTTAATAGTAAAATTCTTGAAGACTGCAAGACCTCAAGACACCGTGAGCTCATTCTGCGTAGATCGGACCAACAACAACAAAAATAATTAAGAAGTTTAAGGGTACCCCGGAACAACTATGCCTATTGGACGTCTAACACCTCAGTCCCTCCCGTGACCCCATGGTCATGCACCCATGTGCTGCAAAGCACTCGAAACGTCGGGAACTAAAAATAAAAAAATAATCCGCGATAAAATCCGTAAAATAGTTTTATTTCATGTGTTATATTCGCGTAAATCTAAGAACTCAATAAGCAAAATTCTTAATATCTGTCCGAAGTTTGGCAATGTGCCCGACTTAATGACCTAACGTCCGTCGCTGGCGAAAAGTAGGTGTACATAGTACACTTCTTGGAGAATATAGGTGTGGCAGTGACTTTTTCTTATGTTTATGTTTCCATTTTTTGTTTGTTTTGTTTTTTTTAACACGTAGCCCCACACTAGGATTTATTCCTGTGTCGTGGGTGCGTTTACAAACATGAAAATTCACAAACAAATACCAATTTTTAATTTCTACCATATCAAGAAAGGTATAGGTAGGTATTTATATGCATATTTATAAATAGAGTGATACGAGTACTTATGTTGTGACATAAATAATAATAAAAAAAGTTTTCGATCATAGACAATAAACTTAAAAAAAACACGCTGTCATGCCTATATTCCCCAAGCGGGGGTGCAGAGGTGCACGGAGTACACCCACTTTTCGCCGACGATGTTAGGTCCCATTTAATAGGGGGCGAGCCTATTGCCATATACCGGGCACAGTTCCAGACTCCGGACTCATACTGGGATTTTATTCGTTAGAAATACTACATTTGTCCGACCTAGGAATTAAACTCAGGATCTCGTGATCACAAAGCAATGCACTTTGCCTCTAGACGAACGAGGCAGACTATATCTATCTATATCATCACGCCAGCTACCTTGGGGTAGGCAAAGAGTACAGAGTTCCAACAGGTTCTTTTCTTACATACCTCTCTGGCTTCCTCCACCCTCATAGTTCGTCTCATACACACTCGCCGGTTACGGAGTCTCTTGACTTGCCCTTCAGATAAGACACGGTCTATTTGGTCATGGTAAGATAGCCTAGGTCTTCCTTGGTACCCACATCCTTCCACTTTCGCATTGTATATCTGTTTTGTCATTCTTTCTTCTGGCATTCTTTCTATATGCCCGAACCAACGGAGCATACCCCTTCTCATCTTTACACCGATACTATCTTTCATACCTACTCGCTTTCTTACTACGCTGTTGCGAATACGGTCGGTCAGCGTGACTCCGCACATCTTCCGCAGAGATCGTGTTTCGACCGCATTTATCCTGCTTTCGTTCTACTTCTTACATACCCAACTCTCACTGCCATATAACAGCGTTGGGACAAGCACTCCGTTATGCATGGCCAGCTGCGCCTTTTGGCTTAAGTGCTGGCTCCCAAGTAGCCTTCTCATCGCACCATTCACTCTATTCCCTGCATTCACTCTTCTCTCTATATCAGCGGTCTATTTCCCATTCTTACAGAAGGCGCATCCAAGATCTACAAACTCATTCACTTGTTCCAGCACATCGTTACCAATCACAATCCTTACATTCGTTCTGGTTTGTTCCCGTTCAAAAAAAAATATAAATTAAGTATTATAATAAAGTGTTGTTACAATTGAACATTATTGAATTGATTAAGTATAGAAATCCTATCCTTTGATCATTTGGATAATAGGTATAATTATCCTGGATTTTCTTTGTCTATATTACATATTGAGTAAAGACTTATACTTTTGGTACTTACTCTGAGGAACTACACCAATTTGGTATTAAAGTGATAAATCTAAATTTAAGGTCTTAAATCCAGATTAAGAATGACACATATTGTTGTGACATTTGAAGTTCTTCATTAAAGTCCTAAATAATCTAGTTGCCCACATCGCTAGAGAAAATCTAACAAGACGTTAATTCGTCTCAATTTGCTCCACGCACGCCCGAGGCAAAAGGAGAGCTCGGAATGGAGTAGTCAATTAGCATGCAAATGTAAGAAAACGACCATTAGGAGGCCTTCGGCGAGGAACACGCAGCCTCGCTCGCGTATTGATCATACAATCCCTCACACGCTTACATACTCCCGTCTCTTTTTAACTTCCCACAACAGATCGCTATAAACATAAACATTTTCATACTGAAATGCCTTCTATCGATTTTTAAAACAATAAATTGTCACCTTATTGCATTGAGTTTAAAGTTTAAATTCCAAAGTGTATGACTGCGAACCGCTAGGTTGTTTTTCCCGCAAGATACAGCCTTGTTGTGCCAGAAAATTCTGTTCACAACTTTAAAGGAATAAAGATCTATTTCAACGTGGAGTTAAGTAAAAATGAATCGTATATGGATAATTTAGGGATCATTTTTGTGGGTTGTGGGATTGCGTCCAATTTTCAGTTGTTGACAAGTCTATCGATGTAGGGGTGCGTACGTCGTGGTGGAATAGAGGTTGTAAACATGATGATGAGTTCGCGATTTTATATGTAGTTATGCAGTCATTCGTGGAATTAAGGAGTTTTTACTGAGATGTCATCATGGTAGTAAATCGACCCTAGTAACGGGTTCAGTCTGAGTTTTTTACCGTGAAATGTAATTATTTAAAACTAGCTGTTACCCGCGGGCACGCACCCGGTTATGTTGTAATTTGACATAGGTAAGTCTCTAAAGCGCGATCTTATTTAATTCTCTAAATCTTTAGCGTGATCTTATTCAGCGCTAACGCTGTCTTATAAAGAAAACATATACAAAATCTGGGTACTTTCTTTTTGAAAAGACTTACCAAGACAGTTTATCTATTTATTATAAAATTTTTGGAAAAATGCCTGATTAAACCTTGTCTGCCTATCCTACCAATTATAATCTAGCGTAATAATATTTAAAAAAGGTACATTGCGAGCTACGTGGTAGTGTTCAGTGTTAGTCAGTCAGACTTCTTGCAACAATATACAGTTCATTTATTATGATCAAAATCATGTTTAGATACTTTAAATAAATGAATATAAAAAGTTTCGTTTCGGGCCTGGATATCTAGACATATTCATCGTCAAAGAGTGCTCTCCAGAAGAGACAATCCTGAATGCATCATCGGTTCATGCTCGAAATCATGTTTAAGTGTTTAAATCAAACGTGTATACACAATTTCACGTGAGTGTTTTTGGCACCGAAGAATTTGTGGTGAGGAGACAAACCTGAATCCAATGTTAGTTTATGGAGGAATTCATGTGTAGGAAAAATCACACATTTTAACGTAACATTGCAACGCGAGACTTAGAATAATAAAAATAATAAAGTTTTATGGTTCATCCCGCGACTATCCCGGATTGGTTCTTGTTTCCGCGATAAAAACTATTTATTATTTTAAGTTAGTGTATAAGTTATTACCATACCAAATTTCATTGAAATCCGCTTAGTAGTTTTTGCGTGTTAGAAACACAAAGAGACAGACAGAAAGACACTTATTAAAAATAAAATGTTTCGGCCTCTATATCGATAAGGAAAAAAACTCACATAAAAATTTTCTAAAAATATTCAATGTACAGATTTGGCTTGGTGACAATTTTATTATATGGAGTATAGATTATATGTATAGATAATGTGCCGAATGTCTGCGACCACGTCGACAAAATCATTAGTTTGGGCTAAATAATGGTAGGTACGCTTTCACCTTGTTGCAGCGTGTGTGTGTGAATGATGTACGCTGTTGGCCGCGAGGCCTTTACAGCTTCACCGGACTTAAAGGCGAGCGTGCAACCACTACGCTCTAGCCAGCCAGAAGGCCAAGAGGCGACATACTCGAGGGCGCCTCGAAGAGGCGCCCCCGGTTGGGACAGTCGCTGTAGGGGGACGGGTGCACTACTAAGTGCACCGGTCAACCGCCGGCTATGGGAGGGGATCTACTACGTCGTCGTCGTCGCCCGTATTCTGAGCGGAAAGAAGGGATGACAAAGCATCGGGGGGGTCGGTGAGAACCACCTTGTTGCAGCTAGATCCAAAGAATTAATCAACAGTTGATTTAGAGACCGGTACACACAAGGCCTATAGCCCATACTTTAAGGCCGCCGGCCATTTGCTATGGGGTTTTTTTTCTTATTAAAAAACGTAGCCCCACACTAGGATTTATTCCTGTATCGTGGGTGCGTTTACAAACAGGAAAATTCACATACACAAATACCCAGACCGGAAAGAATATTGTGGATCACACAAAGATTTGTCACGTGCGGGAATAGAACCCGTGACTATTAGACACAGTGGGTGGAGCGGCTTAAGCTATTAACCACTGCACTAAATCGCCCGTCGGTTTGATTGCTATGACAAATGAAGGTTGATTACGGCTTGACTTATTGTTTAAAATGTAGGCCACTTCACTTATTGCACCCCGTAGGTGCGAGTTAGACTCCACTGCGAGTTAGAGCGACAAATGTGTGTTTCTGTTTAAGTGTTTGTGTATGTAAATTGCATGACTGGGAACGCACCCCATGAAACAGGAATTAATTCCTGGTGTAACGTTTTTTAAGAAAAAATATAAATGTACCTTAAACCGCACTGGTCTGCAATAACTGCTGCTGCTGGTACAGTGCGTAGCAGCCCATACAAAATAATGAGGCCATTTTATCTACAAATGTATTTATTTATCTATCGATAGATTCCTTGCCGCGCAAACGGAGAGTGCAGTGTTTAAAAAGGTTGTTCAGAAACTTTTAGCGGCGAGCGTATATGAGACGAACTATGAGAGTGAAGGAAACGAGAGAGGTCTGTCAATTTATCATACTGCCATAAAGCTTATATTAGGGGAGCTATCGGAGATCGTGTCCAGTGATATCCACATCCCACCTGACACGAAACACAACGTACACGACAAAGTATACTGTGATCCATTACAAATCATCTTTAGTTAGAAGTGGTTGTGAAAGTTTTATGTTTTTCATTTAAATAATATAAAAATCACATCACATGCATAAATTTTGCGTTAAAAATTGCGCTAACTTCCCAAGCTACCAACTTTAAGGAAGTAGAGACTAACCTCATTAAAGCTCTTGGCACGCTCACTCGATATTATGAGGAAAACTCACTCAAACCTAATCCTTCCAAGACCGAATCTTGCGCATTTCAACTTCGCAACAACCAAGCGGGTCGTAGGCTTAACATCGTGTGGCAGGGTGTGCCCATAGCCTACAATCACCATCCTAAATACTTGGGTATCATTCGGGACAGGTCCCTTACATTCAGAAAAATATCTGAAAACATAAAAAAAGGTGCACGCCCCCAATAACTTGCTCCAGCGTCTCACCACTACCAAGTGGGGAGCCTCGCCGCAGGTTATGCGAACGACTGGCCTTGCGTTAGCATTCTCTGCCGGCGAATATGCGTGTTCTGTATAGAGTCGCTCCGCCCATGTTAAGCTAGTGGATACAGCATTGAATGAAACTTGCCGGATCATCACGGGCTGCCTTAAACCGACCCCGGTAAAATTGCTGTACCCATTAGCTGGCATAGCACCTCCAGATATTGCTCCGAACATGTGGAGGTGCTATGCTAGCTCACCAGCTCTGAAGAGAGACGAAAAATGGAAAACCACCCATGCCACCCCATGCACGGCCACACCCCAGTGCAGGAACGGCTGAAGAGCTGTAAAAGTTTTATCAAATGTGTCCACTCACTAACTTTGAAGCCATCAAAAGCGAGGTGCAACCTTTGGACAGATAGAGTGCCCCTTCCAAATCCTACTGTACCACCAGCTGAGAGTCTCCTACCTGGACATAAATTACCATGACCGGTCTGGAAGTCTTTAAATAGACTTCGGACCGAGTCGGCCGGAGCAAGGAAAACATGTTCAGGTGGAGACTTACAGACAATACTAATCTAAAGTGTGTATGCGGGGTTACCCAAACGATGGCCCACCTTACATCGTGCTCTGCAAGCCCCAACACCTGCACGCGGCAAGATTTGATGAATGCTACCAACAATGCGGTCGAGGTGGCCGCGTTCTGGGCCGCGTCTATATAGATTTAACATGTCTGCCGTCGAAACAATAAGAAGAAGAGATCATTATACAACACGACGTTTGAAATCAGTCTCCATTTCACCTTGAGTAATGAACTAGTAGTGCCATCTACCGGAGGGTTAGAAATTAAAGAAAAAATTTCAAGGGGTTTCGAGCATGCGCCCAGTTGTATACCCATGCCCAACAATATTATATTCTATCACTACGTGATACGGTACAAACTAGTTTGTGTAATTTGCGCGTGCGCCTTAAAATTGATTTCTAATGTCAGAGGCTTGACAGATGACTGAAACATGGTGATGTTTATGTGGGAGAACATCAGAAATATAGGAAAACAAGTGACGGTCTAAGTGATGCAACAGAAATGAGAGTAGAAGGTAAGATTGTTCTAAATCTTTATTACTCTTTCTTTATTCTCTTCAGTTCCGAAATTTTTACTCTTTAGTAGAGAGAAACAAACGTAACAATAGCAATTCCTCATTTATTTTGATATTATTATCAGACAGATTGAAGAAGCATCATGATTGAAGGGTAATAGATATTTCATGATTACGATTTGAATCTGTTCTGCAGTAGATAATATTCTTCAAGTTTAATCCTCACTTTTTTGATAACTATTAAAATGATGTTGTGCTCATAATATAACCTATTTTTCTAACATACATCTGTCTTCTTAAAATTGCTTTGCGATTTGCCATGCAGGGTACGCTTAATGAGTAGTTGGTACGATATTTTGTTGAACAGTATTGTGTTTAAAGAATTATCGCACTATTATACTAAGTTTGTGAATGACGTGTTTATCAAGATGATGGATAATCAGACCATATAATATTGTTCTCTGGGGTCTGGGGGGGGGGGGGGGTCCTATAGTTTTTTTTTCATATATTCTTATTATGAGTACTGTTGTGGGACAGCATACTGTTTATCCATCTATCTATATCATCACGCCAGCTCCCTCGCGGGGTAGGCAGAGAGTACAGAGTTCCAACAGGTTCTTTCCTTACAGAACTCTCTGGCTTTCACAACTCTCATAGTTCGTCTCATACACGCTCGGCGGTTACGGAGACACTTAACTTGACCTTCAAATAAGACACGGTGTATTTGGTCGTGGTAAGATAGTCTAGGTCTTCCCCGGTACCTACATCCTTCCATTTTCGCATTGTATATCTGTTTTGTCATTCTTTCTTCTGACATTCTTTCTATATGCCCGAACTAACGGAGCATACCCTTTCTCATCTTTACACCGATACTGTCTTTCGTACCTGTTGCGAATACGGTCGGTCAGCGCGACTCCGCACATCTTCCGCAGAGCTCGCATTTCGACCCCATTTATCCTGCTTTCGTTCTCCTTCTTACATACCCAACTCTCACTTCTATATAACAGCGTTCGGACAAGCACTCCGTTATGCATGGCCAGCTGCACCTTTTGGCTTAAGTGCCGGCTCTTAAGGAGCTTTCCCATTGCACCATTCACTCTATTCTCTGCATTCACTCTTCTCTCTATAGCAGCGGTGTATTTCCCATCCTTACTGAAGGTGCATCCAAGATACACAAGCTTATTCACTTGCACGTCGTTACCAACCATAATCCTTGCATTCGTTCTGGTTTCTTCCCGTTCAAAAACCATAATTTTGGTTTTCTTCACATTCAAATTCAAGTGTAAGCCATATTTCATGCAGTCGTCTTTCATAACTGTAACTAGTGACAGCATACTGGGTAGTTAAAAATACTAACAGTACGTTAAGAATAACCTTTTTACAGCAAAGCAAAATCTGATTCTCTCATATTATCATCTTATTTAACTAAAACATGATGTAAAACCAAAATGTGACCAAAGTTGGTTTCAGAATAAAGGAATCTGTGACCCATACTCCATCGGATCCATTGTGATCGCATGGGATTAGGGTATTATCAGACGATAATAAAGTAAGACGGACAGTGCCTGCAAGACCCTTTCCTGACCGTGACACACGGAGTGTTAAAATGATAAACTGAACTGTTTACTAAACAGTGTGTGTTGGTATTGGTATCGTGACTGTTATTAATTTCATCGTGTACTGTTACGTCATTAAACCCCAAGCAATATTGCTGAGTTACCTAATACTCATGATATCTAGATTTCTTTACTGCCGTTATACCGAGATCTGGTTCTCTGCTAGGTACCTAATATTAAGGTATATTTATAAATGAGAGTGGTTATTTTAGTACTTAGTATAACTGCTGGCCCTGTTTATATCTGCTAGCGGGCCGTTTGAACTTTGGGATACAGCATAATATTTCATAGTAATCAGAACGTGTGTGTTTTGTATGTTGTTTAATTGTGGACAAAAGTAAAGTATTTAACATGTCTGCCGCCATCAGTTTGATCAGCTTGGCAGCCAAGGTGTACGGTAAAATTATTGAACGGAGAATGCGCGTGAAGTCCGATGGAATGTTGTGCGAGGCACAAGGGGGTTTCAGGTCTGGAAGAGGATGTTCGGATCAAGTCTTCTCACTCCGCAACATCGTAGAGAAGCATCTGGCAGTGGGCCGGAAGGTTTTCTGCGGTTTTGTAGATCTGGAGAAGGCATTTGACAGAGTTGTGCGAAAGAGACTTTGGGACATTTTGCCAGAGTATGGTATAGATGGCACTTTGTTGCGAGCCGTCCAGTCCACTTATGTGGGCTGCAAGGCATGCGTACGGGTGGGTGGTAACAGGTCACCCTGGTTTGACGTTGAAATCGGCGTCAAGCAGGGTTGCGTGTTGTCCGCTAGACTGTTTATAATATATCTGGACAAAAGTCTTCAAAGACTGAAAGCGATGAATGAAGGTGTACAAATGGGTGACTTAGTGGTAAACCATCTACTTTATGCAGATGACGCGGTTTTAATAGCGCCAACAGCCACTGATCTGCAAACACTAGTCACAGTTATGAAAGACGACTGCATGATCAATGGCTTACACTTGAATGTGAAGAAAACCAAGATTATGGTTTTTGAAAGGGAAGAAACCAGAACGAATGTAAGGATTGTGGTTGGTAACGATGTGCTGGAGCAAGTGAATGAGTTTGTATATCTTGGATGCGCCTTCAGTAAGGATGGGAAATACATCGCTGACATAGAGAAAAGAGTGAGTGCAGGGAACAGAGTGAATGGTGCGATGGGAAAGCTACTCGGGAGCCGGCACTTAAGCCATAAGGCGCAGCTGGCCATACATAACGGAGTTCTTGTCCCAACGCTGTTATATGGTAGCGAGAGCTGGGTATGTAAGAAGGAGAATGAAAGTAGGATAAATGCGGTAGAAATGCGAGCTCTGCGGAAGATGTGCGGAGTGAAGCTGACCGACCGCATTAGCAACAGCATAGTAAGACAGCGAGTAGGTATGAAAGATAGTACCGGATGAGAAAGGGCATGCTCCGTTGGTTCGGGCATATAGAAAGAATGCCAGAGGAAAGAATGACAAAACAGATATACAATGTGAAAGTGGAAGGATGCAGGTACCGGGGAAGACCTAGACTATCTTACCACGACCAAATAAACCGAGTCTTATCTGATGGAAAAGTCAAGAGTCTCCGTAACCGGCGAGCGTGTATGAGACGAACTATGAGAGTCGAGGAAGCCAGAGAGGTATGTAAGGAAAGAACCTGTTGGAACTCTGTACTCTCTGCCTACCCCGCAAGGGATCTGGCGTGAGGTTATAGATAGATAGATAGACAAAAGTAAAAGAGTTTGACCAAAGATACACGGGTTTGTACGACTTTTTACCAAATTTATTAATTTTGCTGACAACTTAAAGTACGAAAGGAAAGAACCTATGGGAGCTCCGTATTCTGTATCTACTCCACAAGGGATGTGTCTCGATGATATATATAGATAAAATTAAAAATCTGATCCTGAATTGTCCATTTTATCGGTCAGTGTGTTCCTTCAATTCCAACATCGCTTGTCGCGGACACCCCGACATATGCGCCCCGCACTTGTCATGGCGGAGCATAATTTGTCCCCCATTACGGATTATGCACTGCACTCTGTAATAAAGTGGGGTTCGATTAAATACCAGTCTCGTCTTTCGCGAGCGCCAACTGTTCGGTACGAACCAAGGGGTCTGATATAAATTATGCATTCGATATATTGAAATGTTCTTTGTATTAGATTTTTTGTTTTGAGGGGCGGTCTGTCACCTGTTTTGATCTTAAAAAAATGTCTTTTGCTTTATTTTACCTATTGTAATTTTAGCTGCATTTTACTTGTATTGTAATAGGACATAATATAAAAGGTGTAACATAATTAACGCAAGCCCTGAAAGCAGTTTATTCTTAATCGCTAACTGAATTGATTCCAACTATTTTTAACGTATCTTATATTTTTTTTTATTTTTCTAAAAATGCTGTTACTCCTTCAGTGCGCTACAAGAAACTAAATTTATTCTGAATTCATTGCAATATGGATATTTCAAATGTATTTCGGGAACGGGTATAAAAGTGCTTAAAAAAGGGTAAAATTTGAAATTTGATTTTCGAATCGGTGTGTCTAAGGTTTAGCGTTATTTATGATACATCTTGTATATTAATCAACACATACCTATTGCCCTCGCTGTTCGGTAAAAGCCTTTTCTGAACAAGGTGATAGAAATAACATACTTCACCTCGCGGACTCGTGCAGATTGGTAAAGGAATAGGGAGAAAGGAGTTTACTGTATGTAGATACACACATTAGTTTCCGTAACATTGATGAATATAGAAGTGTTAACACAAATAGCTTGTTCTCGTTCCTACTGGAATTGTGTTTTAATGACCAGGCGATTGTCAATTTCCAAGTTCTCAGGTATTTCAATACCGTAAGTATATGTTTGTAGTAGAATCTGCACAGTAAAAAGCATTTTTCCGAATAACTCAATTAACTTAACTTACTGTAAGCTCGTGGCGTATTCCTACATCTACGCAATAGCATTTTTCTCGAGTTTTAACCCTATGTTTTACTTTTTATCAAACAACAATCAATCAACAAACAATCATAAGAAAGTCAAGAGTGACATCCAATTGTATTCATTTATCTTAAAAAAATATATCTATCTATCTATCTATATCATCACGCCAGATCCCTTGCGGGGTAGGCAGAGAGTACAGAGTTCCAATAGGTTCTTACCTTACATGCCTCTCTGGCTTCCTCCACTCTTATAGTTCGTCTCATACACGCTCGCTGGTTACGGAGACTCTTGAATTGTCCTTCTTCGTAAGATAGTCTAGGTCTTCCCCGGTATCTACCTACCTCCTTCCACTTTCGCATTGTAAATCTGTTTTTTCATTCTTTCTTCTGACATTCTTTCTATATGCCCGAACTCTTTCTCATCTTTACACCCATACTATCTTTCATACCTACTCGCTTTCTTACTACGCTGTTGCAAATACAATTAGAAATATAAATATATAGACTTAAAAATAGTTTCACTAATAAGAAAAAGCAATACACGTTATTCTTTAACATACAATTAACCATCCATTTAAAATATTTAAACGAGAATAATTAAGACACGGCTAATTTTAAACAGCAATGCGCTTCAAACATTCAATTTGAATTGCTTTTGACTGGCCGATGACAAATGTAATAGCCCCTGGCAAATGAGGTGTGAATATTGGTGCCCCGCGGGATGCCCCTAGCCCACATGGGGCGTGGGGCGCCCAGCTGGCACCCTTCATGTTGCGACACAATGCCCCTCAAATTACAGACAGGTATTAAGTACAATGTTAGTCTTGTAATTGTTTCGTTATTCGGTATTTGTTAAAATGGATTGATGGCGCGTGTCGTGTATTAAGATTCGCCAAAATATAGTAGGAGTACGGGTTTTATTAGGGTTGTTGCTTCTTTAATAGGAGTGTGGATTTCCTGTTGCTGCGGTCCTCTTATAAGACTGCTATTTTTCATTAGGTTAACGTTATCGTAGGTTTTGTGAAAACTCATTTTGTAGATATCTATCAGATAAGGGAAGATACAATATCGCCAATACTCAGTTCATCGGCTATAGGTATATCCTTAAAAGCAATTACGGTGACAAGCTCACCCGTACTCGTATGATGGCACTTTTAACAGATAAACAATACATATTTGCTTACAATACATTTACGTTGGTTGATGAGCGCGCAAATGCATAAAATGTCACGCATCTTTGTGTACATGATGTATATTACATTTTTGACGTGTTTACTAATTACAAATATAGACTACTAGCTTTTGCCCGCGACTTCGGCCGTATTGACTTGAGTCAGGAACCTTACATTTTTCCGGGATAAAAAATATCCTATATGTTATTCCAGGTAACAAACTATTTGTGTCCCAATTTTCATCCAAATCCGTTCAGCCATCTTTGCGTTATTGAGTAACAAACATCCAAACATCTACAACTAACTCTCACATTTATCATATATTAGTAGGATTGAGCTGTCAATAGTGCCATCGTATGGTGTTATTATTTTAGGTACGTGAATATTTTACACACAAGAATATAAGCTGATTATAATGTACGGTTCCGTTCCTTCGTAAGGTTGGTGGTATGGAAACCTACAACATGTATTGGATTAACTGGTGTTATTATAAACTAATTCTTCTATTTCCAGCATGTCTTTTTATGCTGCTGAACGCGATGAGCTCCGGGCTGCGGCGTGGACCGCACCACCCGCACGGCCAGACCCCGGTTGAGCACAAACACCATCACTACCAGCCCAGAGGATCCGAGTCACTTACTGGCGACTCACACCTGTTACACGACGCCAAGTGAGAAGAAACTCATGTGCCTTTTGAAAGCCAGTGATAACATAAGCAAAATCGAGCCATCGACGAGCGATTGAAAATTGGGATTTCTCTCTTCCGTTTGCTTTATGCGTAATGAAGCCTCAGAAAATATTAATGGTACCTTAATTTCAAAGGACATTTTTATAAATCGTCAACGCCTTAATCTTATTGGTTAGAGCGTAGTAGTCTTCGAGGTTAGAGCGTAGACCGTCTTGCTTACTGGATTAAATAGTCACGGTTTCGATCAAATATTTGTGTGACCCATGGATGTGTGAGCTAATCTTGGTATTTATATATGAAAATTAGTATGTGGCTACGAATTTTAAAATGTTTTGAACTGAAAATAAGAATGAATGGATTACGACGAACATTTTCAATTTCAGAATATAACATTTTCACAGGCACATAGAAGAAGATTCGCAAGTTTTAACACCAGAAATGCTATCTAAGATGACACCAGAAGAACTCGAGTTCCACTACTTCTCCGCTCACGACTTTGATAGAAATTCTAAGTTGGATGGTTCGGAGTTGTTAAAGGTAGACCATAGAAAGTTAATCTGCATACACCATCATATAGTCTATTTATCTATTTCATCTGGACAGATCCCTTGCGGGCAGAAAATGCGTAGTACCAACAGGTTTTTAACCGACTTCACAAAAAAGAATGAGGTTATCAATTCGACTGTATTTTTTTTTGTATTTTAGTTTTGTTACTTCATTACTCCGTCATTTATGAACCGATTTGGAAAATTCTTCTTTGTTTGAGAGGGTATACATTCCGTTTGGTCCCATTTAAATTTGAAGTAGAAATACCACCCGTCAGGGTGGAAATACAAGGGATGAAATTTTATGGGCTCGAATTTTATTGTTTAGATTGAGTTATTATGAATTTTGTCGTAATATTAAGTACAGGTACTTACTTTACTATAGAAATTAGTGGAATAATATAGTATAGGTTTATCAGTAATTCATTCACGTATCACTCAACATTATAAAAAAAATACTTTTCAAAAAAAGGGCAACCGACATCATAACTAAAAAATATATATATATATATATATATATTTGAAATCTGTGCTAAGAAACCGACGAAGAAGAGTGTAAATAATAAAAGAATTACCTATTACATATATTAAGTTGAGTTCTTAGATTTACGCGAATATTTACACATGAACTAAAACTATTTTTACGCGGTTTTTTTTTGTTTTTTTTTTTTTGTGAATGTTGTCTCTCTTATATAGGACAAACAAAAAGACCAGTAAAATCTCGAGTTAAAGAACACATAGCTGACCTAAAACACCGTCGCTCAAAGAAGTCTGCAGTCTGTGAACATGTCCTTGACCGCACCCGCCATAACATCAGATTTGATAGACCACAAATCGTCGTGAAAGAACACCGATTCCTACCAAGGATGGTTCGCGAGGCTATTAAAATTAAAAAACATCCTAATTTCAATAGAGAAGATAGCTGGGTGCTTCCATCGACTTGGGATCAGGTAATTATGGTTTAAGACATTTATTTCTCAAAAGAATTTACAAATTAATTTACCTGAGAAGCACAATATACATTGGTATAGGCAAATCTGAACTTACAAGTTCCGGAGCGACGTTTTCGAATGGTTACTTACAAAATACTAAGTGAATGAATAAAATAACTATAGTACTTTAACATCTATGTGGTAATAGCGAACCAATTATACTACTAATTAATATAATCAAATCCAAAACCAAGCATAAGATTGCAAGACCTTAAGACACCGTGAGCGTTAGATAGCGATTGCGTAGAGATTCTGCGTAGATTGGACCAACAACATCAAAAATAATTAAGAAGTTTGAGGGTACTCAGGAACAACTACGAACTATGGAAACTGTTGGACGTCTAACACCTCAGCCCCTTCCGTGACCATGGGTGTTGCAAAGCACTCGAAACGTCGGAAACTTAAAAATCTAAAATGAATCGCGATAAAATCCGAAAAATAGTTTTATTTCATATATAAAGTTATTCAAACAGAAGCGTGTCGGTAATATCTAAATCATAAGTAAAGAGATAGGGATGTCAATAGTTATATTTGACTTTTTAATGCCCCCAAAAATTATCCATTAATTTTCAGGCAGTCTATCATACAATAGAACACGAAGCCCCAGACCCTGATGAAGACTCGTCGATTGAGCCAGAGGCAAATGATTTAGACTCCTATATTGGTGAGTATAGTTTCAACCACAAACGTAAGCTTTGCAGGTTCCTTAGTGAAAATAATAGTTTTTCTAATCTAACTTTTATAAGAATTGTACACAATACAATTCAAATTGTTCATACTTCTTTTGGTTCCAGCATTAGTCGACCGCACCCTAGAATCTGATGACAAGGATGGAGATGGATATGTATCCTATGCAGAATATCGGGCTGCCAGAGCCAACAACCCTTCCGAAAGAACACCCAGAGTAGTGGTCTCCAACGACCCTTAGCCTAATATTGATATTATTATAAAAGAAAAACCCATCAAGGATTAGAAGTATTATCATCCTGAATCTCAACCGACCGATTTTAAGGTCTAATATTGTATTCGTGTCGATTATTTGTAACCTATACGACGTGGTCCAAATATTGCATGGGTTGTTACAGAAGAAAATCTTGAAGTAAACGCTTAAAATAAAGAATAATTTATCATAAATTTAAGTATATTTTACACTGTTAGTCATGTGACTACTGACTATAAGTTCATAGTTTTTGATGAAAACATTATATTTTAATCCCATAATTAGAAAATATTCGAAACGTTTCATTACTAAAATGGTTGAGGCTACCTGAAGCAATTAATTTATCAGTTACAACGACAATTCAAGTCATTATGCGACATCTATTTTCTGTAAATATTACATTTCTTATGATGTGAATAAGATTGTTTGAATTACAAATTCATATGATTTTTAACTTGTATCAATTATGTAGTTGAATGAATGTGATAATGACACATCTCAAATATTTGGTTCTAAGGATAAGCATTCTTATTTCAATAACTATAAAACATGGTTTCTTTTTTCTTAAACACTTTACCATTCAGCAACGATATGAAGGTAAGTGATTAATCTCCACATTTGTATCTCGTGTCACATGACATGCCACCTTCTCCCCACTGTGCCGCTTTTTTGATGCCATGTGATATTTGCTCGTATGGCTCCAGACTTTCACTATTCCTGGAACGTAGTAGAAATATATTACTCAACGCATCATCGATATATGCATGCAACTAAATATATAATTTTAAAAATATTGTCCTGACTGACTCATCAGTCATCATCACAGAGACAATTCAATCTTCTTTTAATAATTTCCAACTAATAATAATAAGATACGGCCGACTAATAAGGGGCTAATACAGTCTTAATTTCGATAGACACTTTGCTTGACCTAAGATGACTTATGTTACATATATTTCCTCATTTGTAATCACTTTTCCACCCACGATTTTGCTTTAAAGAAATTTTTAATTTAGGTTAGCTATAATGTTTTTTACATATTTAGTCCGTATATGCCTCTCAGGCGTCGTATTGAAGAAGTAGAGAAACGCCTTAGAAGGTGTGGAATAATACGTAAAGTAAATTAATTCTACGTTAAACCCATATCAGATACATACCCTTGGAATAATTTAGTCCCTTGTAGCAAAAGCTCTGCTCCAGATGAGTAGAGTGCGGCTTGCTGAGGTTTTTCACATGACAGCAGGTACAAGCAACCGTAGTCCTTCTTCTGTTGGCCTGCGAGGTAGCTCAAGTATAGTAGAATCTCGTCCTCAGTGATGTATGTAGCGTTCAGGTTATCTGAAAATAAAATACCGCAAAGGTCTTTGAGTAGCTACCCATTTTCCGTTTTCAAACCTCATTGGTGCAGCTATGATAGATGATTTAGGTCTTTTAACAAGTGATTTTCATTCACAATTTTTTAATTTAAAAATACGATGTATTTGTTTTTTATGTATATGTGTGTTATTTAGAATTTAATCTGCCCAACATTGGTGATCAATATTTACCAAGTAGCGTGTATGAAGACGCTCGTAGCGTTCCGTAATCGAAGTGTCATTACCAAGGCTTAGCATCATTCGGTTTGATCAATCTGAGGTAGCATTTTCATGTTCGAGTCCATCCTTCGGCACGTGAAACAGTTTGCCCTAGTCACCATTTCAACTGGGAATCGTTAAGAAAAGTTGGAAGCTTTATAGTAACTAAAGGCTGGTTTATTTACACTTATTTGTTTCTATAGCCATTAACAAGCTCCACATCACCAAATATACTTCGCTAATAGTTATTTAAAATCGGTCCTTTCAACGAATCCCGCTGGTCATTTGACGGGTGGGTCCGAGATAATCCTCAAGCAATGGGATTACTGCGGCCGACATGACAAACGCATCTCCAAGGCATATTGGATTAGTGGACCGGTCAGTTTGCCACGTGCCAGGAGAAAGGTGGCTCATGAAAGGGTGATGTTGGATCGGATTGTTGTTGTTTCCGGGCTTTTATGTGATTGTAGAGATAGGGTTGATGTGTGATTATTATTAAATGGAGGTAAGCACGCAGTTGAGGATCGAAATATCATTTATGTTCTATTTTTTGTGTGCGAATGAGTGTGGGGGTTGTTCGAGGGGCCTTTACAGCTTCATCAAATAAGATTTATGTCGTGATGTCAAAGAGCATATGGTAAAGGTGGTACAGGTATAAAAGTAATTGTGGCTAATTAAAACAACGACATTTTGAACATTAATTACAAAAAAGAGTGAAAACATGTTATGACTTCTTAAATACATACATAATGGTGTAAAATATTTGGACATAAGTATTAGTTAAGCGTCAAAAGTTGTTACTCCTGGATGTAGGAAGTTTACACGCATCCCAGAAAATAAGTCAGTAGGAATGTAATACTTATAAATCAATGAGAATTCTTACCATCAAGACTTCTTCCGTAGGAGTGTCCACCTTTCCAGGCTCCGGCACCGAAGAATCCCGCTGCCAGAATCAAAGCTTTCAGGATAATGAGGATCACTAAGTTGGTTAAGTTCAAGCTTAGTACCTGCAAAAGGCATTTATGGTCAGATATATTATATGTAGTCGTTTATAAGGTAAATTATTGTCAATATTGACTCCTGTAGGTCGTTAAAATTATTACACACAAATTATTAACACTTTTGTAGCAAATAAAAAAAATCTCAAAACAAGAATGCGGCTATTCCCGTTATGGCACGCCGTCGCCAAATCTATGACGTCATTCCACCGCAGAGCCCTTCATGACTCATACAATAGATCCTTATCTTTACAATTTCAAGGAAGCAATTTACTCATGGAAAAAACGCGTGCATCTTTACAACTGTGTGAGTACGAACCTGAGAAACGCAGTCGAAACCAACCTGACTGGTGCCCGTCGATCGCGCGATGAAATCTTTTGCTATACTGGTGACAACCTGACCTCCTGTTCCACTGAGGAAACTTCCAGCTGCATCCAGGAACGAAGATCTTCCATACTGGGCTGTGTCATTACCACGGTCGAATCTGGCGATGGAATCACTTTCCCTGAAAGGTATCGGAGGTTTCTCTCTTGGTAGGAGAGCACTGGTATCGTATACTTTTTTTGGGAACATCTTTTTCGCATACTGAGGCGATGAATAAGCCCCAGAATGTTCAGCCGTGACGAGAGCTAAGCAGGATAATATCACGTATATTGCAACCATTTTGTACGGTGGTTGGTAACGAACTGAACAGGTAGCGTCCACAATAGCCCCTGATATGAAATAGTTTGTCGGTGTACCGTTGTTTTATCTCTTCCTTGCTTCTTTTGTTTGCATGCACGATGACATCTACTAATGGCCCTATTGTTTGCTGTTTAGTGGCGAAATAACATGTCGTTTTACGAGTAAATGAAATGAGTAAGTACTTGTGTAAGTTATTGTCTTATGTAAGGATTTTTATAAGTAGATGTTGAAGGTGCAGTAGTAAAATTAAAACTAGACTATGAGTATTATGCATTCATTACGTGTTACACAAAAATCACTTATAGTGTAGGCTTTGACTGTAATCACAATCTATTTCGGTATTTTCGAATAGCATTTAGGATGTCCTAGACATTATGACTAGATGCTTAAAGTTTGTGCTTTTGTAATCTTGAGCGCCCTAGGTACCCCCTAAAACTTAATTTGTCGTAAGATGGTATGATTTTTAATACCCTCTAGAGGTTTGCGCACCTGGCAATCGCCACCTCATCTACCTCTGTATATGACGCTGCTAATATGAGCTGATCCCTAGCGCCCGCCCGCACCTTCGCCTGCGTTTATATCTTCATGAATTATAGCCTATGTGTGATTCTGATAAGCTTAGATTAAGATTATATATATGTAAGCTAAATTACTGCAATGCTTTAACGAAACCCGTTTTGTAGTTTTTGCGTGAAAGAAAATCTATGATCCAGAAGATCCATATATAATCCATGGAGAATATTCTTAAAGTATTAAAAAAAGTTAGTTATATACGAGTATCATAAAGTCTTTAAAGGGCCTCAAATTGTTTGAAGACAATATTATGAAGATGCGTCCAATTTAACCAGGGTAAAGGATCATTAAATGTAGTTGAACAATGTTTACCAGTGAGTCGACACTGTTCCGTTCCACACACATTTGGGGCAACGACTCCGCGTCTCTGTAACTATGACATAACAATACATCACTATAATGATATTGACATCTTTTTGAGGAAAATGATTATGTAAAACTAGGTGATTGCGTCTTGTAAGCATTAGATAGTGTGGTAGTGGTACTTGTTAGGTGCCTACTACTTACTATAACGGATTGAAATAAGCATAAAAAATAACTATGTACCTTTATTCTGCAAGCGGAAGTATCAGAGGCGTATCTACAGTGTATATCCTCATTTCGCCGTCGATGTGTATGTGAATGATTCACGCTATTGGCCGCGGGGCCTTTACAGCATCACCGGACAAAAGGGCGAGCATGCAACCACTACACTCGAGCCAGAAGAGCAAGGGGGTAACTGGCTCAAGGGCGCCTCAAGGAGGAACGGCCCCGGCTTGGGCAGTTGCTATGGGGGATGGGGCAGTCGATATACTAGGTGTCTCGCCATGGTGCTTTGCAACGGCCGGTGGGCATGATTGCGTCTTGTGCTTACTAGTTATTATAACGGATTGAAATAATCATAAAAAAATGAACTATGTACCTATATTGTCCAGTAAGGCAGTGATAGCCTAGTGGTTAGACCGTTGGACTGCAAAGTTAGAGGTCTCGGGTTCAAACCCAGGCACGCACCTCTGTCTTTTGGAAAGCATGTGCGTATTAAAGATTAACTATCACTTGCTTTAACGGCGAAGGGAAACATCGTGAGGAAACCTGCATGCCTAAGAGTTTTTCGAAAGTGTGTGATGTTCGCCAACCCGCACTGGGCCAGCGTGGTGGACTATGGCCTAAACCGTCTCAGTTTGAGAGGAGGCCCGTGCCCAACAGTGGGACAGTTTCTTAACAGGGCCAATATTATTATATTCCCCAAGCGGAAGTGGCAGAGGTGGACCTACTGTGTACATCCTCATTTCGCCGACGATGTTAGACCTCAGTGTTATAGGGAGCGAGTCGGCGGGCAGAATTCCAGATTCCGGAATACTATTAAGTACATTAATACTACCTGAACTAGGATTCGAATTCAGAACTTCGTGATCGCATGCCGCATCATGCGCCACTAGACCAACGAGTTTGTGTGTTCATGTACTTATGGATTTATTTTAAAAAGCAACATAGTCCCATAGTAAATATTAGTCCTTTGGACCGTGCGGGGTTCGAACCGGTCCTGTTGCATTTACTTACTAATTTTAATGACGAATAGGTATTTAATTGATTCATGTTTAGTTCAGCACCTGAAGCTGAAGTTGAAAGCTGAAATCCAGCATATAGCCATAGATTCTCATGTAAGTACCTACTTATATATCTAAGTATAAATATAATTTATCCTTTCTCCACAACAAGCCGAGGCCGTTCCTCCTTGAGGCTCCCTTGAGATAGTTGCCCCCTTGTCCTTCTGGCTCGAGGGTAGTAGTTGCACGCTCGCCCTCTTGTCCGGTGAAGCTGTAAAGGCCCCGCGGCCAACATCGTAGAGCATTCACACACGCAATAAGTCGTACAGATATGTATATACCACCATAAGTTCAAAGAAAAGAAACTAAAAAGATTTTCCATATGGTTAACGGCGCTGATAGTAAGATTTCTATGAAATTGCAATTGAAATGCATGACAATAAAAACACGTCAATTTCATAAGTAGATGCATGTTGATAGTATGAAGGAATACCTACAGGAAGGCTATATTCTTATTGTCACTTTAATCAATCTTCTGTTTTTCAAAAGTCTTTTACTCGTATTTTTTATCGTACTCGTTTCATTTACTTATTTACTCAATTTTAATTATTTTTTCTTTAGTGTACTTACTTATGTTATCTGTGTTCGGTGTTTTTAAATAGTTTTTGTTTTATTTGAATTAATATGATCTTTTATCATTAATTTTATTTTTGAGGAATACCTTTTCTGTTGTTAAAATAAACTGTCTATATCTGAGCCATCTAGTGCATAAGTATTACACTGTTTTTTTACCATGAGCAGTTAAAAGTTGCAAAGCTGGTTACCAGATGGCTCTGCCTTAGGTGCTTTTGTTTGTTCATAGTACATTATTGTAAACATAGATGTCGCTTTTTGGTTCTACTCAACTAATAATACAAAGATAATTTGATGAATTTTAGAACTTAACGCTACGATATGCTTGGATTACTGGTTATATTGTATGTATGGTTATATGTTACATGTATGTATGATACCTGCACCTAAATCGTAGATTTGGTCAATATTCCTTAAATGTTAAATTTTAGTTTTTCGAAATAAAAATACAAAGCCGCGCCTAAAGCGATTAAAATTTAATTTATTTTCCTTTTATTTTCTAGGCAGTTTAACCGCACATAATTAAATATTAAATAAATATAAATATTAAATATAAATAAATATTATTATTTACATTTACTTTCACAAACTTCCTTTCTCTATAGTACTAAGTAGTAATAAGAAGAATAAATGTAACTTATAGATTGTTGGAATATGTAGTGTATGGAATGTTGTGCGAGGCACAAGGGGGTTTCAGGTCTGGAAGAGGATGTTCGGGTCAAGTCTTCTCACTCCGCAACATCGTAGAGAAGCATCTGGCAGTGGGCCGGAAGGTTTTCTGCGGTTTTGTAGATCTGGAGAAGGCATTTGACAGAGTTGTGCGAAAGAGACTTTGGGACATTTTGCCAGAGTATGGTATAGATGGCACTCTGTTGCGAGCCGTCCAGTCCACTTATGTGGACTGCAAGGCATGCGTACGGGTGGGTGGTAACAGGTCACCCTGGTTTGACGTTAAAATCGGCGTCAAGCAGGGTTGCGTGTTGTCCGCTAGACTGTTTATAATATATCTGGACAAAAGTCTTCAAAGACTGAAAGCGATGAATGAAGGTGTACAAATGGGTGACTTAGTGGTAAACCATCTACTTTATGCAGATGACGCGGTTTTAATAGCGCCAACAGCCACTGATCTGCAAACACTAGTCACAGTTATGAAAGACGACTGCATGATCAATGGCTTACACTTGAATGTGAAGAAAACCAAGATTATGGTTTTTGAAAGGGAAGAAACCAGAACGAATGTAAGGATTGTGGTTGGTAACGATGTGCTGGAGCAAGTGAATGAGTTTGTATATCTTGGATGCGCCTTCAGTAAGGATGGGAAATACACCGCTGACATAGAGAGAAGAGTGAGTGCAGGGAACAGAGTGAATGGTGCGATGGGAAAGCTACTCGGGAGCCGGCACTTAAGCCATAAGGCGCAGCTGGCCATACATAACGGAGTTCTTGTCCCAACGCTGTTATATGGTAGCGAGAGCTGGGTATGTAAGAAGGAGAATGAAAGTAGGATAAATGCGGTAGAAATGCGAGCTCTGCGGAAGATGTGCGGAGTGAAGCTGACCGACCGCATTAGCAACAGCATAGTAAGACAGCGAGTAGGTATGAAAGATAGTATCGGTGTAAAGATGAGAAAGGGCATGCTCCGTTGGTTCGGGCATATAGAAAGAATGCCAGAGGAAAGAATGACAAAACAGATATACAATGTGAAAGTGGAAGGATGCAGGTACCGGGGAAGACCTAGACTATCTTACCACGACCAAATAAACCGAGTCTTATCTGATGGAAAAGTCAAGAGTCTCCGTAACCGGCGAGCGTGTATGAGACGAACTATGAGAGTCGAGGAAGCCAGAGAGGTATGTAAGGAAACAACCTATGGGAACTCTGTACTCTCTGCCTACCCCGCAAGGGATCTGGCGTGAGGTTATAGATAGATAGATAGATAGATTGTTAATAAAGGCTATTATATATAATAAATTAATCTTACCAAGCGTTCGACCTAACGATGTATCTATGTACTTATCTGCTCATACTAATACAAGAGAGAGCGTTAATAAGCGCCGGGCCAAGCATTGTCAAAGTTCAACAGTCGATCATTTTACGGTTAATGCAGCCAGCATAAGGCGTTTATTATTGTATTAAATTACGGGCCGCGGAGCAACAGACATTTCTCTCGGCCGGTCGTGAGAGCCAACGGTGAAAAGTATCAGAAAGTGAAACCAGGTACCTTGACCGTCACGCGGCTAAACCGCAGAGAAACTAAACTTTTAACGAAATTTTCGTAAACTTACACTATTTTCCTATTGTTATGTAATAACCGAAATAATTGAAACCGTGAGACTTCATATTATCCCAAAATTTAGAAAGCTTATAAAAGTATCGTTCAATAATTGTCGTCACTATGAAAATATTATCTGGTAGTTGTGTTGTTGTTTGAGTGATCTACGCTGTTAGCCGCGGGGCCTGTACAGTTTCATCGGATAAGTTGTGTATACGACATCAAGCTTCGTAGAACGATTTAGGCCATAATCCTCTTAGCCTCCGATCTTAAAGCGGCTAAATCGGCGTAAAAATAATGTTTGGCGGATTTGACATTTTTTGGCAGTGTTTCTTTATGATGTGGATGATAATAACTAAGTAACCCGACGTTCACACGAGCGCTTTTTCAACGCGCGTTAGTGAAGCGCTGGAATGAAATAAATGGCTAACAGTACATTTTTTAGGTGCTGTTTTTGCTGGAGGGCTAAGAACTAGTTGGTTTAATGGGCCTACAAAATTAAACTACATATCTATCCCATCAATCGTCACGAAACATTTTTCATGAAGATTTAAAATAATTAGAATGCAGCATTTTGTATCACAATTTAGATTGCAATTTATTCTATCTTTTGTAAGGGCTTGTTTTCAAAAACGTTTGGGTACCTTCCACTCCATAATACTCGTATCACAAGGTATCTTAATTATATTCGATGAAAAAACTTTTATCAATTCATCTTACTTTAGTCTAACATCAAAGAAAGCCGCATATAATCGATAAGTTTTAAATGATTTGGAAGATTAAAGACGAGGAGTTTGTTTGTGTTTGATAAAGACTTGCTAGTATAGGTGCCAATAAGACTTAGTTGAGGTAGATACATAATAGCCTTATGTAGAGTTAGGCCGTTGTTGGTTGGGCTTTATCGCAGAGGTATATAACTTTGAAAGTACTAAGTTGTTTTATCGGAATTCGATGCTCAAGTAGAGATTTAGTTCGCTTGTACGCCGTGAGATAAACGACAGATTAAAATTAACTTTGGAGACTGCGAAGATATTCTAAGTTCAGTCTCAAGGCCTATTTCATTTCGGAGTCATGAAATTAGTTATTGGATTCTAACTATATCTAACGTCTTTGTTATTTCGGTGAGAACTTTGGCAGCTCTATCATGAGTTGGGAGTTTAGCCCCACTCAGTTTAATAAAAAATATGTCCCATACTAGGAATTATATCTGGGGAGTAGGTGTGTAAATAATATTAGCCCTGTTAAGAAACTGTCCCACCGTTAGGCACGGGCCTCCTCTCAAACTGGGAGGGTTTCCCAAACATAAACGCTCAGACCGAAACTTATATATGTGGGTCGCCGTGCGGGGTACTAACCCGCGTCAATTCGATCCATTGAGCAGATCGGGTTAAGCTCAGAACCACTGGAACAAACCCTTCCTCCTTATCTTTTTGCGGTCGCGATCGCGTTTGGGCGAATTTTTGCATCCAACCGCATTATCAAAAGTACCCCTGTTAGCGACTACAGTTATCATCGACCTTCCAAAATGCAATGAAATCGCCGACGTTGGAAGTAACGTGACCGCTTTGACTTTTACTGCAGTTTTTACTAGAGTTTTGTACTTATCAAAGTCTAGTAGGTAATCGTTGCACAAATTTTAGAAGATCGCGTAATTGCATTTCATACAACATTTCATAAACAGGATGCGTGGTAAAGTTATTCTAATTACAGCTTATTGCATCCATTTTTTACGGATGATTCTGCAAAAGTCTGTATACAGGTACAGGTACTCTAAAAGGTGTAGATGCTATATTAAAGCTAAGTTCGGACGATTTAGCGCAGTGGTTAACAGCTTAAGCTCCACCCACTGTGTCTAATAGTAGCGAGTTCGATTCCCGCACGGGACAAATCTTTGTGTGATTCACAATTATTTGTTTCGGTCTGGGTATTTGTGTATGTGAATTTTCATGTTTGTAAACGCACCCACGACACAGGAACAAATCTTAGTGTGGGGCTACGTTTAAAAAAAAAGGTACAGGGCACCTAGTCTGCTATTGCAGTTTTAGTAAAATTCATTCATTTACTATCTATTAATTCCATGTTGTCCTTAGGGTTTTCAATAGGCATGCCACATGAAACATTTGTCGGTATTTGTTAATAAGACCATCAAGAATTTAGTAGATTACCGACTTTAGGCATAGTAATTGTAACTGAACGAATGTTATAGCATGCCATAATAAAAAATCACGTAAAAATAGCAGACTCGGGGCCCAGTTATGTGTACAATACATATCATTATTATTATAATTTTGTTGTTGTACAATAAATTGTTTTCTATTCTATTCCATTCCGTTCCGTTCTGGTATGTTCTGTTCTGTTCCGTTCTATTTCATACCGTTCCATTCCGTTCTGTTCCGTTCTGTTCTGTTCTATTCTTATATATTTTTCTTCATACGGAAACTGAAGTAAAAGAAAGTCTTTGTTTTCATGCTGCTTTTTTGTCTTTCATAACACGTCCTTTTCACATAATATTACGCAACCCGAAAAATAATCCTGGGTTTCTTTGTATGATTGTAACAAAGTGCTTCTTACTGAATAAGTTAGTATTATTATTATTTGGTTTTGTTGGTGTTTCTAAAATGGTACTAGGGGGCAAATTGGGCAAAGTCAAGTAAATGATATGGAGATTATTTATGTATTTAAGTCATATTTTTGTTAAAAAACTATTTTCGTACTCATTGCAGTTAACACTGCATTGTTCCGTTCATTATACAGAAGCGTGGGTACTACTAGTACCAGACCCTGATCATAAAACACTTGAATGTGTTCTCATTACAGTCGTTTGGTTCGATTCGGTGATTACAACTTTCTTGTCTTTGCGTATAACAGGCGAGAAGTAATAGCCACCAGTATTTCTAACAATCATCTGTCCATCTCGTCATTTTTATTTCCCAAAATAGTCAAAAATAGATGAAAAGTTGTTAGGTTGTCATTAGATGGCGCCGCAACGCCGCGGGCGTCAATTACGCTTTCGAACCGGATCAACCGTGATGCAATTGTATTCGGACGCGGTAACCGCTACTATGTAATAACCGTCAAGATTATGAGCCGAGAACATAATACTGGGTTATTTTGTTATCGTACGAACACGGAAACTGGGTACAACATTTTCTAGCAGAACAGTAATGTTTTAATTTTAACAATCCAAAGTCTACCGTGCTTTTAATTGTACGTACGTTTCCTCTGTTTTAGGATTTTGCTGGTATAAAATCTTCGGAAGACTCTTTAGAGAAGACTTACTGGACTTTCATAGTAATCGATAACAGTATATATCGATATGCCAATCAATATATATGATAAACTTACTGCCCTCTCTGTAGTAAACATCAAGCAGTAAGTTTCGGGATCTCCAAATGGATGCGTTTTTTTGCCTCGGTCGATTGAGCACGTTGAAGCTGTTGGGGTAAATAAAATCGCTTTCCTTTCACCCTTGCAGACCATACAGCAAAAACATTCCAGAGGCCCATACGCTATATTTCTGCAACCCCTGAGGCAATACGTTCTGAAGTCCTGAGTAACAGGGCTAAATTTAAAATACGCACCCAAGTGTATGTATTAAATTAAAATAGTTTTGAGAGATTCACTGAAAAGATGGTTAGGTATCTTGATATTCGCGTCGTGTGTTTAGTCTGTTAGAAATGAATAAATCAGTCCATTAGGAATATAGAATAGGTATATATTAATGCTTTGTCCTTCGATCGGTCCTGTGAGTATTAGGTTAATACCTACTTTGTCCAAAATTTGGAACACATGGGGGTTGTAGCCATTAGATAGAGCAATAAAATTAGTAACAATAAAACTGACACTAATTAATAGTGACAATATAACTGACTGAAGATTTTAGATAGGACTCACACACACTCACAGATTGGATATTTTTTGATTTATTAAAAACAGTTTCTTTTTTGCTGTGTTATAAGTATCGCAACTTGATCTCACTATCCATATTATAATCCTTCTTATCTATCTTATCCTACAAAATATTCTTTCTTGCACGAACATTCTGTGTTTCAAAGCAAAATCTATGCAGAACAATAAAAAAAGTTGTATTATTATGTGGCAACTTCGCACCACTTCCGGCTAGTCATTATGCTCTAACCTTTACGCTATCCGCAAAGAAAGCGACCCGAGGCATTACGACAATAGCTGGAAAAAACGTAAACAGTCGTTTGCAGCTATCAGAAAATTTCTTCCTCTGTTTATAAATCAAAAGTATTTTGTGACGTGTGGAAGAAACCTTTGTCTGAGAGAGTTAAATATATAGATTGTACGATATATTCTTCCTAATGTTTGTAAGGATGTGTTTCGTACCATTGAAGAGCAAACTTTAAGGCACCTTTTATAGCAGGATGTATTCCATAACATTGTAGGTTATGGAGCACTTCTCGAACATTGAGCACATTAAACAAGAGAATATTGCTTGGTGTGCTTTTGTGTCCACTCGCATGTTGACTTTCATACTTAGTAAAGCGAGTACGCTGTATCTAAGCTAGAAGGTAGGGGTAAGATGCAACAAAAGGAGTTATCGGCTCATCCTAGATAAGATGGATAAATTGTCCAGAGGTTCCCACTATTCATTAAATAGTGATTTTATTTAATTCGAATACAACTGAAAATATCATGATAGAGGTGTTTGCTTCAGCAAACAGCGGCTTCAGGCTATTTACAAATTAATTTACAGTACTTTTTCAAAAGTATTATAGTTGCAATTAGCCGCTAATTAATGAGCGCTAGTTTTCTCATTTGCACGCCATTCGCCTGTTCCTTACCTTCTTTTTTTCTTTTTTAGTCGTCTATAATACTGGGTTTATAGGTCTCCAGACACCTTCCAATAGCTACTATGTTAACTGTAATGGACTGGAAAGAAGGATTTTGCCTACATTATCACTTTTTGCTCTGTCTCTACTAGTGGCAAGTAGGAACAGCATGCCATTGTGGCCACGCGCAGCGGTCACGGTCGCGCCTCGGCGACAGTTCTATCTTCACATTTAACGCCAGGCAATGCGTTTATGCTCTCTACAGGCCACAATTATGTCTTTATTTATATAACTTTCTAAAGAAATACATGGTGCAAGTAATAATCCTCTACGTTTTTCTGTATTTTTGACTGAGGTAATACGCCGAAGGTTACAAAAATTAAAAACATTTTAGTTTAATGACATCGACTGACATTTAGAAGGTGGCAAATAGATTCCTTCCCTAGATTTGGATTGTTGCAAAAAAATTCGTTTTACAAAAGTATGCCTAGTAAATAATTCAGGTTTTTGCATAAATTGGCTAGTGGTTGTAGGTTATTAAGGAAGCTAATTAGTCTTATATAATATTAGCCTATACTGTTTCGTTGCTGGGTAGAGGCCTTCTCTCACAAATCGAGGTGAGAGAGATTAGGTCATGCTCCACCACGCGGAGCCAGTGCGGATTGGTGGAGGCAGGTTTGTGGCCACCTGCTGTTGGAACTTATCAAGCTGCCTATAAGGGTTCCAACTTGACTTAACGACTACTACACTACGTGGTAGTCAGGACCAACGTCTTGACGTGCCTCCCGAAGCACAGAGACGCTCGAACATAAAATACCACAAACGGTCGTGGCCCCATCTCAGGCCGACCGAGTCGAACGCCGCTTAACCTTGGTGATCATTACAAACACCGAGGTCGCACAGCGGATCGAGCGCCATTCTCTGAATTAGGTCTACCGATGGCTTTAGCTTGAAATCCTGGAGTAAATTAATTACTTAAATCATATTTAGATTAAAAATCACACACTGCAGGCGAGTGCTGGTATTTAGTACATAGAGAGAAATTTCTAATAACTCTATTTTATGAGCCAATTGTTTATTGACTTTCAGTTCCTTTCTCCTTCGGTAATCAAGTTACGTAATTCTTTTTGTATCAAAACAATTTGTGATGAATAGTTTTCTAACTTCACAGACTGTTTGCATGTTAACGACCAAAGAGACTAAAAACTTAATTGCAGGTATTAGGTGTCTGGTGACGTTAATGTTGTTTTGTAGAAAGAACATCTTTGCTTAGGTTTTAGATACATTAAAACTTACTAAGTACCTATTTTGTTATTGAAATGATAGTGTTAGTAATTTAGGGGATATTAGGATATAATTATCGGATTCTATTTGGAGATTATATAGCCTCACTGTCGACCTGAAGAGACTTAAAAAATATCTATTATTAACAGTGATAGCCTAGTGGTTAGACCGTTAGACTGGTAAGTCTCGTGTCCAGGCACGCACCTCTGACTTTTCGAAAGCATGCGCGTATGAAAAATTAGCTATCACTTGCTTTAACGGTGAAGGAAAACATCGTGAGGAAATCTGTATGCCTAGTTTCTCGAAGATGTGTGGAGTTCGCCAACCCGCACTGGGTCAGCGTGGTGGACTATGGCCTAAAATCCTCACAGTTTGAGAGGAGGCCCGAGCCCAACGGTGGGATAGTTTCTTAAAAGGGCTATTATAATATTATATATAATTATAACATAAGCTATAATTGATTGTTAAAATTAATGAATTTAGACCCTAGATAAAATAATTGAATTGCGCAAAGCTGGATGTGGGACAAAAATTTTGCACTTTTTCCGCAAACCCAAAAGGTAAAGAAACGCGGTGTTGATATACAGAAAAATGGCAAAAAATTTTGGAGTACCAAAAGAAAACTATTTGCCTTTAGATTTTATTCCTCGTTTAAGATTACGAACTCGTCTGATAAAAATGCAGTGCACAATTAGAGCGCATTTGATCGAAGTTTAGATAGGAATAATTAGTGGGCTTGTCATTACGGTGAGAGCAAATATTAGTAACAACAGACGCGGGAAGTAGACTGAGAGATTATAGAGTAGGAGATCAGAGGTGTTGATTACTATTGATGGGTGCTTTTCCAGTCATATTCGTGAACGGGTGCTGCTGACGGGGACGGATCCATCCATTATCCTTCTCAATTTTGTAAATGAGAGGACTATGTAATAGACATGCTATTGATAAATGTTTAATAATGTACATTTGCGTTAAATTAATACTTAAGTAATCTCTACCCCTTTTTCTTGATGCTAAAGTACTTTTTGATTTACATGAATAAATAACTTGTGATTTTGATTGGCTAACTAGCATTTCGGTTACTCTTGAAAGTTTATGTTATAGCAGTTCCTCTACCTCAGTTGTCTTTGTATTTACGCACGTTCTTTATCTATGGGAATGTTATCACAATACAGATTTTTATTCTTCGTTTTTTGCTAGGGGCGATTTGTATTTTTACATAGGTATATGAGTCTATGTGCTACTATAAAAATGATAAAAGATCTAGATAGTGAGTGTGTATTGTAACTTATGGTAGAGCTGTTAAGATGTAGTCACGTTTCGCCGATGCGTGTTCGTTTGGTAAGAATTTTTCAGCATTCTTTTGGCACTTCATTGTTCCCAGCTGTGATAACTTTTTTTCAGTATTTTCTCTGCAATCGCATTAGGAAATCTACATCAATTTCAGACTAGAAATATTAAATTTTTCGTGACAGTAGAATTCTGCTAACTACGATACCGAGTTTCGTGCAAATCGAGTCTGGAGGTTACAGTGGGTGTCTAAGTTTCAGAAAATCCTACATACACCCAAAAGGTCTGTGTTATATTTTACAAACATATTCCAGTAAGCATAAATAAGCAAACAAAATTGTAATTATAGTCTTAAACTAAATTAACATACTTCTCACGCTTGTTTTCCTCAAAGGTAAAAGTTTTATACACCCTCAGTTCAGGGAGGTATTTTTAATTTGGGTATCACAAAATCTACCTATTGGTTTCATCGGAGATTTCTTTACAATGTTTTTCTTTATTGTTGATAATCGCACATAGGCTACAAACATTTCCGAGGGCGGAGTCAGGATTTGGACCTCTTAAATCCAATGCATGTATTTATCGGCTAATTTATTACTACTATAAAAAAAAAAATGTTACGTTCATTTTTTATCATCGATAATAACTAGCACATAAATGACGAATAATTTCATATATAATCTATCAAATTCTACTCGATTGAGTGCCTAATGTAATAACTAGCGATAGAAAGCCAACAGGAATTTCCATAGTTTGATAAATAACATTCAATTCTAAGTACTGAAACAACGTGTAATTATGTACACAACAGATTAATTGTATGTTACAGTTGCTTTTAAAATCAATGAGAAAATTTACTATTTACAATAATTTTGATTCATACTTATGAATAGTACATCTATCTCTTAGCGACAACAATGAATTCGAAATCTATTGCTGAGAATATAAGGAAGATTAAAATCCGATTTCATTGAATCGTGTGTGAAACTGTGAAATGCCCTTTCTCCACGGAGAAAACATCCCATAAAATGAAAAACAGTTTCACCTGAGCGCAGGTCACGGCCCTGAGAGAGGCGATAGTCAATTAAGATAGTCGCGAGCAAACGACAATCGCCACATAATTATCTCGCTCATTCGTCGTGACTGAACTGAATCGGTGCTGCATTAGAACGCAGGGAGGGTTGGTATGCATCCACAATCAAAACTATATCAGAGGTGGGCTTCGTCCGCCAGCGCTCAGTATTCACGCGCCTCGCCCGCGCGCCAACACGCGACACACCGAAAGTGAAACCGGCGCGATAAAAATGACAGTGCAGCTGTTTATATTTTACGTTTTTGCACTTGCGCTGGCAATCCCTGATGATCCAACGCAAATCGAGAAGTACGACAAACACATCAAGACTTACCAACTGGATGTGCCTGGGAAAGACCCGATTACGATTATAGAAAACTCATCTGACTCTAAGAATGGCCGCGATCAATGGGAGCAATCTTTGGGATCCGATAAAGAAGGGAAAGAAATGGAAATGAAAAATCTTATGACTCATATTGTACACGATTTCGATGGAAGTCGGCCAAGATGCTACGGACCATCCTGCCAAGATAGCTATAATAGTGAAGAAGAAGATAGCATCGATGATTACATACTGACTGCTGACAAACTTAAAGATTATAGAGATTTCCCAAGGGATCGCCTACAGGCTATTTCTGCTTTAGCCGCAAAATTGAAGAAAGACAAGTTAAAAGCTGATCGATTCTCTGCAATGAATAACCAAGAAGATGATGAAAACAATGGAAAGGTATACACAACTTGGAATAAATTGAAAGTGAAACAACACAAACATCCTTACGATGACAAAGATGGATGGGTGTCATTGGAACCGGTTGCGTGGTCAACAAGCAAAATATCTAAATGGAAACCTAACGTGAAGAAACAGAAACCAAATCATTGGCACGAGGATGATGATAGATTTTCTAGTGACGACAGATTTTCATCGAGTCAAGAATCTGTGAACTACAATTTCCCGCAAAAGAGGCCTTCTGTGACCCGGCCTGGGTACATTAATAATCAACTGCATGTACCTTTGGATTATGAAGCAGAAATACCGTCAAAGCCCACGTGGGGTAAGCCGCAACAAGCAATTTATCCATCAACGTCTTCTTGGGCAGCAGACGAAGGAAGAAGACCTTATAGACCAAATTGTGATTCTCCAGAACATTACACTAACGATGACACCATGTACTATGGTATGACAGATTCATTAGTGACTGATCATCGGCCACCAAATTTCCCACACGAGTATGAAGCACTCCATCAATCAGCAAGTTCATCACAGAAACGCCCTTATAGGCGGCCTACTCAAGTTGTTTACGCTAGTTCCCCTGAATATGATAACGACCGCCTTTCAAGACCACCTTATGGGGATGGACAGTGGGTATTGCTATCAACAACAAAGGGGTATAGGAACAAAAAGAGACAAAGATCTCTGAACCCACCAGCTGATGATCGAGCAGACGGGACTATGACATCTCATCAAGCAGTAGCTTTGACGGTACTTCCTATTGACAAAGATCATACTAACATGACAACATCGCATGGAGGACTATTGGAAGTGGAAAAAAGCTTTCAAACGGTGGAAGAGTCCAAACGAGATATGGACAAGAAAAATGATTTAGATGTAGCTGCAACTCAGTTTAGACCCATTAAGACAAAGAATAGGGTTTTAAAGAGAAAGATAGTTTCCAATGCATCTCCTGATAGTTCTACATTGTTGGCAGCGGTTGGTGCGGGTATGGTGCCAGCTACGATGGCAATGGTCGTTCCTATGATGTTGGGCAGGCGACGGAGAAGGGAAATAAATAGAACTTCTCAAAATTTGAATTTGGACAATATATTTTATAAATATCGATAGTTATGTTAGTTAAGGCCATTTAATAAATAGGTATTTATTTGTAAAGAAGAAATGTATGTGTGGAGATTGAATCTGTGTGTGTAAGTTTAATATTGTTATTATTAAGTTTTTTTACCTTTTGTAAGAAAATCTCCTTTTGTTGAGATTCTTGTGATTTCTGGAGTTGTGTTATTATTTATTTATTTATGAATAGAATGTGCAGTTGGATTATGTATTGTATAAAAGTCATAAATAGAACCAATATGGTTTCAATTGTTGCTCAATATTCTCAGATACTGGGTTTGAAATATTAGTTTTGTGATGAAGTAGACTAAAACACTGTGGTTTTGTCGTAAAGAATAAAAAAGATTAAATATCATTAACGACTTCTTTTTTGAAATTCAGATGCGAGTCTAAGGCATGGTACCTATTTCTATTTAGTAAAAGTAGAGAACAACAACCCAAACAACTGTTTATACCATTCAATGAGAACATTGGTTTTAATTTACCTTCTAAGATAGATTAAAATGCCGTCTACATTTCATTCGAGAAACTTAGCTTTTTCTATCATTACGTCAATTCTAGATGACATGAATAGATACGTAGACGTAAATACGGAGAAACCAGCACTCTACTGTATGCTCGTACGCAGCAAAAAATCTAAACGTTCGAGACATCAACCTGTTTTATTTTTGCATCGTTAACTGTAACTAAACAGTTAGATAAATAAGACTGTAATTTCGTAGGCGATACATTCAGAATGATCTTTATCTAAGGATGTCTACGGATGAGTCGTCCAACGGAGGTCGGCTTCATTACTTGTAGAATATGCAGAACAAACTAAGTTCTTTCTTGTTTCGTGGATTTTCAAATGTTCTCCAACCAGGGAAAGCGAGGTCATCATCATCATCACCTGTAACATTCTTCTGCTGGATATAGGCCTCTTCGAATGCACGATACTGAGCTTGGTTTTCGATTAGTAGCTGGCGTAGAGCCAGGTATGTAGGACATATACCACAAAAAGTTACCCTTGTGGGGGTCCCGTTCTCATGGCACAGGGATTCCGAGAACTTAGGAACACACGGGTACCTCTCTTTTGTGCGTTTGGTCGAGCACATTTCGAGGGGAAACAAAATGCGTTCTCCTGCATTTTTGCGGTGCTTACGGCAAGCTATCCCATATGATCAAAGTGTAATAAATCGTAGAAATACCCCTTCCTCCTTCCGGGTTCACTTTGTCCAACAAGTACTAGCCCAACATGACGAACGGCTTGGTCCAGTGGTTAAAAGCTTGAGTCGTTCCGCCCACTGGATCGACTAGTCGCGGGTTCGATACCCGCAAGAGACAAATTTTTGTGTGACTCACAAATATTTGTTTCGGTCTGTATGTTTGTGCATGTGAATTTCATGTTTGTAAATGCGCCCACGATACAGCAATAACGCCTAGTGTGGGGCTTCGTTTTTATTTTTAAATAAAACTTAATAAATAATAACAGCTTACAACTCTTCACTTAATAAATTTCAGAAATTGATTTCATACGTGGACATTGGTTTTTCAGGAACATGTCATAAAATTTTTGATTTCAATAGACCTTTTTAAAAACCAGCTTTTATAGTAAAAAAAGGAAAGAATACATCTTATTTAGTTAAGGAGTTCCTATGGTCTCCTTCTGGCTCCATCATCAAACCAGCTCCATGGTCCCATACTATGCATTGTCATGAAAAAACAGACTTACGAACATTGCAAGGTTATTAAAAGCTTGTAACAGAAGTAACTTCATTTCATCAGATGTATGTAATATTCCATAATTGTCAACTAAACTGATGAACAGTAAATTATACTGATATCTATGCTATGTGAATGTTCATAAAAATTAGCATTAGTCTAGTAGACGAGAAAGATAATACAGACAAGCAGACTTTTGTTTTGGATAAGACTTGACTGCCTCATTGGTCTAGTGGCAAAGCGCATCGCTTTGTGATCACGAGGTCGGACAAGTGTAGTTTTTCTAACGAAAACTTCCCAGTACAAGTCCGGAGTCTGGAATGTGCCCAGTATATGGCAATAGGCTCGTCCTCCATTACATGGGACCTAACATCGTCGGCGAAACGTGGGTGTACTCAGTACACCTCTGCCACACCCACTTGGGGAATATAGGCGTGATGGTGTGTGTGTGTTTATAATAGCGCTTGTATTAGAGGAGGTCCACGGTTTAATAGGAAAATAGTGTGAAAACTAAACTACATTTCTAACAGTTAATACAGTTCCAGGAAGTGGGTCCGTTACGTTAATATTAATCTATCTATAGTATGTTTTTTCTATCTATCTATCTATCTTTAACCTCACGCCAGATCCCTTACGGGGTAGGCAGAGAGTACAGAGTTCCAACAGGTTCTTTCCTTACATACCTCTCTGGCTTCCTCGACTCTCATAGTTCGTCTCATACACGCTCGCCGGTTACGGAGGTTATGTTTTTTCTACTTATTTTTATTAATATTTTTTAAAGCCTTTTAATAAAAATAAATGACACGTACTTGCACGTCATCACATGTTCTTTGACTAGCCGTAAGACGTCTAAATATAGATAATGCATAAAACAAGTTTATTCTTACTTTGGGCACCAGAGTTTTCGAACCACTGTCGATGTCCCTTTGCATCTAATTTATGTGTTTTTGATATGTGTCCCTTTTTTGAAATAAAGAATTATTAACAACTATAATTAACTAGCAGTTTCCCGCGACTTCATACCCGGTCGACAACAGCACCACCTACTGGGTCTATGTTTTATAGCCTATGTTACTCCTGGATAATGTAGCTTTCTAATGGTGAATGAATCATTAAAATCGGTCCAGTAGGTTTTGAGTTTATTCGTTACAAACATACAAAAATACAATTCTTTCCTGTTTATTATATTAGTGTAGATTATTAATTTCTCAAGTGGCCAATTTCATGAACAAATATGGTGTGACAACTAAATACATTAAAATTGATACAGTTTGGATTAAGAAAAGGAAAGGTTGGGAAATCAAAAAGTCAATAAAATAAGTGAATTTTGGACCGTATCAATGTTATTGTTTTTGTTTATAATAATATCAGCCTATACTGCCCACTGCTGGGCAAAGGGCTTCTCTCACAAATCGAGGTGAGAAAGATTAGGTCATACTCCACCACGCGGACCCAGTGCGGATTGGTGGAGGCAGGTTTGTGGCCACCCGCTGTTGGACTTATCAAGCCGCCTTTAAGGCTTTCAACTCGGCTTAACGATTACCACATTAAGTGGTAACCGGGAGCAACGGCCTAACGTGCCTTCCGAAGCACGGAGACGCTCGATTATGAAAATGCCACAAACGGTCACCCATCTCAGGCCGACCGAGTCGAACGCTGCTTAACCTTGGTGATCGGTAATAACACCGCGGTCATACAGCGCTACGAGTGCCTCTTCCTTCTCTTTTTGGCTATCACGTAATATTTGTTTATAAAATTGGCCATTGAGGAAAAAAATCTTTATAAAAAAAGGTAAACCGACTTCAATAAGCAAAAAAATAAATATATGAAGTCGGTGCTGGTTGGTGCAGTCGGTTACTTGGCACCGACTTCAAATATTTATTTTTTTGCTTTTTGAAGTCGGTTTACCTTTTTTTTTAAAAGATTTTTATTTTACAATTTTAAGTGACCAGTGAATTATTCTATAGTAGGGTACCTATAGGATTGACGTAATACCCATAATATCTAAATTTACACATGCCTATTGTTTGTCGTTAAGGAGTTCCCTGGTGTATCTTCTAAGTCCAAGGTCCAATGTCAATAAAATTTATATGGGACCACCTTGGAGATAAACTGAACCCAATGCAAAAAAAATTATCAAAATCGGTCCACAATTGACGGAAATATCGCTGAACATACATAAAAAAAAGCATACACATAACCAAACATTGAACCTCCTCCTTTTTGAAGTCGTTTAAAAACAGACCATACCTATATCATCAAGTTAGCTCTTTGGTGGGTTAGGCAGAGAGTACAGAGTATTAATAAATCATTTTATCAAGTTGAGCTATATTTATTTTGGAATATATACAAATATTGTTCGTAAATTCGACAAATCTTAACATTACTTAGTCCTAATTACACTTGTGACGTAAGTACGAGATTTTTGTAACTAACGAGGAATATAAAAAGTAATAAATTAGTATTTATAATAGACTTCTCCGGGTCGACTGTAGATATTCCCTGTGCGGATCGCTTCCATCAGATATTTTACGCTGAACAGGCAAATTATCAGGAGCACTGCAAAGAAGACCAAGAAGTTTATCCAAACAAATTTGAAATTAATATTATGGGCTTCGAGTAGGTTGCTGAAACAGTAATCCATACTAATAATATACATTCGAAAGTAAGTTAGGACAAGATTTTATACAGAGGAAGGACATAGGCTGCATTTGTCTTAAGACAAAAAGATGTAAGATATACGCCTGAAAATAACGCGAACAAAGTTGCGGGTTCACAGACATGGACAAACCAATCAAGCAAAAACAAATTGGCATGATACTTTTTAAAATTAAGTATATTTACTTAATCACCGTGTCATATATGAAACTGATAGGTATTTATCTAAGTATATAATTATTGGGTCAAACAGAATTATTTAGCAGAAGTAATTATTACAGGTTACTTAATGTACCTATACTTAAACGGCTTATATTTCAAGTGTTCGGATTAAAAATCGGCTACTCTCAATATCTCAAAGTCCATATCTAAGCGAATAAGAAATATACTTTGATACAGAATCATACAACATTGTATATTACTTTTTTAACTATTATTTAAGTAAGAGTTCAGTGTTACCCGTTCTTTCAGATTGTTACAAAAAAAGGTATAAAAGTCAATTCATTGGAGCAACGAGCGGAAATTCCAATCGAGAATGAATCAAAAAATACTTTCAATGTATTCAAAATCATTTTACGTCTAGAAAGAAATTCCAATAACTATTAAAGGTAAGTTTTGTGCAGGATAATCTTAAACAAGATGTTGTTATTACATTATTAGTCGTAAGTATTTACTATAACCACGATATCAAAAGAAAGTCATGAAAAGCGACTTTGGTAGGAATGATTTAAATAATATGATTATATTAAAGCGGCCACAAGGTCCTGGGTTCAAATCCTAGGTCGAACAAATTGTGCTTTTATCGAATAATTCTGAGTCGTAGTATGGAGTCTGGAATTGTGCCCGGTATAATGATGTCGCTTCTATTACATTCGGACCTACAGCGTCGGCATATGGGTGTACACAAAATACTTCTGCCTCCCCCGCTCGGGGAATATAGACGCGACGGTGGTATTTTTTATTTTGACTTCAGACATCTTGTAGAGCACCTCAACGTTAGTTTGATCGAAGATTAACGAAACACCATATAAATTATTTTACTCTATGTATGTAAGGTACTTACGATCTGTCAGTAGAATCAGTCCAAGTTGTATCCAGCCTTCGGACAGTGCCTCCCATACGATCAATATGATCGTGAAAAACAAATGGAAGAAACTGTACACGAAGAACGTTGTCACTAAACAATGATTGGCCTGAAAAGGAGATATAGGAAACATGAATTTAAATTTTTACATTAGAATATACGATAATTACAAAGCGATTACCGTAATACAGTGTTTTTCAATCCTGTTCATAACGCGACCCCTTAAAGTATGAAAAAAAATTTCGCGTCCCCCAAACTTCCGCTATTTGTAACAACATTTTTTGTTATTTTTATAATAAGGTATCGGCTAAATACATAATTAATTATCTATAATAGACTTATTTTTACATCGATTACATAGCACGATTACGTAGCAAGAAAGCTTTATGGAAAAAATTAGGTAACGTAAAACAGGTGCAACCTGTATGTGAATATGACTAATACGAATTTTTTTTTGTTGACTTGTGTTAACCTCCAAAATATGTCCTTTAATTAACGTTTTCGTAATAAAATATGTATTTATAAGGTATCTTTTTTTTTTCTTTATTCAACCCCTGCGACTCCCTTATAGAGGCTTTGCGAAACCCCAGGGGGTCACGACCCACACGTTGAAAAACACTGTCGTAGTGACCTTTGGAGAAGGGATTTCTTCTGCAGTGGTTAGCTTTGAATAGATGATGGTATAGGTAAGTAAAGAGTATTAGTTTGTTGTATAAGGACGCTTCTCCCTAATATAAGGCCTATTTCCTCACTACGTGCGGTACCGAAACTCTTGTTTTACTCACACTTGTTATAATCAATGTTGTAATAAGTTCGTTTCTTGTCTTCGTCGATACCTCGGTAGTGTTTATTAGTCTCTTAAGCATGTGTCGCGTTATCATGTCTGAAAAGGCCTTTCGGATCGAAACCGCAATGACAACACGGCAAACTTTTTATTAGTACAGTCAAGATTTGACACATACTGATTTCATTCCAAATACTATTAGCAGTCCATCAATCATCATAACAGATGTATCATAATGATCAGATATGTACCTATTAAACAGGAGAAATCTTCAAGAGAAACCTAATAAAACTAATTCACGTCTTTTTGTGTAGTCTGTCGTTTTTTTTGCTAAATTGCGGTTCATCAAGGCCTCTCTAAATCCGTAATCGTTATGTAACATATTGGCGATGTGCGTGTGTAAGATGAACTATTAAGTTCTTTTTCCATTAGTAAATGTAGAGTCGACCTAAACATAAAATATATTATCTAATCGCGCCTATCGTTCCCTATGCTTTAAATAAATAACTTAAAAATAAGGAAGCCGACAAAAAGCATAAAATAAATATTTGAAGTCGATGCCGGTCGGTCGGTGCAGTCAGTTGCTTAGCACCGAATTCAATTTTTTTTTGTATTTTGTTTATTAATGTTTAAAAAAAACTGTAAAAAATTATAGTGTTAATGAAAAATAAAAACAGGTAGATAGTTTTTGAAGTCGATTTTGTTTTTTATAAAATGTAATTTCAAGTGGTGTGTAAATTCATAATGGCTACAGAATTATAACCTCAAAATTTAACATCTTTTGTGCAATATTGCGATTCCCCGACTTGTCCGTTTAATATATTTATATTAAACGGACATTATATTAAGCCATTTGGCTTAAGAGAATTTATGAGTGATTTAAAATCATAAAGTATTTTTTCATTGCTGTTGGTTCTGGGGCAAATCATGTATGGGCGCAGAACAATGTCCTTTACCCAAGATTTTTTAATTGGTAACCGTGCTCGAAATAGTAAAATTTTACAAAATGTTAACCCTAATTTCACACCAACGCCCCCGTGTGTCATTCATGTCCATGCTAATTTCATCAATGGACCAAATGACAGATTTGTCAAATTGCTATATTGTCACTTGTGGCCTGTCATTGTCACTTATTAAACAAATTCTTGCACTGTCTGCTGTGCAAGAATCTATTTAGTAACTGACAACGGCTTTGTGAAGCTTTGGCGATCTTTTTAGGTGCAATAAATTTTAATATGATTGGTTGTTATAAAATATTAGGTATTCATACTTCGCCATCGATGTTCGCTTTAACACTTATGTTCGCTTCAGTCGTCATGGACTACAGTCTTATCAGCCTAGCTCAATGCGTGTCGAGTTTCAAATTGAGTTCTGTCACGTCATGTTACAGAAAAAAGTAAGCTAAATGTGTTCACGTCATACTACAGGTATGATAATAATAGATTTCCGCTGTTCAACTTCATCGATACTCGATTTTGTGTAAAAAGCGTCCCTTAATTTTCGTCTCAATCAACGGCTTCAGCTGTTCTATATACTATAAGTAATTGCCCGCGTTGACTTTAGACAGGAACCTTACATTTATCTGGGATAAAAAGTATCCTATGTGTTCATGCAGGAAATAAACTATCTGTGTGCCAAATTTCATTCAAATCCGTTCAGCCGTTTTTGCGTGATTGAGTAAGAAACATCCAAACATACAAACTTTCACATGTATAATATTAGTAGGATTGTGTGGTATATTTCTGAAATACGGAAGCATCTGTCGGCGGCGGTTATTTTCGTCCCAATTCCCTCAAATAATCGAATACGAATTTCATAGGTAAGGGATTTTTTTTTGTATAAAAACGTACCCCACGCGAGAAATTACTCCTGTGTTGTGGGTGCGTTTACAAATATCTTATTCAGATAAAGAAACATCCAGATCCAAACAACTACTTGTGGGTCACACAAAGATTTGTCTCATGCGGGGATCGAACCTGCAACTGTTCAAGCATTTGGGCGGAGTGACTTAAGCTCTTGAGCACTGGACCAAGCCGTCGTCAATTTCTTGAATTGAGAGTTACATGTAATATATGACCGCATCGTTGGTCTAGTAGCAAAGTGCATCGTTTTGCGTTCACGAGGTCATGGGTTTAAATCCTAGGTCAGAAAAATGTAATTTTTCTAACCAAAAATTCCCGGTATAAGTCCAGAGTCTGGCCCCTATTACATGGGACTTAACATCGGCGAAAATTGGGGAATATTGGTGTGATGGATACTTTATTCATTTTACGTAATATACATTCTAAATAGATACTAAGTTCTCACCTTATAAGCCCCACATGTGAACAAGATAGCAAATAGAAACAGCAACATTCCAATTGCTATGTAAGTGAAGTAGTATGTAAGCACCACTATCCTGCCCAGAGCGTCTTTCGAAGATCCAAAGATGCTGTCCAGGTTCTGAAAGTTCTGGAATTTCTCATTCTGCTGGTAGTAGTTGTTTGTGACGTTTAAACCAAGCTCGTAGAGATGGAATGCCACTGTTGCTATTGCTATAAGCTGAAACAATAAACAAAAAAATTAAATACTTTAGATACAAAAAGCAGTGAAAGCCCAGTGAAAAGTCTGTTGGACTGCAAAGTCAGAGGTCTCGGCTTCAAACCCAGGCACGCACCTTTAACTTTTCTAAAGCATGTGCGTATTAAAAATTAACTATCACTTGCTTAAACGGTGAAGGAAAACATCGTGAGGAAACCTGCATGCTTAAGAGTTTTTCGAAGGTGTGTGAAGTTCCCCAACCCGTACTGGGCTAGCGGGGTGGACTATGGCCTAAACCCTCTCAGTTTTTGTTTTTGACCAGGGTAAATATTAATTCTATTACTTTCGATATATAAGTAAATAGCGGCGGTTCTTGAGGGTTTAGCACGAACTATTTGATATATATAGTGACGATGTCGAGAAAGCGTGTTATCACATTCATCTTTATTTAATAAAATTGTATTGTGAATGGGATGGCATATCAATTATATAGCGTTACGCCAACTGTTCGTGCTAAGCCCTCTGATATGAAAGATTCTCGTATAGAAGTATTTCTTGTCTGCCTCATTGGTCTAGTGGCAAAGCGCATCGATTAGTGATCACGAGGTCCTGGGTTCTAATCCTAGGTCGGACAAATGAAGTTTTTCTAACGAAAAACTTCCCAGTATGAGTCCGGAGTCTGGTATTGTGCCCGGTATATGGTGATGATACCCCTATTAAATGGGACCTAACATCGTCGGCGAAAAGTGGGTGTACTCAGAACGCCTCTGCCACCCCCGCTTGGGGAATATAGGCGTGACGGTATTTGATTTTATTTTAAGTTTTCTTGTAAAAATAAACGTCGTCTCCTCTATATTCCCTAAGCGATGATGGCATAGTTGGACTGTGTCCGCCCACATTTTACCGACAATGTTAGGTCCCATGGTAACAGGGGCAAGCTTAGCCCTATATATTATAAAGCAAAGTCCCCGCCCGCGTCTGTCTGTCTATCTAAACGCGATGAACTTAATAACTATCAATTAGATTTTCACACGGTTTTCACCAATGGACGGAGTTATTCAAGAGGAAGTATTATAATTCACCCGTGCGAAGCCGGGTCGGGTCGCTAGTTTACTTATAAGAATATGTCTTACAGAGTACCACTAACTATGAGAGTAGAGAAAGCTAGAGAAGTCTGTAAGGAAAGAACCTGTTGGAACTCTATACTCTATTACCCGCAAGGAATCTGACATGTTGATATAGATAGGTAGAGGTCTTATGAACTTTATTTAGACATGTTGCGCCGATCATACTAGTTATAATGGTAAATTGTAAACAAAATGATAATATATTATACTTGCAGTTTCCCGCGGATTTGCATGCTTTTTATTTTATGGTCGTCAATAGCGCTACTTACTGAGTCCAACAATATTTAAGAATCATCCAAGCGCTCGTAGCGCTGTGCGACCGCGGTGTTCTTACTGATCATAATGGTTAAGCAGCGTTCGACTCGGTCGGCCTGAGATGGGTAACCGTTTGGTATTTTCATATTCGAGCGTCTCTGTGCTTCGGAAGGCACGTTAAGCCGTTGGTCCCGGTTACCACTTAATGTGGTAGTCGTTAAGCCGAGTTGGAAGCCTTAAAGGCGGCTTGATAAGTTCCAACAGCAGGTGGCCACAAACCTGCCTCCACCAATCCGCACTGGGTCCGCGTGGTGGAGTATGACCTAATCTCTCTTACCTCGATTTGTAAAGGCTGATATTTATATTATTATCCAGGTAAACCGATAAGTACGAAAAAACATCATCAAAACTGTTTAAGTGGTTTGGGAGAAAAATTACGAACACGCTATTATCTATCTATATCATCACGACAAATCCTTTGCGGGGTAGGCAGAGAGTTCAGAGTTCCAACCCAACGGTTTCTTTCCTTATACTATACTAATCTATCTATCTATAACCTCACGCCAGATCCCTTGCGGGGTAGGCAGAGAGTACAGAGTTCCAACAGGTTCTTTCCTTACATACCTCTCTGGCTTCCTCGACTCTCATAGTTTGTCTCATACACGTTCGCCGGTTACGGAGACTCTTGACTTTTCCATCAGATAAGACTCGGTTTATTTGGTCGTGGTAAGATAGTCTAGGTCTTCCCCGGTACCTGCATCCTTCCACTTTCACATTGTATATCTGTTTTGTCATTCTTTCCTCTGGCATTCTTTCTATATGTCCGAACCAACGGAGCATGCCCTTTCTCATCTTTACACCGATACTATATTTCATACCTACTCGCTGTCTTACTATGCTGTTGCTAATGCGGTCGGTCAGCTTCACTCCGCACATTTTCCGCAGAGCTCGCATTTCTACCGCATTTATCCTACTTTCATTCTCCTTCTTACATACCCAGCTCTCGCTACCATTTAACAGCGTTGGGACAAAAACTCCGTTATGTATGGCCAGCTGCGCCTTATGGCTTAAGTGCTGGCTCCCGAGTAGCTTTCCCATCGCACCATTCACTCTGTTCCCTGCACTCACTTTTCTCTCTATGTCAGCGGTGTATTTCCCATCCTTACTGAAGGCGCATCCAAGATATACAAACTCATTCACTTGCTCCAGCACATCGTTACCAACCACAATCCTTACATTCGTTCTGGTTTCTTCCCTTTCAAAAACCATAATCTTGGTTTTCTTCACATTCAAGTGTAAGCCATTGATCATGCAGTCGTCTTTCATAACTGTGACTAGTGTTTGCAGATTAGTGGCTGTTGGCGCTATTAAAACCGCGTCATCTGCATAAAGTAGATGGTTTACCACTAAGTCACCCATTTGTACACCTTCATTCATCGCTTTCAGTCTTTGAAGACTTTTGTCCAGATATATTATAAACAGTCTAGCGGACAACACGCAACCCTGCTTGACGCCGATTTTAACGTCAAACCAGGGTGACCTGTTACCACCCACCCGTACGCATGCCTTGCAGTCCACATAAGTGGACTGGACGGCTCGCAACAGAGTGCCATCTATACCATACTCTGGCAAAATGTCCCAAAGTCTCTTTCGCACAACTCTGTCAAATGCCTTCTCCAGATCTACAAAACCGCAGAAAACCTTCCGGCCCACTGCCAGATGCTTCTCTACGATGTTGCGGAGTGAGAAGACTTGATCCGAACATCCTCTTCCAGACCTAAAACCCCCTTGTGCCTCGCATAACATTCCATCGGACTTCACGCGCATTCTCCGTTCAATAATTTTACCGTACACCTTGGCTGCCAAGCTGATCAAACTGATGGCTCTGTAATTGGCGCAGTCATATTGTGAACCCTTGCCTTTATACAAGGGTACTATGACTGCGCGGCGCCAATCTGTAGGGACTCTACCGGTCCTCCAGCAAAGGTTTGCTAGGGCCCGGAAAGCGTCCCGGACGCAAGTTCCACCATATTTGATCATCTCGGCAGATATCATGTCTACTCCCGCAGCTTTACCGTTTTTCATATACTACTACTACTATGCTATACTAATCAATCTATCTATTTATATTATCACGTTACTCCCCTTGCGGGGTAGGCAATGAGCTATACTATACTAAATCTGCACCTATAACCAAGTTGACAATCTACAGTCGTTAATGCTAATAGAAAGCGGAAAAATTTATGGGAATGACATTTTGCAACGAAAATTCTTGTGGTCAAAACAATGCCCTATCGATTGCGACAAGAGAATAGAAACAAAATGCTTGCAACTTGTCTAGGCCCTCTGATACGAATCTATACTAATATTATAAAGAGGAAAGATTTGTTGGTTTGTAATAGATAAACTCTGAAACTATTAAACCGTTTTCAATATTTTTTTTACCATTAGAAAGCTACATCAACCAGAAGTAACATGGACTATATTGTATTTCAGTAATAAGAAGATAATTTAGAAAGCAAATACTGCCTCGTTGGTTTAGTGGCAAAGCGCTTAGCTTTGTGAGCACGAGGTCCTGGGTTCAAATCCTAGGTCGGACAAATGTAGTTTTTCTAAGGAAAACTTCATAGTGTGAGTCCAGAGTCTGGAATTGTGTCCGGTATATGGCTACGCTTGTCCCCTATTACATGGGACCTTTGTTTTTTGTTTTGTTTTTAATAACGTAGCCCAACACTAGGATTTATTCCTGTGTCGTGGGTGCGTTTACAAACATGAAAATTCACATACACAAATACCTAGACCGCAACAAATAATTGTGGATCACACAAAGATTAGTCCCGTGCGGGAATCGAATCCGCGACTTTTAGACACAGTAGGCGAAGCGGATTAAGCACTTAACCACTGTGCTAAATCGTCCGTTACCTTACATCGTCGGCAAAAAGTGGGTGTACTTACTACATCTCTGCCACCACCGCCGTATAGGCGTGTTTATATTTTTATTTATTTAATAATATAATTTATAAATAAATTACAAAGTAAATGCGACTGCGTCGCGTATGACAGCTAATTTTATACAAGTTGAATTAGCAATTCTTAGAGACGTCCTAAAAGAGGACCTAATGAGAGAATGCTGATAATATGTTTGTTGTCATGTTGATGTCATGTTGCTGGGAAATATGGAACGTTACAGAATTTTTTTGAGACGAATGATCAGCTACTTGGAACAGTAAACATAAGTAGTCTAATGTTCTTTAGTAAGAATTTTCTAGGCGCGAGTGTTTTTCTTTGTGTTTTGTTGGTGTGTACAGACGCCTGATGCAATATTTATAGCAAAGAGCAGGACGCCATCAAAAGATGGTTCCGTGGACAGGTACATATTACGTCGATCACCAGGTTACAGCTTTAACTCAAATAATTTCTATCGATCTATATCATCACGCCAGCTCCCTCGCAGGGTAGGTAGAGAGTACAGAGTTCCAACAGGTTCTTTCCTTACATAGCTAAACAAGCCTCCAAAGCATTGGGATTTGTTATTAGATGTAGCTCACAATTTAATAACATAAAAGTGATCAAAATCCTCTATTGTTCCTTGGTGCGTAGCATCCTTGAGTATTGCTCTCAAGCATGGAACCCGCGATATAATATTTATGTAAACAGGCTTGAATCCATACAACGCCGATTTCTTAGATTCTTGCAGTTCAAATGCCAAAGTTTTGACTCTTATTATGAATCTCGTTGCCGTAAATACCACACACTGCCGTTGCACGAAAGAAGAAAAATAGCTGATATAGTGACATTAGTTAAAATTGCACAGAATATGTGTGACTCGCCGCTCTTGTTGTCTAAAATCTATGTTAAAGTTCCAAGTAGAATAATGAGGCGGCCGATATACTTGGATATTCCTCAAAGTTCTTCTAATTACAGACAGAATTCATTTTTTGTTAGGTCTGTTAATGAATTAAACAAACTGGTTGTCTTTCCTGAACTTGATTTGTTCAATTGTAAACCATATGCTTTTAAAAAAATCTCTGACTGATACTTGGTTTGTTCTCTCGCTAGTACGGTTTCTTGTCATAAGAAAACGATCAAATTTTTTATTTCTTTGAAATTTTTTTTCTTAAGCTTTATAACAATTCACATGCGGAAACATGTAAATGGTGTTTTGCTATCTAATTCGTTATTAATTTTTCTATGTCAATATTACACTGTATGTTTTCCTAAGATAATAAAATAAAATAAATACCTCTCTGGCTTCCCCCACTCTCATAGTTCGGCTCATACACACTCGCCGGTTACGGAGACTCTTGACATGACTTGACTCAAATAATTTATTTTGTATAAACCCTGCAGGGGCACTAACATATTGCCAATTTACATTTTTTAATCTATTCCAACTACTAATTTACCATCGGGCCTCCACTGAGAACACCCTGTGAAAAACACAGCTGGCTTGTCTGTTTTATTCAATTCTCTTTCTCTCAATTCGGGTACATGTTTAGGTTACATTAACTATGATACATAATATGATGTAGCTCTTTAGTGTGATGCCTTTTGACCGACCTACGTAGGATAACGGTGTCAATGACCTTTCGATTGGAATTTTTGTTTTCTCGCGTAGTTGCTAACAATTTCGGTGCATATAAAAGGGTTTGTATACTTATTTATGCCAAATATTTTATTATACTCTGTTCCATTTTTTGCTTTACCTCATACCCCATTCAAAAGAATTCAATTTAGTTTTTCATAAAGCAGACAATGTTATATTATGTAGATACTGATACTCACTATGACGATGTATCCAAATATAATATTTCCCGCCCGCAGGGGGAAACAGAATAAGAATTTTCTTGTCATCTTCTCATCTGTGTGGGTCTGGAAAAAAACGTTTAAGGTATGACAATGTTAACAAGGAATAAAATGAACTATAAAAATGGTAAAACATTCAATATGTTATAATGCGAGAATGGAATGATTTAGGGGTCGAAAAACACTATCGTATCATAATCAAATAAATGATTAAGTGTTTAAAACTGTATAGGTATTAAAAATAATCTATACTTAGGTAAAACCAGTCACTTAGCGCTATAAATATGCTTTACTTGTTTAATTTTCTTACTTAATGTTTGGAACTGTATTCCCTCCCTGATAGATACATATGATTTATTATCAAATCCTAGGTCGGACAAATGTAGTTATTCTAACGAAAAATTCCTAGTATAAGTCCGGAGTCTGGAATTGTGCCCGGTGTATGGCAATAGGCTCGCCCCCTATTACATGGGACCTAACATCGTCGGCGAAAAGTGGGTATATTCAGTACACCTCTGCCACCCCCGCTTGGGGAATATAGGCGTGACGGTGTTTAGTCATAAGTTCATTTTATAACAATTGTATCGACTTAAGAATTGTACACAGTGTACGCAATTTACTAAAAGTTGATTCTGCATCAACCAAAATGTTGTCTGACTCAACATCCGAACCTTGGACATAATCCCCAACTCCACCATGAGCCAACCAACGAGGCAGAACTAAACCTTCCGTATACGGTTCAAAAGTATTGTGATATCTGTGAATGGAATCCTCGTACATTGCTCTTTCTCACGTAACACCGTATTAATTGTCCTTTGTTCAGATCAGTTCAGTTATTATACAGACAATCGTCAAAGTGATTAAGCAATTATGTTAATAACGCCTCAACCATTTATAATAACAGATATTTTAATTTATTCATGATTCCGAACACGGTAAAAATGTTCTAAATCATAATCTCTAATGGAAACCAGGGATTATATTTTATTTAATTATGCGGAACACGTTTCTTAATAACCGCCGTCCCTACTTCATCAACTGTTTGAATTAATAAAATCTTAACCATAATTCTTACCTTACATATAAAATCGACCTAAAACATGTAATCTCAAATATTGTGTTTCACATCCAATGCTCTTTCACTATACATAACACGTAATACATATAAAACAAGACTGGCATTACACTATACACTACCGAAATGGCCACTATCAAACGGTGTTGTGCTATTTTCGGGTACCTAGGTAATGCTGTAGCGCATAATGAACATCCAGCTTAGAAGGAGATCAGACTACAGGCGTTTGTAAAGACTGTAGGGGTCTTTTAATAATGGATTTTGAGGAAGCATCGCCACGGTTCGTCGATCGTTGTAAAGGTTATTGTGTAGGGAGAGGGTCCCTGTGAACGGTCGGGCCAAGGTCGGGAAGGCGGTTTATAAAAAGACAGAACAACCTCACACAAGTAGCTAGGTAGATAAAAGGTGTGTCGACCTTCCTCTACAATACACGGTAGCGATTCTATGGGGAATACGGACACCTGGTTCTGTGAGTCATTATTGGTAATGTTGCCTTTTTGGATTGGTGTTTATTTGACGGTTTGAATTAAAAGTTAGACTTAAAACTAAGGGCCAGGTGCCTTGACGGTCTAATCGTGACGGATAATATTATCGTATCCTACTAATATTATAAATGAGAATGTTTGTGAGGATTGGTTTATGTTTCTTACTCTTTTACGCAAAAACTACTTAATGTATTTTGATAAAACTTTACAGTAATATACAGCTTATTCATCAGAATAATATATAGGCTATAATTTACAAGGATATTAATCGTAAAAAACCTCAACATTATAGGTAATTTAACTAAGTTGGTTGGTATGCATGCTTAAGTCAAGGAAAACTTGAGTTTTTCAATAACGAGTCATGACTTAACCCCTTTTTGCTGGAAACATATTTTATGGTAAGTAATTTGGCATTTTAAAATTTGAATGTAAAAAGGAAAAAATGGGATTTTATTATCTAACAGTATTTTATAGGATCTAACCAAGTGATAATAATTGTTCTTGTATCTTTTTATGACGGTATTATATATATTTTTTAAACCTTATCTATCTCTTCTTCATCTGAGTGTGTTCCCGGTAGCATTATCAGCTACTGCTTCGGAACCCGGGGTGCGTTTTCTTGCTTCTTCTTTTCCACTTCGCGCGGTCTTCGACATCGGTTGTGGTGAACTCATTGGCACGCATGTCATCCCTGACGACGTCGAGCCAGCATTTCTTAGGTCTACCCCTTCTTCCGGGACCCGGCGGAGGCGGCATGGCCAGGCACTTGTTGCCTACGTAATTTGCCGGTTTCCATAAGACCATCGTAGACGGCTCTGCTGCAGTTTATCTGCTATGTCACGGACATGAAGGCTGCCGCAGATGCAGGAGTTCCTAATGCGGTCTTTCCGCGACACTCCACACATCCAGCGCAGAATCTTCATTTTCGTGACACGCAGATCTTGCTTGTGCCGTTCAAGTGCTGGCTTCTCTTCGCTGCCACATAGAAGGACAGGCCTATTGATAGATTTATATACCTTTTCTATGTATGCTTTATTATACTGTTAACACCAAAAAATGTTCTCACCATTAACGATTTTTTAAGAAATGTAAAGCCGATGTCCAATTTCCAACTACCTTATTAGAACGTGTTAAACAGAGAGAGATAAGAGTGGCGTTCATGACATAAAAATAAAACGCTTACTCCATGGCAATAACATTAAGTGGTTTACTATCTATTAAAATTCTTGTGGAAATTCGAGTCTGGAGATAACTTCTCGCAAAGGGCCTCTACGTGTTGGACCTATGTCCCCATGCAAGCCTTTGAAGGGCCCGTGAATCTCAGCCAAACTCGAGCGTAGTGGTAGCACACTCCCCCTCTTGTCCGGTGTAGATCACACACACAAAATCTAAGCCAAATTTGACATAGGTATAGTAGTGTTTTATCTCCCTCAGGAATGAATTTTCTAAAATGTTGAAGCACGTATTCCTTTATTTTTTACCTAAAGTCTACGTATGAATTTTCGTATGCCTAACGTAATGATTGCTTTCCCAAACAAACTTTCATCCCCTATTTTACACCCATAAGTATTTTTCTTTAAGATAAAACTAGCCTATGTCCTTCTTCCTGCTAAAATGTATATCTATGACAAATTTCAAGTTCAGGGGTTTAGGCGTGAAAAGGTAACCAAGGGACAGGCAGACACAGACAGAGTTACTTTCGAATTTATAATATTAGTACGGATTTAAAGTTGGAACTAGGCCTACCTTTATATAGCTAGCTGTTGCACTTGACCGCGACAGAAAGTGGTTGCATTCTGCGTCAGGTGACTTGTAATGTAAATGGCATTGGTATAGGTCGGCGCAGCTGCGCAAAGGACGCACATACATCATGCATCATCGCACCGTATTCCATACGCGTGCAGTTAGTATGCATTCTGTCCTCATTATTGACTGACTTAAACGACTGCCGTCGTGGTGAAAGGCTAGGCCAAATAGAAATTTACTATAGCCAGTCTGGAAGTCTTTAAAAAGACTTCGGAGCCAGGTCGGAGCAAAGAAAAAATGTCCAGGTGGGTGGACTCTCAGACAGTACCAATCTGAAGTGTTTGTGCGGTGTAACCCGAACGATGTCCAACATTATATTGTGCTATGCTTGCCCTAACACCTGCAAACGAGCACGTCTTGACGTCTCCTTTCGACAATGCCGTTAATTTAGCCGCGTTCTGGGCCGTTATAGCATGATTGCCATCGAAACGCTAAGAGAAGCTAATCTATATAGCTAAATATCTGTTTCGGAAGAAGTAATTACAAAAGCTGTCACGAATGAGTTATATTAGTGTTTCATTAATTAGGCAGGCAGTTATGAATAAATTTTCTATTAGTTCACATCATTATAATTTGTATAGAAGTTTAAAATTTAAATTAAGTCCAGACTTTGTGGCATTTGTAACATAATCATATAAAAGGGTCTTAAAGAAAATATAAATCAATCAAAACCAAAGCATAATAATTAGTATACATGACATGGAGAGTAGAAATTCTATCTCCCGCAGTAAGTATAGTCTCGACTTCGATTGAAATATGCAAAAATTGATGAATTTTTTTTTATTCTGAATATCATAATTACATAGGAATTTCAATGCAAGTCTTAACACTGAGTAATAATTTCGTAGTAAAGTCATCTATTAGAACGTAGGAAATAACATTTCACGATAATTTATGTTTCGTTTTAAACATTAAACAACTACGTTTTTTATAAGCACTACAGGGAATATGTTTAGATACAGAAAGACAGATATAGCCGCTATTAAAAAGTATCATTTCTTAAACTAAAAACAGTGATAGTCTAGTGGTTAGACCGTTGTACTGCAAAGTCAGAAGTCTGGGGTTTAAACCCAGGCACGCACCTCTGTCTTTTAGAAAGCATGTGCGTAATACAAATTAACTATCACTTGCTTAAACGGTAAAAGAAAACATCGTGAGGAAATCTGCCTGCCTAAGAGTTCCTCGAATGTGTGTAAAGTTCGCCAAGCTGCACTGGGTCAGCGTGTTAAACTATGGCCTTAAACCCTCTCGGTTTGAGAGGAGGTGCCCAACAGTGGGACACAGCTTGAACTATAGGAATAAAATACATTTTTTATTCAGGGGTACTCAAAGAGTAAGGACTTTGGTCTCTTCTGACGAGTACTATGTTCATTCTTTATGTAGGTATATGAAGTACGATTCTCTTAAGCACGTCGAAGTGGGGCCGTGGCCGACTCTCTGGGGCACTCGGCTCCGTGGTGTCGTTAAGACCAACGAGTGTCCACAAGCTGCCATGCGGCTATTATTATTAGAAATCGGACACCGATCATCCTTATCATCAGCCCGCATTTACATATTATTCATTGTCCAATTTCAACCAATTTTAGAATTAGGATACAAAGGTATGGATCGTGGAGTTTAAAAAAACACTGGAGGATGATGCATTCGCTGAGAAATAAACCTATACCTATTATGATGCAGATTCGATGCAAAGCAGCTTTTGATATTATAAATAGTACGTACCAGTTTAAGTCTGGTATTGTTGTTTGTTGCGAAATGCAAGCTTTAAAAGGCGCACGACGCGTCGTGAGCGTCGTTGTCATACGCTCACAAACACAAGACACTGCTTTAAATCTTTACATTTAAGATATTACAAATATATTTTTTTGAACTTTCAGCTATTGTCAGAAAGTCATGGTCAGATTGTGATTATTCGAATGTAGTGATATACGACTATCTATCAAGGCCCTTTTATAACTACACTGCACCGCATCGGTCACTTTGCAAGAATCTATGATAAAACATTTCTTATTTGTACATAATGTGTTTTGTTTACACTCAGGTGAGGGCCCTTCCAGGCGAGAGAGAGAGTAGAATGAGACCATATCATACGAATTACCAATAAGAGAGGAACTAGGTATCGATATTATATTTTAAGAGGTCGGTGGAAAACGTAATTTTAATTCATAATCAGTAATTAACATATCCTTTTCAATTGTTTTAAACTAAAAACTAATGAGTAGATATTTTTATGAGGAGTGACATTTAAAAAGGTCTAATTTCCTACAAAAAACTTTAATGTATGGCAACAGTGTCCGTATGGATACAGGAGCTACTTGGTATTTGAACGCAGATACGTTCTCCAATTAGTTGATTTTCCAGGTAGTATTGGACATATGCGCAAATATAATTGGACCGTGTTGTGCAGAAATGATCCAACCCACAAACTGGCCAAAATTAAGATATTGGTGCTAAACTGTCGAAAATGATCTGTATTCTAATGAGTAAAAGATTCATTTCATTGTGACATGTGTGATTGTCTATGACAGGTTATATCAACCCACAAGTATGTATAAATCTGAAAATATAAAGCAGAATTGATTCAAGACTCTTGGAACCATATTGAAATAAGGGTTAGAAAAAATAATTTAGCTGAAATGTTCCATACGACTTGGTTTTATAGCTTAGATAAATAATAAATTGCTAAATTGATTCAGCAAGTAGTAGTGATAGCCTAGTCGTTAGACCGTTGGATTGCAAAGTCAGAGGTCTCGGGTTCAAACTCAGGCACGCACCTCTATCTTTTCGAAAGCATGTGCGTATTAAAAATTAATGATCACTTACTTTAACGGTGAAGGAAAACATCGTGAGAAGACCTGCATGCCTAAGCATTTCTCGAGGGTGTATGAAGTTTGCCAACCCGCACTGGGGCAGCATGGTGGGCTATGCCCTCTCAGTTTGACAGGAGGCCCGTGCCCAACAGTGGGACAGTTCCTTAACAGGGCTTATATTATAAACTGATTCAGAAGCGTTTTTCATTCATAAATTTTAAATTCATTGATCAAAAACATTTCTACAGAGAGCATTTAACTAAACTAATAAAGCGAACATTTTGTAAACCTCACACGTATTTAAATATTAAGAAGTTTTAATTTTGAATAAACAATTTAATATAAAATAAACGGAAAGAAAAAGGTATTGTCATATTTATTATCTTCTCAATTTTGACACTTCGTCAACTTCGTAAAAGTTTCGCCGTTTCTTTGCTTGCGAATTTCATGTGAATAAAATGTTGATTTAAATTTTAATTTCATATAGAATGCTTAACCTTTGCTAAAAAACACTAAACCTAAAAACACTGCCGCTTCCTAGAATACCTACGTATATAGTGTTTTATAAACGGCAGCTATGGGTCTATAGCAGTGCCATACACTCAGCTTCAGATGACAAATGTCACTGTTATGTATGGGTTAAGAAAGAAGCCAGCAGAGGAGCCCAAGAAGTAGGTTCATGCTTGCTCTATCATATTAATAATGAGTTACGGACACCAACAGAACACCTCATTTTATGGAGTGATTCCTATGACGCGCGAAATCGGAACATAAACCTAACTTTAATGTTGGAAACAGCATTACATTCACAAAGTAGTTTGAGAAGTATTTCATTAAGATTTTTGGAGCCAGGACACACATTCATGCCAAACGACACAGATTTCTCGAAAATAGAAACAAAACGAAAAGAATATGACAGAATTTAGTAACAGTAGATCATTATATAAGTATTATTAAGAGATGTAAAATACGCAACCATTGAAGTCCATACGAATGAAAAACGAATACTTTTTGAGCTGCAAAACCATTGAGGAAAAAATTATAAATCGAAAAGTATACACTGGTAAAGTCAATTCGCTTTCCACCAAAGAAATTATTTTGTAAAAGGAGCAGGAAAACATTGTTTTCTATTTTCATGAGAAGCGATCGAGAGCCAGAATTTGAAGAATTAAATATCAAAAAGAGACTAGGGAAAAGGAGTGATAATTCAGTTAACATTCAGATGAATAAATTGGTTCCCTTGTGGCCTGAAGGAAAGGCAAATAGCAGGGCCTAAACTAGATGACATAAGGTCAATGCTCGCTTGCTCATGCCAGCTGACTGCCGTCAGTTTTATGGAAATTTAGAAGGAAGTGACCATATTGTTGATGACGTCGATGGGTATGGAACTAACGCAGACTCTATTTTAGAAGATTGATTGCAATATACATAAGGATACACAGTTTAAAAGCTTGTTTTAGTTAATAAATGTATATTTTTCTCTTCGATAGTAAAGGACTTCTTACTAAATAACAGGAAAGCCCAAATTCTATATTAAATTACCTTCAAAATAATATACGAATCATGGTGAAAAATTGTTACCGTCACAAGAAAAATGCATTTATCTTTAAAATCTAAATAACTCCAATAAATGTTTTTGTGGTTTAAAACATTTCTGCACAACACGGTCAAATTTTGTAAACGAAGGCACTAATTAGTGTGAATTTTCAATGAAACCTGTTGCATTGAACAGTTCTGAGATAGATTAAATCGAAATAGCATGTTCGAATCAAATGGCATTCAACATTTATATTTTCCAACCAGGGAATAAGTCGTTTTGAAAAGTCATTCCTCAAATTATGTCCTTGTAAAAATTTACACACCATTTATGTTACCATAATCACGTAACAACTTAAGTTGTATAAATAAAATGATATCATCACTCGAGATTACCTATTAGAATCGCCGAAATTATCAACTAGATGCTTCGCAAATAAGTAGGTATAGACGTGCAAAATGCCAACATTATTAATTATAATTTTGAGAAAGAACCTGTTGGAACTGTGTACTCTCTGCTTAATCCGCAATTGATCTGACATGATGATATAGATCTCTATCATTTACCATATTGAACATTATTATTTAGAATTACATACTATAATAAATAAGTTATCTTCCTTGGTAACACTAATACTCGTAACAAGCGACTTTTATACTTTCTAATTCTGTATTTTTAACTAGCTGTACCTAAAATTTCGTTCGCGTTCCTTTCAGGCGTGTATTTCACACCCTTAAGTTTGTGTGACAGCCTCGTTGGTTTAGTGGCGAAGCGCATTGCTTGGTGATTTAGAGGTCCTGGGTTCAAATCCGAAGTCGGACAAAAGCAGTTTTTCTAACGAAAACTTCCCAGTTGGAATCCGGAATCGTGCCCGGTATATGGCAACAAGCTAGCCCCCTATTACATAGGACCTAATATCGTCGGCGAAAAGTGGGTGTATTCTGTAAACCTCCGTTCGGGGAATATAGGCGTGAAGGCGTTTTAAGTGTCTTTCTTGGGACAAAAGGTAGCCCCTAGGCTACCTATAGGCTACCTTTTGTCTCAAAGAAAACACTTAAGAGGAAGGACATATCCTTCACCTGCATAAAATCTATTTCCTTGCCGAATTTAAACAAAATCCGTTCAGTTTGGGCGTGAAAAGGTAACAGAAAAACAGATAGATAGACAGACAGGCAGATTTACTTTAAAATTTGTATACAATAATACATGAGACCACACTAAAACACTTAAATGTTTTCAATATATTGGTGATGATATTAATATATTCATTAAAACGTGTACTGCTTGGTCAATCGTCAGTCTAGTGGGGCATAGGGAGCTTTGCAAGGTCCTCTAGAGAACATACCCTCTAGTTCTCTATCGAAAAATGTATTCGGAGTTTGTAATTGCGCTTGGTGGTACAGCAATGGGCTCGCTCGTTAAATAACAATATTACATTAGGACCTAACAACGTCAGCGATGTGGGTGTAAATAGTGCACCTCTGCCATCCTCACTTGAAGAATATAGGCGTGACCGTTTTTAGTTTTATTTATTTGTTTGAAATAATATAATATTATATAAAACTATTTTTTGGAATATATCGCATTTCTTTTTCATTTTTAAGTTCCCGGCGTTTCGAGTGCTTCGCAGCACCTATGGTCAGGGGAAGTACATCTACGAACTAAGTATGTTTCTGACGTTTTCATTCTAAAGCGGACGATATGTGGGTGTAGATGGTACACCTCTGCCACCCCTCGCTCGGAGAATATAGGCGTGACGGTGTGTGTTTGTGTAAAACATGGCCCAAACGACCTTAAGCTATTTGGTGTGTCTATGAATACTAAGAAATCATTGAACTGATCTGAAAGACTGTTTATTTTTTGAAGTGAGTAATGTTGTTGGCCCCACGTGGCCTTTTCAGTTAAAGTTCCACCAGACGAACGTCGCGACGTCAAATTCTTTTATTAATTCTTTTGAGTTGTAAGTCATTCTGACTAAATTGGGTACAGGGCCGAAGTGAATGGACATAATGGAATAAAAAAATAAATTATATAACAAAAATAAACACATATTCTGAGTTCTTAGATTTACGCAAATATTACACACGAAATAAAACTATTTTTTTCGGATTTTATCGCAGTTTATTTATGATTTTTAAGTTCCCGACGTTTCGAGTGCTTTGCAGCGCCCATGGTCACGGGAAGGACTGAGGTGTTAGACGTCTAAATATAGTTGTTCCGGGGTACCCTCAAACTTCTTAATTATTTTTGTTGGTCCGATCTACGCAGAATGAGCTCACAGTGTCTTGATGTCTTGCAGTGTTATGCTTGGTTTTGGATTTGATTATATTAATTACCGGATCCCAAGTCGATGGAAGCACCCAGCCATCTTTTCAATTGAAATTAGGATGTTTTTTAATTTCAATAGCCTCGCGAACCATCCTTGGTAGGAATCGGTGTTCTTTCACGAGGATTTGTGGTCTATCAAATCTGATGTTATGGCGGGAACTAAAAAATCAAAAATAAACCGCGATAAAATCCAAAAAAGTAGTTTTATTTCATAAACACAAATTCACCAACTGGGGGTGGCAGAGGTGTAGATATTGTGTACACTCATTTTTCGCCGACAGGGGCGAGTCTATTGCCATTACACCGGGCACAATTCCAGACTCCGTACTTACACTTTGTCTGACTTAGGAACCCAGGACCTCGGGACGCGATGACGTGCGTTAGGCGCATCATACACCACTAGATCAACGAGACACATACTAAATTATTGAAAAAAGAAGAAATTTTACTTAATAAAAATGAATAAACATCGTCAAGCCTATATTTTCCAAACTTGGGTGGCAGAGGTGTACTAAGTACACCCACTTTTCGCCGACGATGTAAGGTCTCATGTAATAGGGTGCGAGCCTATTGCCATTCCGGGCACAATTCCAGACTCCGGTCTCATACTGGGAAGTTCTTCGTCAGAAAAACTTCATTTATCCGACCTAGGATTCGAACCCCAGGACCTCGTGATCACCAAGCGATGCGCTTTGCCACTAGACCAACGAGGCAGTCAATACAATTTAAAATTTCAGTTTGGGTAAGGCCGGTCCTCAGTAGATCTCAATCGGCTGAAGATAGATAGTGACCATCCATAAGATCTATATATATATTCTAACTTGTAATCTACCTCGTAGTCTAATGTTGTCTCCATCTATCCAGCTGTTTAGGTGAGGCGGCTTTGAGCTACTTGCCCAATTTTCGGCTAAGTTGTGGTACACACACACACACTACAAGGTGTAACATAATAAATGCAAGACCTGAGAGTAGTTTGTTCTAAATCGATAACAGAATTGATTCCAATTATTTTGAATGTAACTTAATTTTACTTGGGTGGCAGAGGTGTACTAAGTACACCCACTTTTCGCCGACGATGTAAGGTCTCATGTAATAGGGTGCGAGCCTATTGCCATTCCGGGCACAATTCCAGACTCCGGTCTCATACTGGGAAGTTCTTCGTTAGAAAAACTTCATTTATCCGACCTAGGATTCGAACCCCAGGACTTCGTGATCACCAAGCGATGCGCTTTGCCAAGAGACCAACGAGGCAGTCAATACAATTTAAAATATCAGGTAATAAAAATAAAAAACACATGTAGATATTGCACAGTGCAACTAACCAAGTCATAAATAAATATTAGTCAGCAAAGAAGTTATCCTGTGCGACATGGAATCCCTTATCTTTCTGTGTAGTCAGCAAAGAAGTTATCCTGTGCGACATGGAATCCCTTATCTTTCTGTGTAGTCAACAAAGAAGTTATCCTGTGCGACATGGAATCCCTTATCTTTCTGTGTAGTCAGCAAAGAAGTTATCCTGTACGACATGGAATCCCTTATCTTTCTGTGTAGTTTAAGCAACAATAACATCGTGATAAAACAATTTTATTTTTATTGCATTTATGTCTTCTGCTAAATAGTGACCCGGCTTAAGAATATTGTAATTTAAATAAGATAACTATGTAAGTAGAATTATGTAATAAATATTTTAACTATTAGATGAATATGTTAAGTCAACTCAACAAATCAACTCCAATGCTCGTCTTAATTCGTATTTGAATTTAAATTATAATTTTATTATTCATTCATCTTGTCTAGTGCCAAAATCTGAGGTGGTCGAATTGGTTCGTCATTAATTAATTAATTCATAAAACTATTAGGCAAAAATAGAAGGCTGTGAACAGGACCTACCCACGCATATTCTAGTGCTTTTTGCAGCGAGTCTTGAAGAATGCGGGGTAGTCTTAGGTAAACTATCGGGTAGGCATTTTCGTTCAAAAGGTTTCTTTCATATACTTTTTGACAGGTTTGTACATAAAGAACGAGAAATGTAAGATAGTATAGTTTTGAAGTAAGAACTATGACGTAGACGGGTGCATGATTTATGTAATTGTTCAGTTATTTAATCCTTATGGAACTTATTTTAAACATTTTACAGTTCAGAATTAGGGTTTATAAAAATGCAAGCGGCAAAAATAAATTAACAAGAAAAACATGTAGAATATAGCTTACCGAAGTATCTTAGATCACTGTTTCACTTGAAAACCTTATTTGTATTTTTCCTCGATTGTCAACAGTGACACACTTGTATCATCACGAATTCAGAATCAACACTGTTACGTCATTATTATACAAATACACAGCACAAACCACAATTAAGATATCTATTATAATTATTAACGATTTGTTTCGCTATTTTAAAAGAAATTCGAATTTCGAATTGTGTGTGGGATGCGCGGGCGCACGTTCGATAACTCGCTCGGTCGGCGCGCCGCGAAGATGTCGGAGGCATACCGGTTACGTCATGGCGACAAGGCCAGCTCAACATGGCTACAACCTACAGAATGTTCAGATCGGGGAATTAATCGTCAACTGCACAAGGTCGCATCCGAAAATGGTTCAATATTTTGTATAATATTCGAGAATTTACGTAGAATAGTGCAGGCGAGTTATTGTATTCACTGATGCATCATCAGTTTAATCTAATGCATGTTGTATAAATAAGCAGTACCGATATTTTCAGTAAACAGTTCATCATCATGACAATGAAGGGAAACGAGGGACCTCTCCTGTTTCTTTTAAAGAAAACAGTAAAATGAACAACGTTAGTCAAGTTATAAAGTTATAGAAAGAAAAGGTTTATGAACTTATTATTTACCTTAGAGAGTAGATCAACATTGTTTTACACTCCAGTGCCCTATTTAATAAAAGTGACATTGGCAGGCGACAGATTCGTCGATAACAAGCTAAACAAAATCGTTTTAATTAACAACACTTGTTGTGAAAATACACAATTATGTAATTTTTTGTCAAATATGTCGCATATTCAGTTTCATTAAATGTAATTTTAAATGTTAATTAATTTCAATAAAAACCGAATTTATCTGCTTTTGTTAATTCCATTCAAAAAGATATTGATGCGCTATCTCATGATACTAACACGATATGTGAAAATCCTGATATCATTACAAAGAATTTCACAGGGAAACTTAATAGTTCATTCTCACGGCGTACATACAAATACAAACGACTTCCCATTGTTGCGAGTAATTCCCAGTAGGTGGGTATAGATCGACACGAGTTAATTAACTAAATGATCGGCGGACACGATCGTAGATTAACAAATGCGTTGTTAGGAGTTTAGAGATCGGACAGTTTAATTTACTTTTGTTATCTTAAGTACAATACTAGCTTTTACTTATAGCTCCACCCACGTATAACCTTCTTAGAATTCTTAAAAACCTAGAAAATAACAAAAATAAGCTACACTATATAGACCATCTGAGTTGGTAGACCTCGTAAAGGTTGCAGCTAAAAGGACCTCGTAAAGGATACATACAGCACATAGTCGGTCGTTGTGACTGTTTTGGGTAAGGCCGGTCCTCAGTAGATCTCAATCGGCTGAAGATAGATAGTGACCATCCATAAGATCTATATATATATTCTAACTTGTAATCTACCTCGTAGTCTAATGTTGTCTCCATCTATCCAGCTGTTTAGGTGAGGCGGCTTTGAGCTACTTGCCCAATTTTCGGCTAAGTTGTGGTACACACACACACACTACAAGGTGTAACATAATAAATGCAAGACCTGAGAGTAGTTTGTTCTAAATCGATAACAGAATTGATTCCAATTATTTTGAATGTAACTTAATTTTTCTTTTAAATTTGCAAAGAATCCTTTTACCCCTTCAGTGCGCCATAAAAAACTAAATTTAATCTTGATTCATAGCAATAAAGAGATTACAAATGCATTCCTAACCCGTATTTCTCAAAATGCACACATACACATGCAATTTTCATTGTTAATTGGGGGTATAAAAGTGCTTAAAAAAGGTGAAAATTAAAAAAAAAAAAATTGAATTTGGTTTTCGTTTTGTATTTATGAAGCAATTCTCTAATCTGGGTGTCTGAGGTCTTGCGTTTATTATGTTACACCTTGTATATTCGAATTAATTTAAAACAGGATTGGAGGATTAAGGACCATAGCACTAATGGAAAATTCTCTATCACCATTATATTTTATAGAACAAATAAAAAAATGTCTTTTGAAGCAATAAAACCACATTCCGTTTACAGTTTTTCTATCGAGTATCGATCTCATTTCTGAGAACGAAGGTTTCTCTTTAGTTTTCTTACCCGGAGAACTTTCTAAACAAGATATTATTCCTTAACGCTTTCATCGAGGTCTATCTATCTATATCATCACGCCAGATCCCTTACGGGGTAGGCGGAGAGTACAGAGTTCCAACAGGTTCTTTCCTTACGTACCTCTCTGGCTTCCTCTACTCTCATAGTTCGTCTCATACACGCCCGCCAGTTACGGAGACTCCTGACTTGTCCTCGAGGTGTGGAGAATAAAAGCTTTTTTTAAGTTTTTAAATGATGATGTTTTGAATGCCTCGTTGGTCTGGTGGAAAAGCGCATCGCTTTGTGATCATGAGGTCCTGGGTTCAAATCCTAGGTCGGACAAATGTAGTTTTTCTAACGAAAAATTCCCAGTACGAGTCCGGAGTCTGGAATTGTGCCCGGTGTATGGCAATAGGCTCGCCCCCTATTACATGGGACCTAACATCGTCGGCGAAATGTGGGTGTACTCAGTACACCTCTGCCACCCCCTCTGGGGAATATAGGCGTGACGGTGTGTTTAAATGATAACTTAATTTCTTTCATAAGGAAGAATATTATTGGAAACGTGACACACACACACACACACGAGACACGTGTCGGATGTTGCTGTATCTTTCTCACTCTTACGATTTACTAGTGAGTGATTAATTATAAGGAATATTACTGACACTGAAAGTGACAATGGGCTGAAGCGAGCCACGGCTTCAGCCCATTGTCACTTTCCATCTAGCTGAGATAGGGTTTGATTGCTGTCCAGTACTTAATAAAAAAGGCACGACAGCGTTATCGTGTTTTGTTGTGTTTTTACGGTCATGTGCCGTCTTCATCATCAGATCCTGAACATCACCCCAAATACGACGCAGTTCTGTTTCATGGTTACTTTTTAGCTCCATCAACAGACCAGCTCTATAGTACAATATTATTTGATTATAATTGTATTTACATCATCATCGTTATCATCAATGTGTCTATAACTACCCACTGCTGAGTGTAGGCCTCTCCTCTATTATGCTATTCGTTCCGGTCTTGTGCTAGCTTATATAATATCAGCCTATACTGCCCCGTGTGGTGACGGGAAAGAATACATGTGTCATCACCCCCTATCATCCCGTGGGTGTCGTAAAAGCCGACAAAGGGAACACACTCGCGCAAACGACCCAGTGCGTAGAGAAGGAAAACTTGAAATCAAACCCTATACCAAACCGTCTAGCCAGCGTGGTATAGTAGGCTAATCTACCTCTCATGAAAGCACAACAATTTAACCGGCCCCCAGTTCCCGGTACTCCCGCTGTTCCCGATCACGGTAGCGGTCGGGGCGACAGCGGGAGAGGGGGTGCTAAGAATCTCCGGGCTACGAGAGGCTACCATAAAGAACTGACCCTCGCGACGTATAATGGATGCACACTACGGCTGGACCACCACCTCACCGAACTCGAGGTAGAACTGGGTCGCATAAAATGGCATATTTTGGGGTTATGTGAGGTCCGAAGAAAGGGGGAGGACGCGATAACCCTTGAGTCAGGTAACTTGTTCTACTTCCGAGAAGGTGATCAGCTCTCCCAGGGTGGTGTCGGTTTTCTGGTCAATAAGGACCTCGTTAGCAGCGTTGTGGAAGTCAGCAGTGTGTCGACACGGGTAGCGTACCTTATACTGAAGCTCAGCGATAGGTACTCCCTTAAGGTGGTACAGGTATATGCGCCGACCTCGACATACGCTGACGAAATAGCCGAAGCCGTGTACGAAGACATTGCGAAAGCACTACACGGCACTCCAAAGGCTCACTACAGCGTTGTTATGGGGGACTTCAACGCCAAAGTGGGAGTACAAGAACGCGGCGAAACGAAAATCGGACCCTTCGGTGTGGGGCGCAGAAATAACAGGGGGCAAATGCTAGTAAACTTTCTCGAGTCGCAGGGGCTCTTCTTAATGAACTCCTTCTTTAAGAAGAAGCCCCATAGAAAGTGGACTTGGCGAAGCCCCGACAACGTGACAAAGAACGAGATAGACTTCATCATGACGGATAAGAAGTATATATTTAAGGACGTCTCTGTGATCAACAGGTTCAATACTGGCCACGATCACCGACTCGTCCGAGGCACCCTAAATATAGACTTTCAAGCCGAAAGGGCCCGAATGGTGAAGCCTACTCTCCGACCTACCGCGCTCCAAACAGCCTTGGGTTCCGAAAAGTTCCAATTGGAACTTCAAAACCGTTTTGACTTGCTGGAAACCATTGGCGATATTGACGAGAAAACCGACACAGTGGTCAGAATGCTACAGGACGTGTCTCGAAAGTTTCTGTACGGAAAAAGCAAAAACAGGGACTCTAAACTCTCGGCCGAGACTCTCGAACTTATGAGAGGTAGACGAGAAATGCCACCAACGCAGATATCTTCGTCAGATCGGAAGAACTTAAACCTCAGAATCCGAAAGCTGATTCGGCGCGACCTCAGACGCTTCAACACCCGTATCGTCGAGGCTGCGATCGAGCAGAATAAGGGCACTAAGGTCTTCGCCCAACAGTTTGGACGTCCCCGTTTGACGAAACTCAAAACTGCGGATGGCAAAACCGTGACCTCTAAGTTCGAGATTCTCGAGAAAATCGAGGGCTTCTATGGAGAATTGTTTGCATCACGGACAGGTAAGCCTACGAGACCCAGCGATGATGACCACAGAGCCCCACTTACGCACCATTACACGGAAGACATCCCAGATGTTGATCAGGGCGAGGTCAAGGCGGCTCTCGAGCAACTTAAGAACAATACATTTCCTGGTGATGATGGAATTACTACCGAGCTCCTCAAAGCTGGTGGGACTCCGGTTCTCAAAGAGCTGGCAAGCCTTTTCAATTCCATCATTCACCAGGGCCTAACACCTAAAGCGTGGAGCGGGAGTGCGGTGGCTCTGTTCTTCAAAAAAGGCGATAAAGCCTTGCTGAAAAACTACAGACCCATCTCACTTCTGAGCCATGTATACAAGCTGTTCTCGAGAGTAGTCACAAACCGCCTCGCCAGAAAACTCGACGAGTTTCAGCCACCAGAGCAAGCCGGGTTTCGAAAAGGCTTCAGCACCGTAGACCACATCCATACTGTTCGGCAGATTGTACAGAAAACTGAAGAGTACAATCAGCCGCTGTGTATGGCTTTCGTGGACTACGAAAAAGCCTTCGACTCCATCGAAACCTGGGCAGTTCTGGATGCTCTGCAACGATGTCGTATTGACATCGTTGCAGAGCATCCATCGTTATATCGAAGTGCTGAGATGTTTATATGATACCGCCACTATGACCGTTCAGCTCCAGGAACAAAAAACCAACCCCATTGAGCTGCGCAGAGGGGTGAGACAGGGGGATGTAATATCCCCTAAGCTTTTCACCAACGCGCTTGAAGACGTCTTTAAGACGCTAAACTGGGCGGGACGGGGCGTGAATATAGACGGTGAGTGCATCTCGCATCTTCGGTTTGCCGACGACATCGTCATAATAGCAGAGACGCTGGAACAGTTAAGCGAGATGCTGCACAGCCTAAATGTAGCCTCTCGACGTGTTGGTCTCGGCATGAATTTGGATAAAACCAAGATCATGTTCAATGAACATGTCACGCCGAGACCAGTCTACGTCGAAGAATCGATGCTCGAAGTTGTTCGAGAATACACCTACCTTGGGCAGATTATCCAGCTTGGTAGGAACAACTTCGAGAAAGAAGTCGACAGAAGGATCCAGTTGGGCTGGACGGCATTCAGCAAACTACGTCGGGTTTTCTCTTCGCCTTTACCGCAATGCCTGAAGACGAAAGTCTACAACCAGTGCGTTCTACCAGTCATGATATACGGTGCCGAGACGTGGACACTTACAGTAGGGCTAGTCCATAGGCTTAAAGTCGCGCAGCGAGCTATGGAGCGGGCTATGCTCGGAGTCTCTTTGAGGGATAAACTCCGAAATGAAGTTATCCGTCAAAGAACCAAAGTAGTTGACATAGCCCGCAGAGTGAGCTCGCTAAAGTGGCAGTGGGCTGGCCATGTCTGTCGAAGAACCGATGGCTGATGGAGCAGACGAGTTTTAGAGTGGAGACCACGACTCGGCAAACGTAAGGTAGGGCGCCCCCCAGCTAGGTGGACCGACGACCTGAAGAAGGTCGCAGGGTGGGACTGGATGCGGAAGGCGGAGGACCGTGTATTGTGGCGCAAATTGGGAGAGGCCTATGTCCAGCAGTGGACTGCAATAGGCTGATTTGATATACTGCCCACTGCTGAGCAAAAGCCTTCTCTTTCAAATTGAGGTGAGAGAGATTAGGTCATACTCCACCACGCGGACCCAGTGCGGATTGGTGGAGGCAAGTTTGTGGCCACCTGCTGTTGGAACTTATCAAGCCGCCTTTAAGGCTTCCAACTCGGCTTAAAGACTACCACATTAAGTGGTAACCGGGACCAATGGCTTAGCGTGCCTTCCAAAGCACGGAGGCACTCGAATATAAAAATGCCACAAACGGTCACCCACCTCAGGCCGACCGGGTCGAACGCTGTTTAACCTTGGTGATCGGTAAGAACACCGAGGTCGCACAGCGCTACGAGTGTGCTAGCCTATTCCACAATTTTCTGCCACCTTCACGATGTCGTCACTCCATCTGGCTGATAGTCTGCCTCTAGGCTTGCATCCCTTTTTGGGCCACCACTCTTCCACGGCCTTAATCCACCTGCTGTTATCCCGCCTCATCAAGTGTCCTGCCCATCTCTTCTTTAACCTCGTGATCTGTTTACCAACATCTTCAACTTTCGTCCGCCTTTGGATTTCTATGTTAGGTATGCGGTCGACAAGGGAGATGCCCAACATGGCTCGCTCCATGGCTCTTTGTGCCACTCTGATTTTATATAGGCTGCCCTTTGTGAGTGACCAGGTCTCGGCATCGTATATGAGAATGGGCAAAACACATTGATTTAATGCCTTCGTTTACAGAAATTGTTGTATGCTGGCAAGCTTACCATAGGCAGCCCAATCTAGCTGAATACGTCTAGATATCTCTTTAGTAATAGACTCTGATAAAAGGATAAATATAGATACATAGAGATGGAAAACTAAGTTTGATCGATAAATACCACAGAAACCGTAATATTAAGTTAACGATTTCCGTTAGAAATATATTCGAATCGGTGGTCTAGAGGCGTAAAGTGTTTGCTGATCTGCCTAGTCAGCTTGGGTTTACTTCTTAGAACGGAATAAGTGTGATCCTGGGTCTGTGTCCGGACTTAATAATCTCACCCGTTATAACATTGGGATCATACGTTTCGGGAAATAGACATAATGTGCCTTATGTCCTCTAATCAATGAGCAACATCAACAGTCATCCATTTTCCAATTTAAACATTGAAATAAGATTTCGCACATCAAATTCTATTGCTCAATTATAGTAAATTCCCCACTAATATCCTCTGGTATTTTCATTAAGTACAAATAAACGTTGCCTAAGTACAATTTACTTCGCCCTTGGTGCCTCATAAAAGCAATGGGGAGCAATGGCGTGATGTCATAAGCGGCCATACTGCCGTCATGATAAGACATAAAATGAATTATTCAGTTAAGGTACTAATAAACTGGAGCACATTTAATCATCGTTATAACCAGTGTGCAAAGCAATTGGGATATTTCCCAGTTGCCTGGGCACCCTCATTTGGCGATCATAAATTAAAGGAGTTGTAACATTAATTAAATAGTAAGGTAAACTTAGTAATGGAAGTTCATAGGAATAGGAATTCTCAGTAGCAGTTCGGATTTTGGAATGGTTCTCGGTGTAATGCCAATAGGCTCGCCCCTATTACAGTCGGCGAAATTTGGGTTTACAGAGTACACTTCTGCCTCCTTTGTTTGGAGCGTGACGGTGCATTTAGTCGGGTTGGACGGCATTGAAAGTTAAGTCAGGTTTAGGGCGTAATTTAATAATCAAGACGCAGAAGGGGGAATGGTGCGTTTCCCCTTTATAGGAAGCCTACGAAGCCTCACAGAAATGATGATGCTGGACACTGGAGTGCATCACAACCCATTAGCATCGCCGAGATTTACGGGCATCCTATTCAGAATAGTCAAATTCCTCTAATCAACGAATTCTGTCTGACCCGTTACTACTTAGTATACTAGTAACACTAGCCTACCTGCCTAGTAAAATTATAGACGTAATAAAATCTACATGGCTCAATCTTTAACGAGGAGATGTAAGACCCATTTATGGGCAGCTCTTGTTTCGTAATCTATGGTGTACTCATATACGTATACACACGAAGCCGTGTTTTATTTCTTCTACCTTGTACTACTTCTGTAATCATTGTCGCGATAGTTTGTTGTAAAAAAGAAAACATTAATCCGGACTGGATAGGTATGGTGGAGACTGACTTAATCTCTGGCACTTTGTTTTGTGAGAACTTTGCTCTGTAGTCGGATTGTCATCATCATCGTCCACTGCTGAACATAAGCCTGCCCAATCGCTCTCCAGCGCAGGCGGTTCGATCCCACCTGCTTCCAAGGATTTCCTGTGATCCTCACAAGATCGTCGGTTCATTTGGTACGTGGTCTCCACTCTAGAATCTTTCTGCCTCAACGCCCGTCCGATCTTCGCGGTATCTGGCCCACCCATTGCCACTTCAGCTTACTAATCCTATGGGCTATGTTGGTTATTCTACCTCAAATTGTACGTATAACAAAACAAAAGCCAACTGGAACATTCTATAGTAATTCAACAACTATAGTCTACAACTCATCAAGCACTAACTGCTCTAGTGGAATGGTGCCTGTAAAAACAAGATCTTTGAGTGCCCACTTAAATATTTATGATATTCCAGAGAACAGGAAAGAAAACCAATTTTAGAAAATCAATTTATTATCAGGAAGGATGGAGTCGAAACATTTCGTCGCGCCGACGAATTTCCGAGAGCGCAAACTTTCTAAGGAAACTGACAGGATGTCGGATAAAAAGCTCTTAGTATTTCAAATCTAATGGATGTACATTTTTATACTCACTTAGAGGATTGTTGTTGTTAAACGGAATAAAATTGGGGTTTCAAATTCAGCTGTAATACTCTTGGGTTTTTTCCCGTAATTTTGGAACACGTATTTCTATACATAGTAGAATAGTCGCAATCCTTTTTTTATCTATCTATATTTACCCAAGAGACGTCAACTGCTACAAGGCCAAGACCTTTCCTAAACACCGGCACGACGATAGGTTTCGTGCTATACGCATCCATGTACTCCTCTTGTCCTATATCAAGAAAGATTTTAATAATCATACAAAATTGCCTTTATAATAAATACAACAAACCGTTGCATGTAATCGAAAAAAAAAACAACATGATAATAAGCCCAACGTCCAAGCGCCTTGCCTAAAGACAGACAAAGAAAAAGGCAAACTTAAAACAATCCCTTCTTTGCCGGGCTTACAAAATAGCATGAGTTAAATAGCCAGGCTTCGTGGAACGGTAAAGTACGACCTGCGAGGCTTTTGTATGGCGGCTGGAGCGAGCCTCTTCAAAGAGCGCACTCCGAGCCACTCACACACTAATCCTCTTGCCACACACTCACGTATCCCGCGCTCGTTTCAACATCACTCATCGTTCAACTAGTTCTGAGTGCGCAGACACTAAATCAAAGTAAACGAGTTAGTTTTATTTTGTATTTTTTTAAGAAAGCTAATGCTGCGGTTGCTTCGAAAATATGGAATGTTAACTTAAATAATTGTCTAGAAGCTTATAAGTCGCAATTCCTGTCCTTTGTATTGTTTTAAGCAATATTACGTTGGAGTAGATAAATAGAAATACGTTTCTATCTACATATCTACTCCTAATATGTAATATTGTTAAAAAAAATACAAAGGAGAATAATCGCGTACCCCTGAGCACCTGTGTCTTATAATTCATGATTGCATTTGCTAAAATGGTCCGTTGAATATTTTATGTCTTATAATGTAACATATCGCACCTCCGCTCAAATAGCGTCAAAACTCAAAAATCGACTTTTAAATTTTTGAATATTACCTCACTGCAAAACTATTTTTTACAAACGGTTTTTTAATTTCTATAAAATTGCATATTATACCGTCGGCCGCTTTGTTACGGCGTTTTGAGACGATTTCGTGTTTCCGCAATGCAATGGTTAACTTGTAATGATATAAAAGAAACAATTTTTAAATTGTGACACTATTTGAGCGGAGGTGCGATATAAACATACCTTCTATTCTGTGAGTGAATTAGTCACTTTGATTGAGGTGTCGGGATACTAGGTATCTCAAACACCCACATTTGGCCAGCATGATATGCTACATATTTCTATGCGAAAAATAAGTAGCTCCTGGAAAATTTGTAGCAATTTTATTATATTGGCAAACAAATCTTCCCTATTTCCAGCAACGGAAAAAGGCGAGGAAAATCTTATCATGGCGTCGGTTTAAGGAAAAAATATTTATTAAAGGTATTCGGTCTTGCTAAGAAAATTGGCAGGGATGCTTCTGAAGGGGTAGTAGCTACTTCTTTATTCAGTGTGTTTAATAATTATTATTTTCGTTCGAAGCACGTGCCAATGATATATTGTCAGATACTTATGTAATATAAGAAACCTCGAGGAATATGAAAGGTTTGGTTTCAATGGTTTGGTGAGTAGTTTAGTTATGACTAAGTTTTATTTTATTTATTCCAATATGTAGGATCCATATAGGTGTCGGCTAACAACCTATCAAATAATTAAAAAAACACCATGGGTGAACTCTTAAATATAGAAAAAATTGCGTCCCCACAATATCGTCCTGGTTCCTGAAGACGAACTGTAATATACTGAGATTCAAGAAAAATTGTGTGTGTGGTTTCATAAGTCGAGTACTGGAAGAAAAATAAGGTGCGTTTTTTCGGCAACTAGACAGACTGAGTTCTTAACAACATTAATATCGATTCGTTGCTCAATCAATTAATTGGTTGAGCTAAAACGCCACGTTAAAGCAGCCTGTACTCTCTTATACAGCTTTAGTACAGCTTCTATCCGTCTATCTATATCATCGTCAGATCCCTTGCGGAGTAGGCAATACAGGTTAAAAAGCAGTTAGGTACTGTAAAAGGGCAGTTAATTCCTAATTCCTCTCTAAAGCCGCAAGTGGCTTCTTTGGGTAGTAAGCATCCGTGACACACCTACATTTTAACAAAACAACTCGGAGTCCCCAAACACAATATCACCGGAAAATTTCGAACAGTTGACAATAGGCAGTCCTAGTTATGTCAAATCAGAAATCAGCTACACCACTAGGTAAAGTGTGTGGGAGTTTAACGACAGTTGGGCCGTGAATTTTAAGTAGGTACTAGTTCTGATATGCTCGATATTGTACGCACGTGTAAACAATTAAATAATAATCTATCTGGGTAGGTAACAATAATTAAGACAATATTACTGGTTTAGGTTTACGACCTTTATTTAATTATATCAAGACACGCTACAGTGAGATAAAGTTTAGGCAATACCAGTATTATTTTTTGGTATAACATTTGCTAGTACTCTTTACATAGGCGCTGTTTATTGAAAGAGAAATACACGACTATCTTGCTGCAAACACGATTATTAGTTAAATTCTTGTTACTAAAATGCTTTCTTTTATAAGAATACATTGCAAGTACTCTTTGCCTAGCCAGCAAAGCATCTGGTGTGATCATATAGATAGATTTAAGTAAAACACTAAAGGTACGGCCAAACCAACGCGTTCACTCGCTGCCGCGGTGGCGTCCCCGGCGGCGATTACGGTGGCGATCAGAATCTCCCTATGATAGCGCGTGCAGGACGCAGGACGCGTTGGTGTGAATATTTCCATACATATATTATTGCAGCAGCTGATCGCCACCGTGCACGCCATCGCGGCCGGAGCTGAACGCGTTGGATTGGCGGTACCTTAAGTCTTAATAATGCGTAATAAAGCATTAATAAGATTTTTCAGTCATTAAGTGCCTAGTCTTGTTTCAAATATATTTACTATCCTAAATTGGCTATAATGGATTTATTATGTTGTATTCACTAGCTTAAAATTTATTAGAAAAGGAAAATGGTTTGCAGTTGTGTTGATTTCAATATGTACAATTTGTCTTACAAATGCTTATTTATTATTTTACTACTTACTTACATCTTTACGTGTACAACATATTTAGTAAATACTGTAATATTAAATATAGCCATAGATAACTGCAAACAAGTTCTTAAGTTTAACTTACGATGACACGGACAACATAAACAAAATTTCTCCGGTAGCCAGGCGGCCCTCATTCGCATTCATATATTCTAATCCATTAATACTGATACTTTAGCAATATGTAGTCAGGACGTCGACCTCATAATGAGCGTCTCGGCGGTTATAAGCCCCGCACTTTTCCCCAGAGTCCGCGAACTCGCACTCCGACTCCGCGCCGCCACCAACTTGGCGGACCAGGTTCTCCTGGCCGCGGAATACAGGGACGTATATGACGTCCTGGCGTCCCTCAAAACCCAACCCCCCCGCACCCAATAATGGATCTACGATCTCCCCGCCAAAAGCCCCACAACCTATCCCTGGCGTTCTTAAACGCCGATGGCCTTCGCTCCCAGCGAGATCAGGTTGCTGATTTCCTCCGAGATCACCAACTTGATATCCTCCTCGTGCAGGAAACCTTCCTGAAGCCCGCACAACGCGATCCTAGGATCGCAAACTACAACCTCGTGCGCAATGACAGAATCGGCTCCCGCGGAGGCGGTACTCTCATTTACTACAGGAGGTCCCTGCACTGCATCCCTCTCGATCCCCCCGCGCTCACCAACATCGAAGCCTCGGTCTGTCGCGTCTCTCTCACGGGGCACCAGCCCATCGTGATCGCCTCCGTTTACCTTTCCCCCACTAAATCCGTTCTCAGGAGTGACTTTGAAGCACTCCTCAATCTGGGAAGCGCCGTCATTCTGGCGGGCGACTTCAACAGCAAGCACGTGGCCTGGAACGGTCTCACCACTTCCCCTAACGGTAGGAGCCTTGACGCCCTGGTCGACGTTCTCGACTTTGACGTCATCGCACCTATGCACCCTACCCACTATTCTAACAATCCCAATCACCGACCCGACGTCCTGGACATGGCGCTTCTGAAGGGTGTCACCCTACGGCTGCACTCCTTGGAAGTGGTCCAGGAACTCGACTCTGACCATCGACCTGTAGTCATGAGACTCGGTTCCTCCCCTTCTGCCCCTCAGCGACCCAAAAAGACGGTGGTGGATTGGCATGCGCTAAGCACGGCCTTGGCGGATGCCGACCCTCCCCCCCTGCCTCTCAGCTCGGACTCCATCCCGTCCCCTCAGGACACCGATCAGGCCGTAGATGCCTTCACCGAGCACATCCGATCGGCTGTCAGTCGATCGTCCAAGCAAGTCGAGGTGGAAGATCTCTACCTCAACCGCTTTCGACTGCCGGACGATGTTAGGGATCTCATTCGTTCAAAGAATGCTTCTATCCGAGCGTACGACTCCTACCCCACCGAAGCCAATCGGGCCCGGATGCGTGCTTTACAACGAGAGGTAAAGCGTAGTGTCGCGGAGGTCCGGGAGGAACGGTGGGGTGTCCTCCTAGAGGGCATCGCGCCGTCGCATCTGGCCTACTGGCAGCTGGCGCGTAGCCTCAAATCCGACTCCACGACTGACATGCCCCCGCTGTCCCGCCCTTCAGGCGCAGCACCCCCAGCCTTCGACGACGACGAAAAGGCCGAGCTTCTCGCCGACTCCCTCGAGAGCCAGTGCGCCCCCAGCTCTCAGTCCGTTGACCAGTCCCACGTCGACGCGGTAGACAGTTAAGTCGAGCGCAGGGCATCCCTCCCCCCCGTCGATTCCATGCCTCCTATCACGCAAACGGAGGCCGAAGATCTGATTATGGGTCTTAAAACTAAAAAAGCCCCCGGCCCTGACGGCATTTCGAATCGCGTTCTGAAATGCCTGCCCGCCCAGCTCATCTGCCTCTTGGTGGCCATTTTGAACGCCGCCATGACGAACTGCACCTTCCCCGCTAAGTGGAAGGAGGCGGACGTCATAGGCATTCCCAAGCCCGGCAAACCTCGCAATCTCCCCGCGAGCTACCGCCCTATCAGTCTCCTCAACTCCCTGGCCAAGATATACGAGCGCCTACTTCTGGCGAGGCTCGAAGACTTCGTAACGTCCAGGGGTATCCTTATCGACGAGCAGTTTGGCTTTCGAGCCAAACACTCTTGCGTCCACCAAGTGCACCGCATCACGGAGCACATCCTCTCCGGTCTCAATAGACCCAAACCCATCTACACGGGCGCCCTCTTCCTAGATGTCGCGAAGGCATTCGACAAAGTCTGGCACAACGGCTTGATCTACAAGCTCTACCAATTGGGTGTGCCGGACAGACTCGTGCTCATCTTACGAGACTTCTTGTCGAATCGCGCCTTCCGTTATCGCGTCGAAATGACGCGCTCCACTTCCCACTCCATCAGTGCTGGAGTCCCACAGGGCTCAGTTCTCTCTCCGCTCCTGTTTAGCCTTTACACGAACGACATTCCTCGTTCGAGTAAGGCGCATCTAGCCCTATTCGCGGATGATACCGCTCTCTACGTCTCGCATAGGAATAAGGGTTTCATTACCAGACATCTTCAGGCATCCGCCAATTCCCTAGGTATTTGGTTCAGGAAGTGGCGTATTGAGGTGAACCCGGACAAGAGCGCTGCGGTGTTCTTCTCCAGAGGTGCCACCCCGCGCCACTCCCTGCGCCGCTCTAGAAGTAATCTCGGCCAAGTGACCATGTTCGACCGACCCATTCCCTGGGTCAAAGAGGTCAAATATCTAGGGGTCACCCTAAACAGTACCATGTCCTTCGGCCCGCACATCAAGCGGGTCCGTCACCGAGCATCATTTGTGCTCGGTCGTCTCCATTCGTTAATCTGCAAGCGGAGTAAAATGTCCCTTAGAAATAAGGTGACACTTTACAAAACTTGCGTTCGACCCATCATGACTTATGCGTGTGTTGTGTTCGGGCATTCGGCCCCCTCTCACATCGATAAACTCCAAGTGGTTCAAAACCGCTTCCTCCGTAAAGCCGTAGGAGCCCCCTGGTTCGTACGGAACGTCGACCTCCACTCCGATCTAGGTCTCGAACCTATTCGCGCCTTTATTAAAAAGGCGTCAACAACTCACTTCGCGAACGCATCTACCCATGCGAATCCGTTAATCGTAGCCACCGCCGACTACGATCTCCCCGCCGACCCCTGCCGCCACCGCCGGCCGCGACATGTTCTCACCGACCCCCCCGATGCTTTGTCATCCCTTCTTTCCGCTCAGAATACGGGCGACGACGACGACGACGTAGTAGTAGATCCCCTCCCATAGCCGGCGGTTGACCGGTGCACTTAGTAGTGCACCCGTCCCCCTACAGCGACTGTCCCAACCGAGGGCACCTCTTCGAGGCGCCCTCGAGTATGTCGCCTCTTGCCCTTCTGGCTGGCTAGAGCGTAGTGGTTGCACGCTCGCCTTTAAGTCCGGTGAAGCTGTAAAGGCCTTGCGGCCAACAGCGTACATCATTCACACACACACACACACACACACGCAATATGTACGGAATACACACGTCCACACATCCATATTTTTGTTTATCATAATGTTTGTCTCAAGGCACAAGCTTACGCCTAGTTTGAGATCCACCAGAAATTATGTACTGTAAAGAAATTGAGAGATTTTTTTTATTTCTTCCGCCTACAATTAAGTTATATTTTCTTCATAAGTTACCACCATTCGCGCTGATTGGAATCAACTTTTTACGGTACCGAAAGGAAATTGCAAACTGTTAGATCAATAACCTAAAACGTCTTTATCATTTATCAGCAGTTTTTATACCCTTCAAAAATGTCAAAGCGTAGTGTCGTGCCTAACGAGCTCAAAGTACTGCTCCTTTTGTAGACTTTTTCTGACTACACTCTGGGGTCTGGGATTGGTCATGCTCACTAAAAGTCTATACTTGCAATGGCTATTTGGTGCGGGTCACTTCCTTCCCTCTAATATGGTTGAGTGAGGGGATGGCTACTCAAGTAGTCGTCCTCGTGAACGGGTGCTGCTTGTGGAGACTTGTCCACCCAGAATCCTCTAGCTTTTATTATTAGTCTTATATAATTCAGTTATCGATTTAGAATAAACTACTTTCAGGTTTTGCGTTTATTATGTTACACCTTGTATATATCATCACATCAGATCCCTCGTAGGGTAGACAGAGAGTACAGAGTTCCAGCAGATTCTTGCCTTACTTTGGCCGCCTCTACTCTCATAGGTCGTCTCAAATCTTTTCTTTTTAATATAAGTATAGAAAAGTTAAAACCCGCCCGGTCGCTGTTAGGAATAAGCAAACACTTCGAGATGAGATGGATTCCTTAGGTTTGAGCTACTGGAGTGAACGATTTCATTTTCCAATCCATTAGTCGTTCAGTACACGTGAATAAACACTTGTGTCGGTTAAGATGGGAGGTAATTCTTTGGCTTTTCACTAAGGATTTTTTTGATGTTTTGTTGTGTAGAATGATTCAAGCTAATGTCTCTCTGTTCGGAATTACTTTAACGAAGTGTTCCTTTTCTGTTGATGGATGATTAATCTGCCTGCGACTCTTTATGTGTATAATGCCTCATCTTTGGTATTCATAAAAAGTGTTTGAAGACAGTTGAAATACTCTTAATATTTCAAATATTCTTATTTTAATAAAATATTCACAGGGAACAGATAGAATCATTGCCTTGATATAAATAAATATTACAAAATTATTCCAATAGACTACCTCGTCGGTCTAGTGACCAATAATTCGCGTAGTGATCATGAGGTCCTGGGTTCCGTCCGGAGTCTGTCCTTGTACCAAGTACAGTATCTGGAATTGGACCTAACATCGTCGTCTAAAAATGGATGTACACAGTACACCTCTGCCACGCCCGCTTAGCGAATATAGGCGTGAACCGTCACTCTACTTTTACTTTACTTTTTTAACTATTCCATTATCTATTTACTAAAGAAGTTAAAATTCTTCATATACCAAACCATTAGTTGTAGTGTATGGAGACCTTACTACGCCACTCATATGTTAACGCTTGAACGTGTCCAAAAACGCTTTTTGTGGCATCTTGCTTTTTCGCAAGGTAAAGCCAAGCAGCTTCCTTCATACAACTCTCGCTTGCAGTACTTCAAGATACGCTCCCTATCAACACGTAGAGACATAATAGATGCTGTCTTCTTATATAAGTTGTTGAGGAATAAAATTGATTGTCCCGGTATACTGGGCATGTTGCATTTCCGCGCTCCAACTCGTTATCCCAGAAATGCTATCACGCCACTCTGCCCACCATTGCGCAGGACGGTGCTTGGTGCAAATTCGCCAATACTAAGGCTATGTAAAATTTTAAACAAGTGCCACGATGTAGTTGATGTACACCATTATAATCTTAACAAATTTTACAAAGTTGTTGTTATTTGTCTATCTATCTATCTATCTATAACCTCACGCCAGATCCCTTGCGGGGTAGGCAGAGAGTACAGAGTTCCAACAGGTTCTTTCCTTACATACCTCTCTGGCTTCCTCGACTCTCATAGTTCGTCTCATACACGCCCGCCGGTTACGGAGACTCTTGACTTTTCCATCAGATAAGACTCGGTTTATTTGGTCGTGGTAAGATAGTCTAGGTCTTCCTCGATACCTGCATCCTTCCACTTTCACATTGTATATCTGTTTTGTCATTCTTTCCTCTGGCATTCTTTCTATATGCCCGAACCAACGGAGCATGCCCTTTCTCATCTTTACACCGATACTATCTTTCATACCTACTCGCTGTCTTACTATGCTGTTGCTAATGCGGTCGGTCAGCTTCACTCCGCACATCTTCCGCAGAGCTCGCATTTCTACCGCATTTATCCTACTTTCATTCTCCTTCTTACATACCCAGCTCTCGCTACCATATAACAGCGTTGGGACAAGAACTCCGTTATGTATGGCCAGCTGCGCCTTATGGCTTAAGTGCCGGCTCCCGAGTAGCTTTCCCATCGCACCATTCACTCTGTTCCCTGCACTCACTCTTCTCTCTATGTCAGCGGTGTATTTCCCATCCTTACTGAAGGCGCATCCAAGATATACAAACTCATTCACTTGCTCCAGCACATCGTTACCAACCACAATCCTTACATTCGTTCTGGTTTCTTCCCTTTCAAAAACCATAATCTTGGTTTTCTTCACATTCAAGTGTAAGCCATTGATCATGCAGTCGTTTTTCATAACTGTGACTAGTGTTTGCAGATCAGTGGCTGTTGGCGCTATTAAAACCGCGTCATCTTCATAAAGTAGATGGTTTACCACTAAGTCACCCATTGTTGTTATTTGTTCCACCCAGTTGTTATTTGTTTCACATAATTATGAGTTAATTCTAATTTAAGCTTTCACAAAGAAGATGTAGCCTTGATTCCTTAAAATCTATATATTTATAATCATGAACATATTCGATCTTTATTATTCACCTTTATTTTAACCTAGATTTTGTAAGCTAGAATATCAAACATATTCTTAGTTTAGTAGTGTATTTAGTCAGTCAATCATATGGTTTGTGCATGCGGTGTTAGCCTGTAAGAAATTGTTACACTTAATAATGTATTCATGTAACTAAAATGTATGTACTAGTGTAAATAATTGTTGGCTAACCTAAATAAATAAATAAAATTAGAAATGTTCTACACCTAACCAGCCGTAAAGTAATATAAAATTAACAGTAACTGAACACCGTCACGCCTATATTCCTCAAGCGAAGCGGCAGAAGTGTACTCTGTATACACCCATTTTTCGCTGATGATGATAGGTCCCATGTAATAGGGTAGGAAAAGCCTACTCTTATATCGGGCACAATGTCAGACTCAGAATCATATTTTAAGAAAATATCCGCGTTTATTGCCTAAAAAGCCAGTTAATGTAAGATTTACCTATCTAGAGATAAAACAAAACTATTATTACCGAGTTCTGGAACCTAACTTCACCAAAAGAACTCCTATATGTGTGTAAAAATATTTAATACCAAAATCCATAAGAGAAATGACAATGACTCAATTTAAAAATACATTGACTAAGTGGTTCATCGAAATATGTTTGTATTATATGAAAGAATTTTTAGAAAATAAGTAACCTTGGAGCTTGATATTCTCAGCTACGAGTATATATACTTCATTAATATGACGTATTAATCATTGCATCCACTCCTGACATTTTATTATGGACATTGTGTGTATTATTTTATTTTAAAATGCCAATTATCGATAATGTAGCTATTATTATTGAACTCAAAATGATTTATATGACACTTTCATAATAATTGTATAGTGAACAATAATTAATGTTAGATTTTATAAGTATGTCAAGTTCTCGGCGAAACATTATAAGCACTGTAGCACTGTTATAATATTATTATAACAAACACCCTTGTATAATACCATGTTTCAAGCAATAAATGATTTATCTATCTATCTATCTAGAAAAATGAGATTTTTGACTAACCTAGGATTTGAACCCAGGATCTCGTGATCACTACTGGCATTATTTGCCACTAGACAAACGAGTACATACTAGAGATGGACAAAATGTAATGTATATAGATTAATGATTTATAAACTCTAAAACTTTTTTCCTGCTCAATAAGTTACCTCGCTAATTATAATTAAATTAAATCCATGTAATACTCATTAATGATTATTAATTTCCTAAATATAAAATTATAAATATGTTATCTTCATTAATCTAAAATGTTCCTTTTCACCTGTACCAATATACTTACCTACATACTATTCTTGTAAATGCTGTGTACGTCTGTTATTGATATGCATATAAGACTATATTGTTACCATATATATATGACAAAAGTGTTATAATATGTTTATTGTTGATGTACCAAATAAATAAATAAAATAAAACAAATGATTAATCACTTAATCAGATCAATAGTGTGATGGTGTATTAATGATTAACGATTACTTTTTGTAATCTTCATCGATCACGATTACACTTTTAATCTTGAATCATGATTGAATATACAAAAGGGAACTGTAATCATTAATCTGATTACATTTTGCCCATCTCTAGTACATACATATCAAGTAGGTATTACTGGTATTGCTTCAGTGCTTACAGGCATAGTGTTAGGCGATCAATCTGTCGGGAACACTCTGGATCTACGCCCATTAGCCACTGTCGCGAGAACAAATTGCTTAAATGGATACGCACGCGCCGGGACCAATCAATCTGATACGTGACGTGTTTGGAAGTCTGTAGAGCATTCGTTACCGTTATGTTTTTATACAGAAGATTATGTAACGTTTTGTCTTTATAGATAAGAAGCTGAACCTGCGACTTCGTTTGCGTTATTTTCAGGCGTATATTTCATGTCCTAAGTATTTTTGAGACAAAAGGTAGCTTATGTCCCCTGGATAAAATCTATATACTTGCCCACGTTGATCAAGATCTGTTCAGCGGTTTGGGCGTGAAATGGTAACAGACAGACCGACAGAGTTACTTTCGAATTTATAATATTGGTACGGGTTAGTAGATACTAGACGTGAATTTATTGTATTTGGAAACGTATGATCTGAACAGAAATAATTGGGATCCGGAGCAGATAGCTCGACATCTTGAATTACGGAGGATTTCGATGGACAATTCATCAAAGGAAGACTCATATGAGAGTATGATCATGGTTATGATGATGACTATACCAGTCGTGGATGTAGGTGTTAGTATAACTTGCTTAAACAAGTTTATAAAAGTACATAGAATACCGTACGTTTGTAATTAATTAACAATCTATATGAATATGGGACTCCGAAACGAGATTCTGACACTTCTCACAGTTTTACACGATTCCCTGCCAGTATTCGGCTTGGAGCTCACGCAGATCCGTCTTAACCACGTCCTTCCAGCGATACCTGGGACAACCAACCGGTCGGCGACCGATTGGTCGGCCCAGATAGGCCTTCTTTACACTGCGATCTTCTATCATTCTTTGAATGGGGCTGTAATATGAAGCAGTATCTAATAATAGTCTAGTGATATAGTGCTCACCTTATATTCACGATTCGACGTGCTGAATTCCAGTTTATGCCTGATTTTTTTCGAAACAATTTTCGATTGTAACTCGATAACGATGAAAGGAGGCGTCGTAGTGTAGTTGTACGAGAGAAACTTAACAAAATCGAAATATGTGTGAAACGATGAGTCCGGCGAATGGTGCAAGACTCACCCCCTTTCATATTGGGACCGAAAACAATACAAAGAAATGTGAATGAGCTAAGTGCCTGCCTACTCCTTCGGGGAACACGGTCATGTTAAATAAAAATGACTTCTAAAGACAGCGCCGATAGTTTATATTAGCAAATTTGTTAACGTCGTTGAATTTTTACTTTCGGCATGCATTCACCGATCAAACAGTTGAGGTGCCTGGGTAGAGCTTGGGTTTGATTCTTGTATTAGATAAATATTTGTGTAAAATTGATACGTATATAAATGACGTGCAGGTAAAATGATTTTACAGTAAAACATAGGTTTATCTCTACTAAGTAATAACTTTCATTTATTGAAGTATACAGGAAAGTTAGTGTAGTTTATTTGGCAACAACGTCACCAAAATACGATATAGTTTATGTATTTAGTTGCGTGGTGCGTCACCTACGACATTAAGTAAGAGTCCCGTCGACGACTGACGTCATCTTTGAACCAAATACTGTGGCGCCAAGGGATCGCTTTGCGCCTACAAGAAAAAAACTTGTAGTACTAGGCAATAAAAGTTTAAAAATCATAGTAGGTGCACCTTCGAAAAAAGTTAACGGGATAGAATACCTCTCAGCACACGATCGAGGAGTATATACCGCATGGCACTAGTTTGATCTATCGTCTCGTCTGATCTATCGGATTGGACGGCATCTCCTTTTTCTTTTTGTGTCAATGATTTATATTTGGTCCGCCTAGTGTCACCTAAACTCTTCATGGTAAGCGTAAATAACGATCGCAATCTTACTAATTTCGGTCGATAAATCGTAATCAATTTATTTTAACGATATTTAGTAGTCTCTACTGACAAAACTGTCAATATATTATACCTACAAAAATTGGTAGCTTTGAAAGTAAAGACTACCGGTGAATTCGAGACTGTAGGCTCTGACTGGGGATGCGGTGAGGAGGGTTGTGTTCTCTTTCTGCTAGACCCTCTCAGAAGGATTTTGTTGAGCGGGATTAGGGGAGAACGTCAAAGCCCTCTAGCCCCGCTTTTAGGGAACCTGAGGGGCACAGTGGTGTGAGTGTCTCCACGGCACCCTGAAAGAAGCGATTCTGATTCCGAAAGAACGAAGACGCAAGAAGGGGCACCTCGGTGCCTTTCTTTTGGAAATCGGAGTAGGCGACCGTCGGAATTTTTTTCTTAAGTAAAAGTCTCACACATATCATTCTTCCCTAGAGTGGACTGATAATCTTATGAAGATTTTCCCCTGGGATAGATAAAAAAAAGTATCTTCTAAAGTCCACGGTTACACCACTCATTAGCCAAATTACATAGAGATTAACATGGAACCTCCTCCTTATTTGAAGACGGTTAAAAATAATCGCAAGATTGTTGCATAGGGCACTTGGGGGTGACCTTGGCTCGCCCCGCGTTTGGCAACCCCTGCAGTTGGCGCTGATTCACCCTATCAATTCTATAGACAAAATATTTAGGCGTGACCTTTCTTGTTCTTTACGGTTTGCAGTATATTTTATTGTTAGACCGTCAAACTACTTAAATGTACTTCTATATTCCGTGACCTAAATGGTGCTGACGTGTTGTGACTGTGTTCGCATTTTTAGGCGAAAATAGAATACGTCAGTTATTGGAGATCACATCAAAGGGCAGACCAGAATAATCCTTTACGAGAAGTTTTTACAAATTATGACATCGCAATTGCCGAAATCGACTGGTTTCATGAAAGGACATTATGTCCTAGTCGAATGTACTCAGATGCCTAGAGTAACCAAAATTTTTGATAGACCAGCCTACATCGTTCTCCCATATCCCACAATAAAATGTAGATGGAAAAACGAAAATGTAAAAATACTATTTTAAAAGAGTAACCGTGGAGTTTCTTGCCCTTCTTCTCCACAGGAATGACATCCGAAGTGGTGTTAGAGTCTTTGTTACTTTTCTGACGATTCATTAATACTGTAATGGTTTACATGAATAAAAAATATTCTGATTCTGATTTGTAAGGTGTGTTTTTAAATGATTTTTAAATGGTAAAATACGGGTTCATTAGGGGGACCAGTCTCTCAGTGCCGTAAAGCATCACCACTTTAATAACATTATTGACTATTAGTATGACTAAATGCCAAAGTTCCGACAGACGGCTTGGTCCAGTGGTTGAGAGCTTAAGCCGCTCCACCCACTAGATCGAGTCGCGGTTTCGATCCACGTACGCGACTAGTCTTTGTGTGACCTACAAATATTTGTTTCAGTCTGTTTGTGTATGTGAATTTCGTGTTTGTAAACGCACCCACGATACAGGAATATTACCTAGTGTGGGGCTACGGTTTTTTTTATAATCTAGTCATTAGCATTGGAAGACATACGCAAGACGTATTTAGTTTTTATACAGCAATGTTTTATATTTTGATATCTATATTCTGAGTTCTTAGATTTACGCGAATATTACACATGAAATAAAACTATTTTACGGATTTTATCGCGGTTTATTTTTGATTTTTAGTTCCCGACGTTTCGAGTGCTTTGCAGCACCCATGGTCACGGGAGGGACTGAGGTGTTAGACGTCCAAAAGGCATAGTTGTTCCGGGGTACCCTCAAACTTCTTAATTATTTCTGTTGCTCCGATCTACGCAGAATGAGCTCACGGTGTCTTGAGGTCTTGCAGTGTTATGCTTGGTTTTGGATTTGATTATATTAATTACCGGATCCCAAGTCGATGGAAGCACCCAGCCATCTTCTCTATTGAAATTAGGATGTTTTTTAATTTCAATAGCCTCGCGAACCATCCTTGGTAGGTAACGGTGTTCTTTCACGAGAATTTGTGGTCTATCAAATCTGATGTTATGGCTATATTCTCTTAAACAAATGGATGGATATGGATCTATATTCTCTTAAACAATAAGGGGTAAAAGATGAAGCACAATTCTGGGATATAGGGGGATCTGGCGTGATGATATAGATAGTGAGACATAATTCTGGGTCTTAACGTCCACAAAGGTAAAAGTTATTTGAATTATCCACATTAATTTCGTCAGGAATTGATATTATAATAATAATTATACCTAAGTTACTGACTGCCTCGTTGGTCTAGTGACAAAGCGCTTTGTGATCACGAGGATCTGGGTACAAATCCTAGGTCGGACAAATGTGGTTTTTCTAACGAAAAATTTCCCACTATGAGTCCGGAGTCTGGAATTGTGCCCAGTATATGGCATTAGACTCGCCCTCTATTACATTGGACCAAACACAGATGGTGAAAAGTGGGTGCATTCAGTACACCTCTGCCACCTTCGCTTCGGGAATATAGGGGTGACGGTGTTTATTTTTTTTACCTAAGTTACTACTTTTATTTCGTGACCAATGTTTTTTTTTGTTTCTATTTTCCGTATTTTCCGTATATACAGTTTGGCACAGGGATGTGTAGAAACCCAAATCAAAAAGTTTATTTTCAGTTGGATATAGGCCGTATTAGATTATAGGGAATCTATTGATCTATATCAACCCGATATAGATAGGATAACCCCGTAGGCAATTTCATTAGATCTTTATTATGTATAAATTTTCCATGTGATTTTTTTACCACCTACATCTACCCACAAAAGTATTTGGTAAGTGGTAAAAAATGTCTAAGAACCAGTGCCATATCAATGACCAGTCCTCTATATTGATCATCGTGCCATAAAATTGTTCTTATAAATAGAATCTAGAAAATAAAGAAAAAGGTATACGAAATTGAGTAATAACATAATGGTAATAAAATTGAAACTGATCTAAAAAATAAGAGCGTTCTGTGGGAGAAAATCCAGTGTAATATTTATATATAAGACGCCGCGTCGTCGCGCCGCGGTGGCGCCACCGTCGCCCCCACCCCTATTAAGTAGAGGCTGTATTATTACGTCGGCAATCCCGGACAAAGGAGGCTGATTTTATGTACGCAACAGCGGCCGACACGGTAGATAGTTAACGCGAATGGAGAGCAAACAAATAGGGATCATTGACTTTATACTTTAATGCTAGAACAGGAGAATACCTTTGGGAAAATACTACGTACGTTAGGCGGCGATTGCAGAGGGCTAAGTATAAACCATTTGACGCTATCGTTACGTTGTCAAGAAGGCGTGCTGTCACATTCATCTTTATTTAGTAAAGGACATTGCTCTGCGCCCATACATGATTTGCCTCAGAACCAACAGCTATGAAAACATGCTTATGTGATTTGAAATCACCCATAAAGACTTTTAAGACATTTATTATTTAACGGACAAGCGGGGGTATCGCAATATTGCACAAAAAATATTAGAGTTTGCGGTTATTATTCAGTAGCCATTAATAAATATGTGATAGATAGATAACTCTTTATTGTGCACCAATAAGATACATCTCAAAATTACAAAAAGAACTAAAAGTAACACAAAGGGCGGCCTTATCGCTAAAAAGCAATCTCTTCCAGGCAAGCTTGGGATGGAGAAATAGATTTGTAAGTAGTATTGTCGGGGGTGCACTTGCTAGAAATCATACTTATATACATATTCTTATACCTAAATTAGCCGTATAAATTTGAAATATTATATAAAAAGAAAACAAAACGCTAACACATATTAGAACATACACATACGTGGCATATTAATGATACAAAAGTAAAAATAGAAATAAATAAGTAAACACACGACAAACACATAATTACCTACCTATTTAGGTTTCACAGCAGAATCCGATGAGTAAGTAGAGAAATAGTACTTCCTCACCTGATCTTTAAAGCTATCTAGCGTCGACGCATGCCTTATACTGACAGGTAGGGTGTTCCACAGTCGTTCCGCCTGGACAGCAAAGGACTTATTATAAAAGCTGCTATTGTGAGAGTGCATCCTTAGGCTAAGATTTTCCGAGGACCTGAGACATTGGGTGCCAGTGCTTTTTAGATATTCGTTATAGATAGCCTATAATGATGGCTTGCATTTTGACGGGATTCACTGTCAATCCGTAAGATTTGCCATTTGGTTATTCGGCATAGATCATTGTTACTATTTTCAATGGCTTCACCAAGATTTGAAAGTGAGACCTGAGTGTAAATTTGCAGATCGTCTGCATATAGGTGATAGAAAGAAGTGAGATATCGGGAAATGGAGTTGATAAAAATAGCAATTAGAAGAGGAGATAAAACGCTGCCCTGTGGTACGCCGGTTTTTGTGTTGTACCAATTAGAGACAGACTCGTCCTGGCGGACACGCTGCCGGCGACCAAGCAGATAACTGCGAAACCAGCCAACCACCGATGGAGATACGTTAATAGAGCGAAGTAAAGCAAGGAGTATATCGAAGTTAACACTGTTGACGGCATTATTGAAATCTAATAAGGTTAGCACGGTTAACTGTCCGTTGTCCATACCTAGACCAATGTCATCAGTAATCTTAACGAGAGCAGTAACCGTGCTATGACAAGGGCGGAAACCGGATTGTAAAGGATTAAGGAGGTTATGATTGGAAAGGAAATAGCTGAGTTATTTGTGTACCAAGCGCTCCAAGACTTTTGATAGAAAGGGAAGAATGGATATTGGGCGAAATTCGGTGAGAGATTTGGGATTGGGCTTTTTAGGTAGTGGAATAATATGAGCGTCTTTCCAGATGGCAGGGAATTCACCACTAAAGATAGAATTATTCAAGATAAAGCATAGAACGGGAAGAATAAAATTAAGTAAGGGCATCAACATGTTTTTACTGATGCAGTCGCCACCAACTGCATTGGAGGTGATTGATAGCATGGCTCTCTTAACGTCACATTCAGTGAATCGCGTAAATACAAAATATGGATGGTCAGGAATTGTAATGGTAGAAAGGTGATATAGTGTAGCATTCTTGTCCAAATCAAGCATTTCGGGAGAAGAGGAGAAGTGTGCATTAAGGGAATTGATATCAATATTTTTTGGAATGGAGTCATGGCATTGTTTACCAATTCCTAGCGAACTAAGAATCCTCATCCTCAACAGATGCATGGATATGACGGCGTAACGTATTCCTACACACCTTATTGCAGTGATTGCGAGCCTGAACATAATTAACTTTATTTGTATCCGTTGGTTTTAGCTTGTATCTGTTTTTAGCTCTGGCTTTTTTATGGATGAAAGATTTAACATTATCTGCGAGCCAAGGTGCCGAAAGATGCTTAATTTTAATAGCACGAAAAGGTGCATGAACATCATAAAGTTGCGTAAGGTAAGAATTAAAAAGATCAACCTGTTCATCCACTGTTTCCGCGTTCATGACCGGGGACCAGTCTATTTTCCTAGCATCATCAAGAAACGCCTCATAATTCATACCACTAAAGTTGCGCTGTAGGATAATTTGAGGTTTAGGTTTAGGAGGACGAATTTTATATGAAAGAAATATTAGATCATGGTATGAAAACATATCGGCAGAACATTGGCCATGCTTCGCCACGTGTTGTAAAGACGATATCATTATGAGATCCAAAAGTGAAGGGGTGGAATGGGGAAAATGATGTGTAGCATTGAGTGATAGTATTTGCATGTTACTAGACCTGACAATTGATTCCAGAGACCGTGACCGAAAGTCTCCTTTGAGGAGACAAGTATTGAGGTCTCCCGTAATAATGCTATGGCTATATGATGGCAGAAAAACAAGAAGAATCTTTTCAAAAGAAGAGAAATGGTTTATGTGCAGTGATGGGCTATAATAGACTCCGAGAAGTATTTTAGTGTGTGAAAGAAGAATTTCTAAGAAAAGAAATGTTCACCACAGCTTGCGGGTGGTGGTTGCGGTGATTTGGTTATAACATTGAAAGGAAGATTAGCGTGAAGGTAAATAAAAAAAAAAAAAAAAAAAAAAATTGCCACTCTACCGCCCCCCCAGAACCAACGCGATTATTCCGAATGAGAACGAAACCAGGCAGAGAATAAGACGTAGACGGAAGGCAAAGTTTGAGCCAGGATTCGGAGACAAGTATCGCATGTAAATTTTTATGGTCTAAGGACGCCAACATGTCATGATAATGGGCCAGGATGCATTGCGCGTTTATATGAATGACATTAAAGTTTTTGGGAACTTCAGAAAATATGCTATCCAGGTCGTCAGAGAGGGAAGGCAAGCTAGAACAGCTATAAACGTCATCGCTACAAGAAGAAAATGAGGAAGCTGCAGATAAAAATTCATCGCTACTGTCAGTATCAGAAAATATGTTTTTCATAAGTATGAGGTATGGTAAATAAATAGCTAATGTATATGTAGGGCGTCCCCCCGAGGCGACGCGTACCGGCCCGCCCCCGTCGGTACGAATATAGGTGGAAGCGGCGATGTGGGCCGCCACCGATCACGCCGGGCCCGAACTGGCGAGTCGTGGGGTGCAGAGTGCCGAATAGGCACTTGGAATGTAAGAGGTGGTATGGAAGATAAGATGCATGAGGTGATTGATGTGATGAAAGAGAGACGCCTGGATGCTCTGTGTGTAACAGAGACTAAGCGGAGGGGCAGTGAAACCTGTGATCTTCCTGATGGAACGATGGCTCTGTGGTCTGGGGTACCGCAGAGCAGTCGTGCCAGCATGGGGGTGGGTATCTTGCTGTCCCGTCGCCTGGCCTCCGGAGTGAGAGATTATGGCCTGTGCGATGCGAGACTTCTCTGGGTCCGTTTAAAACTGGGTGTCACTAAAGTATTTTTGGTCGCAGCATATGCTCCCGTAAGCTTGTCGACACCCCAGGACCTTGAAAAGTTTTGGGATAATGTCAGGGAAGTTCTGGATTTGGCTGAGGCTAACGAAAAGGTGATTTCATGTGGCGATCTGAACGGATGGGTAGGAACCAGGCGGCAAACTTGCGACGCTGCTCTGGGTCCTTATGGTGATAAGAGAGTGAACGATGCAGGTAAGCTCATTGTAGATGATTGTTTGGAAAGGGGTCTCCTTGTGTCTAACACGATATTCCAGCACAAGGGCATACATATGTATACGTGGAAAAGGAATGAACAAAAAAGCATGATAGATCTGATCCTGGTTGATAACCGTCTCCGAAGCAAACTACAAGATACGCGTGCGTATAGAGGCCCCACTCTGGAATCAGACCACTATCTCGTAGTTGCGCGGTTTAGTGGTCTGTTCAGGAAGTGGAGGCACTGGCGAGAGCGTATCCCCTTCGGAGACCTTGAAAGATTAAAGATTGAAAAGTTGCAAGATGAGAGCGGGAGGAGAATGTATGAAGACAGAGTCCGGGACAAGCTTTTGACAGCAGGCTCTTCGGACTCAAATGTAGATGAATGCTGGAATAGCCTGAAAGAGAGTTTGGTGGAATCCGCGAAAGAAGTATGTGGTTGCTCAAAGAAGCATATTACAGCAAAAGGTGATGCATGGTGGGATGCAGAGTTGCAAAGCTCCGTAGAAAGTAAGAAGAAAGCGTGGCAGGACTATGTATCTTCTTTGAACCTGAATGCCAGTATGACAGAGATGAGGAAAGAAATATACCGGCAATGCAAGAATGCCACTAAAACTTTAGTGAAAGAAAAGCGTGAAAGAGCCAGTATGATTGAGGAGGAGAGGGTGGCGAAGAACTTCGAGAACAACACCAAACTCTTTTGGAGCAAGGTGAGAAAGGCTCGAGGTGATTCGTCACGCTCCAGAATGGAAAGGATAAAATCTAAAGATGGTGACATTCTTGCAGACACACAAGCTGTGCTAAACCGGTGGAGTGAATATTTTGGAGAAATGTATGGAGATGACCCGGATGCTGATGCCGCAGACGTGCCCAAAGGCGAGATTGCGGCACCAGAATCAACGGAGGACATCACTATGGAAGAAGTTGAATGGGCGATAGGAAGTATGAAAAACGGTAAAGCTGCGGGAGTAGACATGATATCTGCCGAGATGATCAAATATGGTGGAACTTGCGTCCGGGACGCTTTCCGGGCCCTTGCAAACCTTTGCTGGAGGACCGGTAGAGTCCCTACAGATTGGCGCCGCGCAGTCATAGTACCCTTGTATAAAGGCAAGGGTTCACAATATGACTGCGCCAATTACAGAGCCATCAGTTTGATCAGCTTGGCAGCCAAGGTGTACGGTAAAATTATTGAACGGAGAATGCGCGTGAAGTCCGATGGAATGTTGTGCGAAGCACAAGGGGGTTTCAGGTCTGGAAGAGGATGTTCGGATCAAGTCTTCTCACTCCGCAACATCGTAGAGAAGCATCTGGCAGTGGGGCCGAAGGTTTTCTGCGGTTTTGTAGATTTGGAGAAGGCATTTGACAGAGTTGTGCGAAGGAGACTTTGGGACATTTTGCCAGAGTATGGTATAGATGGCACTCTGTTGCGAGCCGTCCAGTCCACTTATGTGGACTGCAAGGCATGCGTACGGGTGGGTGGTAACAGGTCACCCTGGTTTGACGTTAAAATCAGCGTCAAGCAGGGTTGCGTGTTGTCCGCTAGACTGTTTATAATATATCTGGACAAAACTCTTCAAAGACTGAAAGCGATGAATGAAGGTGTACAAATGGGTGACTTAGTGGTAAACCATCTACTTTATGCAGATGACGCGGTTTTAATAGCGCCAACAGCCACTGATCCTAGCACTGAATGTGAAGAAAACCAAGATTATGGTTTTTGAAAGGGAAGAAACCAGAACGAATGTAAGGATTGTGGTTGGTAACGATGTGCTGGAGCAAGTGAATGAGTTTGTATATCTTGGATGCGCCTTCAGTAAGGATGGGAAATACACCGCTGACATAGAGAGAAGAGTGAGTGCAGGGAACAGAGTGAATGGTGCGATGGGAAAGCTACTCGGGAGCCGGCACTTAAGCCATAAGGCGCAGCTGGCCATACATAACGGAGTTCTTGTCCCAACGCTGTTATATGGTAGCGAGAGCTGGGTATGTAAGAAGGAGAATGAAAGTAGGATAAATGCGGTAGAAATGCGAGCTCTGCGGAAGATGTGCGGAGTGAAGCTGACCGACCGCATTAGCAACAGCATAGTAAGGCAGCGAGTAGGTATGAAAGATAGTATCGGTGTAAAGATGAGAAAGGGCATGCTCCGTTAGTTCGGGCATATAGAAAGAATGCCAGTGGAAAGAATGACAAAACAGATATACAATATGAAAGTGGAAGGATGCAGGTACCGGGGAAGACCTATACTATCTTACCACGACCAAATAAACCGAGTCTTATCTGATGGAAAAGTCAAGAGTCTCCATAACTGGCGAGCGTGTATGAGACGAACTATGAGAGTCGAGGAAGCCAGAGAGGTATGTAAGGAAAGAACCTGTTGGAACTCTGTACTCTTTGCCTACCCCGCAAGGGATCTGGCGTGAGGTTATAGATAGATAGATAATGTATATGTATATTATAAGATTACAGATATAAAAAAGGAACTAATAAAAAATATAAAATAAAAATTAAAAACTCCATCTGCCGGTTGTGCTAGTTGAGAAATACAACTTAAAAACAAACACTTTCAAAATAACATGAATTCTACACACTCGGCAATTTTTAAAAAGTACACAGTAAAAACTAAAAAATTAAATAAATAGTAGATAAATGAGGTAAGACAAGATACAATAAAAAATATAGTATAGGTAAGTACAATACTAAACATAAACATGATTGTGTATAACTATCTCAGTAACACAGCAACAAAACCCTGTAAGAATTAAATGTGATAGGGGAATGCAATAGCAGTCTGGTAGCATCATTCTTCTATATCGACATTACGACGTCAAAAGACTCCCAAGGTCGTAACAAAAAAAAGAAAATAGATAATTGATAATGGTGCGGTGACAGTAATGACAGATCGCTGTGACAGATAGTATTATTATATTGTGATTTTAATCTTTGGACAGATGTTATAAATAAAAAGGTAAGAGATTGTTGGGTATCTATGAAGAAAGAGTGATCAAGTATGGGAAATATTAATAATTGCAGTTTCGTTCAATATGTTAGCTCGTTCGCTCAAAGAAACATGATGTTACCACGGATTACGGCATACAGTAAAGCATCGGTAACACTATCATCTATGTGCGCATACACACAAATACGCAACTACATGTAACTAAGATGTAACAGAACAGTATATAAACCTACCAAGATACTCATTATCGCTAAAAGGCTTACTTTTTATATGCGGCCGCCGTACGCCTTGGCTTAATGACAGCCACCACTTCTTTAGTTGCCGCTGGGTTCGGGGGATCTGAAGGTTCGAGCTTATTGAGCTCAGCAATTCTGCTAAGCCACGAGACCCACTTCGCCCGATTACAAATACGAAGCCATCATATGAGCATATGAGGTTATGTTCTATGTGTTGACATTCAGTAAAGATGTCGGCGACTTCGATATAAGTACTTACAATACTTTGGAATATTCGTTTTAGATTGCAAATTGTCCGTTAGATGCGGATATTTGCCATTATTTTAATAAAATAGATAAATAATGATGACATGGGTTAAATGTTTGTTGGTTCTGGGCTTGGCAATTTTTGACAAAGTCCTTTAGGATGGCAAACTAAAGCTGTCGTCGAGTGAAATGTCATTTCATGACAGTCGCAGAGTCGCCGTTGCTGTGAAATTTGTCCAAGTTCTTTTTTTTAATTAGTAACCGTCCGGGCAATTAGTAATTTCATACCAACGCCCCCCCTGACAATATCATCTACAGGCGAAAATATCCTTGTCGCTCTATTGATAGCGTCAGTCACGCTAATGTCACGTTGTATAAGATCAAGGTCTAATAGCGCTCGACTTGGTTAATTTTAGACGGGTTACTATTTTAGTCGTTATTCAAAAACCACTTAGCTGTTGGTCCCGACTGCCGCATAGTTAATTCTTAAGGGAACAATGGGCTTTAGATCTATATTTATTTAGGTATATATGGAGATGATAAATCTTGTTTAGTATTGTTGTTTACGGATGATTAGCGCAGTGGTTAAGAGCTTGAGCTGCTCCGCCCACTGTGTCGAATAGTCGCGGGTTCGATTCCCGCACGGGACAAATCTTTGTGTGATCCACAATTATTTGTTCCGGTCTGGGTATTTGTTTGTGAATTTTCATGTTTATAAACGCACCCACGACACAGGAATAAATCCTAGTGTGGGGCTACGTCTATAAAAAAAAAACAATTGTTACGTAAAATTGTAGTTCTCATACGTAATTATAAGATTTACGTTTGGGCAAGATTAGCAGAGCACCACCATGCTGCATTTTGTAAATAATAAGTTAGTTACAGCTCAATTTTGACCTTATTTCGATCTCAGACATTTTTTTGTAATATTTTTTATTACAGTTCTTAAGAATGAGGACATTATTTTTTTTTACTTGCCATAGAAAGTAAACGACCTCAGCTGACGGCATAGTATATAATTTGTTTTCGCGTTAACTGGGCCAAGAGTAACATAATTAGAGCCAAGGAAATTGCTTGTAGAGTCGGCGCTTTAAACTTTGAATGAAGCACAACTTTGATAATTATTGTACGATTTAATGCCAATGTGATTTATCATATGACAAGACGAGACTTAAATAATGTTGTATAATTTACCTTGTAAGGAATATAATATGACCTAGATTAGTTTTTATTCTGCGTGGTGGAGAAGAACCTTATTTCTGTCACCTCTTTTTCAATTAAAAAAGAATTGGGGTTAATTTCATAGTAACGTCAAGTCTGCGACTGCATATCTGCGTAGTGCCATTTCATTTGATGACAGCGTTAGTTCCGATTTTGACCGCGGGCTACAAGACATACATAGAGGTAGGACTTAAAAGCATAGAGGGATAATAAACCTAGTTCAGCTGTACACTTTTCTAGACATTTGGTACCATTTAGGTTACCAATTTAAAAATCTTTGTTTCTACATGGTTCGTACTTCTTTTTATACAAAATGTTATGGCTAGTCATTTTGACATAGGCTCCTCGCAAATCTATCGGTTAATATTTGTTTGTATAGTGACTGTGTTCTCGGAGACTTTTTATTTGTTTTCAATTAATAAAAATATATATAATTAAAACGTTCGTGAAAACATGGTGGCACACAACTGAAATAACGTGATTTATATTGGAAAGCAAATCTTATTGGTCTAAAAAACAGACAAAGCTAAATTATATAAGCTTCGGCCGGTGACTTGGTTTTGTTGTATCATGGTAAAGATAACATGTATTTTATGAAAAAGTTGTAACTAGTTTCATGAAGCATAATAACTACACCAGATTGACTGTTTTCCTTGAGGTTAAATGATTAGATTTAGATAGAATCTTAATAATCGTATACCTAAAGGGATTAGCCATAATGATGGGAAAATTTCGTGGATATCGATAGCATTTTCGGAAGTTGTAGAGGAAAGTACTAATAGTACATGTATTGGAAAACATAAGTATGGTCTATTGTCTACGTCATAAATTTAAAAAAAAATGTACAAGTGTGTAGCTTATATCGATGGATTTGTCTCCTTTCTTATCACTGACATGACGTAAGTGTAAGCAGTGCAAATATATTATCTTGTAAATGCTCTCTCTATGCTTCTAATACCTCTATGCTACAAGATCCTTGTATAACTGTAGGTAGAAATAGAATATTTTTCTTTGTTCTGCGTTTTTATGGGCCAATCACATCATTTCGGACTTTGACATTACACATATGTACATAAATTATCCCGCTTTTATCCAACTGAGGCAATCACAACCTACAGTTTTCCATATACTACGGTCAAAGTAACGGTTCTGACAAACCTCTTGCGCGTCATCAACGTTCATACATGTCTACATACATTTCCGGAGTGCAACACACTTCCTATTTGGATAATTATATTACCTAAATAAATAGTGCAAAACTTCACTTTCACACTATACTATATACGTTATATCATAGAAAAGTCTCAGACAGACAGCTTTATTGCTTTAATTCCACTCAAGTAATCAGTCGGGAGCCGAGTTTCATGGGATGAGATTAGTGCAATGCGAAACGAGAGAAGCCATTAGGGTGGGAACGACGTCCATCTCGCGGCTATTCATGCCCATTTGAATACATTAACGTGTTATTGCAATGATACCAGTTTTTTACTCTATTTCCTAGAGAAATGTGGATTTGTTACTTCTTTAATCTACACTTATCTATACTATTATTACTAGTATAAAGAGGTAAAGTTTGTGAGTTTAGATGTTCTGGGTAATCACCAGCACCACTGATCCGATTTTAATGATTCTTTCACCATTGGAAGGCTACCTTATCCATATAGACCCGGTAGGTGGCGCTGTTGTTGACCGAGTACGAAGTCGCGGGAAACTGCTAGTATATTATAAAAGAGGATTTTTTTGGTTTGTTTGGTTTTTTGTAATCGAGAAATTTTGAAACTACTCAACTAATTTTAATCATTGTTTCACCATTAGAAAGCTATATTATCCGGAAGTACGAGGCTTGCCTTTTAAGTTCTGTCGTTTCCATATTTCCCGGCAATTTTGAATTTGGAACTGTTCTATATTCGAATGTGTTTAAATTTTGAATCTCAAAACAGTTGAAAGTATTAGGATTAATGCTATTGTTTAGTCACAGCGTCGATTGGAATCTGTCAGGTTACGTACGAAAATGAATCTTTCTAAGGAAAATGTTCGTGCAATAATTTTCTACAACTTTAGAAGAGGCCTGACACGGCTTCAGTGTTTTAAAAAGCTAACATCTGTGTTCAGTGATGAAGCCCCATATCTGCGGACTGTCGAACGCTGGTATTTAGAATTCCAGCGTGGACATACTAGTGTTAGTGACAAATCTCGCGAAGGACGCCCAAAATCCGCCTTCACTGAAGATAACATCATTGCTGTGAGATAACTAATTCTCGAAGATCGTCATGTGACGTATCGAGAGATAGAGGCTCTATTAGGCATCTCAGCGACAACCATTCAGAAGATCTTGCATGAAGCGCTTGGTGTGAGAAAGCTAGTTTGCTGTTGGATACCACATCTGCTTTCCGACGATCACAAGGCGGCCCGCGTCAGATGGTGTAAGAAAACTCTGCAAAGGTTCAACCGAAGAGAGTCACATCAAGTGTACGACATCATCAGTGGTGACGAATCTTGGATCTATGCCTACGATCCTGATTCCAAACAAAAATCTACAATCTGGGTCTTGCAAGACTAGCCAAAGCCGACTAAAGTTGTTCGTTCTTGAAGCACTTCAAAGAAGATGGTGGCCACGTTCGTTGGAATAACCGGCCATGTTGCGACTATTGCACTTGAAGATCGTAGAACGGTTAACGCAGAGTGGTATACCACAGTTTGTTTACCACAAGTCATCGCCGAACTTCGAAAATCTAACTCAAAGCGACGCATCATCCTGCACCACGACAACGCAAACTCACACAGCGCTCGTCAAACGATTGAGTATTTGAAGCAGGAAAAAGTAGAAATTCTTGACCATCCTCCATACAGTCCTGACCTAAGCCCTAACGATTTCTTTACATTTCCTAAAATTAAGAAAAGTCTTCGTGGTCAAAGGTTCCAGTCCGGTGTGTGTGTGTATGAATGATCTACGCTGTTGGCCTCGAGGCCTCTACAGCTTCACCGGATTTTAAAGGCGAGCGTGCAACCACTACGCTCCAGCCAGCCAGAAGGGCAAGAGGCGACATACTCGAGGGCGCCTCGAAGAGGCGCCCTCGGTTGGGACAGTCGCTGTAGGGGGACGGGTGCCCTACTAAGCGCACCGGTCAACCGCCGGCTATGGGAGGGGATCTACTACTACGTCTACGTCATCGTCGCCCGTATTCTGAGCGGAAAGAAGGGATGACAAGGCATCGGGGGGGTCGGTGAGAACATGTCGCGGCCGGCAGTGGCGGCAGGGGTCGGGAGGGAGATCGTAGTCGGCGGTGGCTACGATTAACGGATTCGCATGGGTAGATGCGTTCGCGAAGTGACGTGTCGACGCCTTTTTAATAAAGGCGCGAATAGGTTCGAGACCTAGATCGGAGTGGAGGTCGACGTTCCGTACGAACCAGGGGGCTCCTACGGCTTTACGGAGGAAGCGGTTTTGAACAACTTGGAGTTTATCGATGTGAGAGGGGGCGGTGAAGAAGCAGTCGACGCTTTCAAGTCAGCCATTTTGAACACAACCACTTTAAAGTGGAATAAATGTTATAATAACTGGTTTGAGCGAATGGAAAAGTGTATTAAGCTACGTGGTGAATACTTTGAAAAACAATAAAAAGTACTACAAGGTTCTAGTTGTGTTTTTTCTTCAAACGACACAACTTAAAAGGCATGCCTCTTAACATAGGATTTATTGTATTTCAGTAATAATAAGAATTCAGCCTGTAATAATGGTATTTGTAATAATTTACGAATAAAATCAAAACTAACGCGTACGCCGCCGCAGGGTAACGGTCGCAGGGTAATTTCTTATGATTTGTGGATTAAATAAATCTGTACATATTGTTCTATTCCTCAACCTAACACACACAACTAAGGGGCTACCGCGAAAAAAACTCCATGCACTTCAAGAAGTATATGGATCAGAGACTTAATATTTCGAAATATGATTTTTGATTGTATATTTTAGAATCTGGTGAAAGGTACACCAGTCAAACAAAAAAAAAATCTAAGATCAAGTGCTATACATTTTTTGATTCCAACGCGAAATGCTTAAGAACAACTCAATAGAATTTGCTTAAAAACATAGAAATTAACTGTAGCAAAGTTCTTGTAAAGTAGTTTTTTATTTCATAGTGTAGTTTTTAGAAATATATAAAATTGTTTTTGCGCGTACGTCGTTTATTTTTGAACGCGCGCTCAATACAAGCTGTAACATAAATAACGCAAGATCCCTATTAGATTATTGCTTTACCAATTCAATACGGAATTCAAACTTCCAATTTTAAGAAGTTTTCTACCATTTTTTTATGCTATTTGATACCCAAATTAGCCATAAAATTTAATAATTCATTAACTTTTGTATGCGTATTGAGGTGTGTGTAATAGCAATACATTTAAAATAGCCGTAATGCTTTGAATAATTATTAAATTATGTTTAATACAGCGAACAAAATGAGTAACAGCAATTTTTGAAAATTAAAAAACATAATTACTTAACTTTAAAAATAGTTGGAATTGACTCAGTTGCCGATTTAGGACAAACTACTTTCAGGTCTTGCGTTCATTATGTTACACCTTGTATATCCGTTTCTTATTATTCTTTTGTAAAGTAATTGCATCACTCTCTTTAAGAAAACCTTGCTTTGTATAATCTCTCGAGGTACGCGATATAGGTACGCCTAGTGTGGAGACCATTGATACTTGTGTTTGTTTCTTTTGATTTGAATAAAATTTATTTTTTATTTTTTTCACTGTCTCTCTCCCGATATGTTCCTACGGTTCCAATCTCAGGTGTCCATAAATTCGCTTCCACCATTCAACACTGGGTTCTTCACTAGTGACAGAAGACTGCCCAGCAGTGGGACAACGCAGTCTGATTTATTATACAACCGGTGCATAATTATTTAAATTGTACTTAGCCTAGTGCATGTGGCAACGCGCTCCAGGTGCACACTGCATAGTAATGGAAAATTTCGGCGCGGCTTATCTCGACTCATCTAAAATTGAGACTGGTACCATGTACTGCCGTTATTAAAGCTTTCGAGGTGAGAAATCATTAACGTTGATATTATAATAAATGAATCGGCCTATACTTTCTCATTACTGGGCAAAGACCTTTACAAACCGAGGTCGGTTTCAATATTTAACTCATGGATAAATTTACTTATTGGTTTGGCAGAATTTTAATAGATTTTCCATACAAAAAATTGGCGAAAATATATTCGTAATAGGCAAATCTATGCTTGTAAGCCATACTTCAGCACACGGAACTAGAGCGGATTGTAGAGAACGTTACTAGTATGAGTTCGTATATACGACTGTTGAATTCTTTTCAGGGAATTTAGGTATCTGTTTATAACTCTAATATATGTTGTTTAGGCATAGGCATATGTTCTTATGGAAATTAAAATAATCAAGTATAAATTAAACGGTCACGCCACTCCCCAAGTGGGTATCAATTAAAATACTATTTTGAAGAATTTTCTTCCATCAAAAAAGTGGGTCTATACAACTCACTTATACGAGTGTTTAGTCATTCATAATAGAGCTACTGGTGCGCCAGTTGTGGATAAAGCCTCTATCAATTGAAGGTGAAACAAAGTAGATTATATCCATGCACGCGATTGTGTGTGTGTGTGTGTGTTTGTTTGTGTGTAAATGACCTACGCTGTTAGCCGCGGGGCCTTTACAGGTTCACCTGATAAGATGCCGAGCCTGCAACCCTAGTGCGGATTGGTAAAGCGGCGTGATGAATGTTTTCATTGCCGATTTCTTTATTTCCAATCTAGAAATCTCTATTTTTTATGATGGAATTTATCTAATTTTATTGTAAAATAATCTCCATAGATAATTCCATCTCTAAGCTTCTTAGGCTTTTCACAGCACATGGTGTGACTTTTCGTTCTGTAATTTCGTATAAGTATGAACGCCTAATTATCGACGTTGTACAACTTGATTGATGCTAACGGCCTTAGGGCGCAGACACAACAGAGGGGTGTTGCATAGCAACACGTCAATTCCGCAACAATGCAAATGGCAGTATTCCCCCGATGCACATAGATAAGTGTGCCTGTGGCATTATGTGTAATAAATATTTCATAGTTCGTGCTGAGTATTAGTAGCGTATTGGTAATTTGCGTGTGTAAGGAATATCTGAGAATTATTAGCATGTAAAATACGGGTTTCCGTATAATATGACGTGACTTGTTTCAAATAATTATTAACATCGTCCCGCCATACGTAAGGAAAGAACCTGTTGGAATTCTCTTTCTGCCTACCCCGCAAGGGATCTACCTGGGATACCCGGGATAGATCCCGGCATATACCTAGCGGGATAGGCAGACAATATAGTTCTATGTGGTTCTTTGCTTACAGACCATTCTTGCGTCCTCTGAATCTAATAGTTTGTCTCATATATAATAGTCTATCTATCCCTTGCGGGCTAGGCAAAGAGTACAGAGTTGCAACAGATCCTTTCCTTACATACCTCTCTGACTTTCTTCACTATCATAGTCCGTCTCATACACATTAGCCAGTTACGGAGACTTATAACTTGCTCTTCAGATATTGCACGGTCTATTTGGTATGATAGTAATTTGTGATTACCGCAAGAAAAGCCTTATTGTGAGCCTGCTTGGCTTCATTTTGTTTGCTATTAGTACGAGAATTGTATTTTTAATGTATTCCATCAGTATATTTAATTTCTCTAGAAGGACATCAGAGCCGTCGCATACAGAACTTTTATCGGACAGTTTAATCTGTTGAAGTTTACACACCACAACTTTTTACCTCACTAATTATCGGTTGATTGTTTAATCAGTTAGTGGAGCTTTCAACAAGAATGATATGTACCGAGGTTTAAAACAAAATGTTCTCTCGAGGGTCTAATCAGACAATGTAACTCACTGTTAATAAAATTGTTAGTTATTTAAAAACGATTTAATTTTCCGGGAGTATACCCTGACCATCGAGCACATTTAAGTAGCACGTCATGTAAACAACTATGGCAGCCAGCGCTTACGATCACATTCGAACTACGCTGTACGGAACCGAACTTCGTTCCTAAAACACCAATAAGAGAGTTCTATTTTCCTTTCCAAATATTTAACAGAGTGAAATCGCTATATTATATAATAAACCTAAAAAATCGCGAGATCTGTGTAACACTATCCCCGCGTAATACAAGTTCGAACCAACATATCAAGTAAGTTGGTAAAACGTTGTTGTACTATGCCTCGGGAATAATAGGTGTAATTATTATTTCTACAGTGTTGTAGTTAGGTCAAAAAGTTGTATTTTAACACGTCAACACATTACACTAAAGGTACAGTCATAAACAATAAATATGTAACGTTAGTACCTTTAGTAAGTCAAAGAATGCCATGACGACTAGCTTTGTTGGATGGATGGACGATGGATGCGTACAACACGCATCCAATTTTTACCTGCGAACGACAATGTCATCGGTACATATTGTGGAGATCTACCCAATCCATCAGGAGACGCTCGTAGCACTGTGCGACCCCGGTGTTCTTACCGATCACCGAGGTTAAGCAGCGTTTGACTCGGTTGGCCTGAGATGGGTGACCGCTTGTTGCATTTTCATATTCAAGCGTCTTGGTGCTTCGGAAGGCACGTTAGCCGTTGGTCCCGGTTACCACTTAATGTGGTAGTCGTCAAGCCGAGTTGGAAGCCTTATAGGCGCCTTGATAAGTTCCAACAGCAGATGGCTACATATCTGCCTCCACCAAACCGGACTGGCCCGCGTGGTGGAGTATGCCGTAATTTCTCTCAACTTGATATATAAGAGAAGGCCTTTGCCCAGTCATAGGACAGTATAGGCACAGTCAACCTTTCTGCTTCAACGACTGTCAAAGACCATAAGTTTACAAGTGTTTCACTACGCCGACTTAAGGTTTGGTCAAACAGCCGACGGAGCGCGACGGGAGCGCGACAAAAGCGCTCGGTTACGTTTGCCGTCGCGCCGAGCGGGGCTGCGCTGTGTGGCGTCTTCCGTATATTTCAGTACATTGCGACTCCCCAAGCTTCGCAACCGCCGTTGCGCTGCGTCAGCTATGTGACGAGACCTTTAAGTTTGAAAGTTCTAAGTAGTGTCAGGCGAATGTCCACTGCTGAACAAAGGCCTCCCCCAAAGATCGCCACGAAGGCTTTATGCAGTGCGCATACAGCTTTTACTTGCGGTATTTACCGGGTCTTCGGCTCACTGTGGGCGGCCTCTAAGCACTATGTCAGTTAATATGGTTTCCATATGGATCTTCTCGTTTCTAATTCGATTTAGCAGGGAAACTTACAGAATACCTCATGCCACAAAAGACTTGCCCTTTACTTAACCTTAAGACTTTTTATGAGGCTCATTAGGGGGACCAGTCTCTCAATGCCGTTAAACATCACCACTTTGATAACATTACTACTCGTATTAGTATACTAAATGCCAAATTTCCGACGGACGGCTTGGCCCAGTGGCTTGGTCCAGTCGCCCACTGGATCAAGAAGTCGCGGATTCGATTCCCGCATCGAACAAATCTTTGTGTGACCCACAAATATTTGTTTCGGTCTGGGTGTTGGTGTATGTGAATTTCATGTTTGTAAACGTACCCACGATATAAGAATAATTTCTAGAAAAGAAACATTTACAACTGACTGTTCTACTATTGATTCAAGCACTTGGTTATTACGCTTAAAATAGCACTTAAGTAACTAAAGCCAAGGTGAGGGAGGTAATTACTAAGCCTTTGAAGGCATGGATATATTTTTCTTAGCTTTCTATACAGTATTCAGAGAATTTGTTGCCTTTGATGTAAACTAGATGACGGGTTGAAAGGCAAACAGAAATGGATTAATGTTAAACTATTTGGCTAGATATAGATTTTTTTTTTATCATGACGTCTACTTCATTTGTCTAGTGGCGTATCAGAATCAGAATAATTTTTATTCATGCAAACCATTATTTATTAACCGTAAGAAAAGTAACTAAGACTTTACCACCACTTCGGTATGTCATTCCTGTGGAGAAGGGCACGAAACTCCACGGTTACTCTTTTAAAATAGTATTATTACAGATTTTTCCATCTACATTTTGTTGTGGAGTATGGGAGAACAGTGTAGTATCAGGTGAGCCTATACTATACAAGATGTACCAAAATAAAAGCAAAACCTGAAACTAGTTTGTTCTTAATCGATAACTGAGTTGATTTTAACAAATTTTTAAACTTTTTATTTATAATCCAGAAAATTCCGGTACTCCTTTAGTGCGCTATAATAAACTAAATTTAGTCTTGATTCAAAGTAATATAGAGATTTCAGATGCCTTTCTAAAACGTATTTCTCAATATGCACACATACACGTACAAGTTTCAATGTTAATTGGGGTATAAAAGTGCTTAAAAAAGGGGTTAAACATTTTCAATTTGGAAAATTGGTTTTCATATTGAATTTGTGAAGCAATTATCCAATTGGGGTGTCTGAGGTATTGCAATATTTACGATACACCTTGTGTATTTGATGTCTGACTCATTGGTTTAGTATCGTATAATATTGATAGCTATCACGAGGCCCTGGGTTCGAATTGTAGGTCGAACGTTTTTGTTGCCTTTGATGTAAACTACATGACGGAGTGAAAGAAAAATAAAAATAGGTTAATGCTAATCTTTTGAGCGGGATATAGTAACTTTTCTTATTTTTTTTTATCATGATGACTACCACATTTGTCTAATGGCGTATAATGCCGATAGCTATTACGAGGTTCTGGGTTCGAATCCTAGGTGGGATGATTTTGTCGTCTTTGATGTAAACTAGATGACAGGGTGAACGGAAAACAGAAATGGTTTAATACTAACCTTTTTGGCTAAGTATAGTATTTCTTCTTCATTCTTTATCATGATGTCCGCCATTGGTCTAGTGCGTATAATGTAGGTAGCGATCACGAGATCCTGGTTTCGAATCCTAGGTCGGATAGAGGTGCTTTTTCTATCCGAAAATCTTCAATAGGCTCGCCCCCTATTATATTGAGACCTAAGATCGTCGGTAAAATGTGGGTGCACACAGTACACCTCTGCCAGCCCCGCTTAGGAAATATAGGCGTGGTGTGGGGCCCCTAAATTAATAGTATTTATTTAAGTAATGTAATTTTTTCGTGTTTCGCCCTCATAAAATACAGCAAAGCTCAATCAAAGCGCAATGAAAATATTGAACTGTTATTAATTACTGCGATGGAAAATGGTGGTATGTCGTTTAGCTTCAAATTAATTACAAACGTATCTCCAAGGGTCATCAGACCTCTCTTTCTGTATACACCATCATGCCATATTCAGTAGGCAGAGAGAACAGATTTTCAACAGGTTCTTTACTTACAGACTTTTCTGGCTTCCTCTAGTCTCATAGTTCGTCTCATACACGCTTGGCGGTTATGGAGACTCTTGACTTCCCTTTCAGATAAGATACAGTATGATTGGCTTCAGTAGGGTAGATTTGCAGATAGAACGTGATCAGACATTTAGAATAATGTTATTGTTTATTATATTTATTTAAAAAACAAACGCGTTATATTCGCGAATAATTCCTAGTGTGTGTGTGTGTGTGTGTGTGAATGATCTACGCTGTTGGCCGCGGGGCCTTTACAGCTTTACCGGTCAAGAGGGCGAGCGTGTAACTACTACGCTCGAGCCAGAAGGCCAAGGCGGTAACTAGCTCCAGGGCGCCTCAAGGAGGAACGGCCTCGGCTTGGGCAGTTCCTATGGGCGAGGGCGTATACTAGGTGTCTCGCCGTGGTGCTCTGCACCGGCCGGCGGGCAAGGGATTCCTGGACCTCGCCAGCGAGGTCGGTGTCTGATCCTGTGTGCGGTATTTGTATCCGAAAGAAGGGATGTAAGGGCATCGGGAGGGTCGGTGAGAACATGCCGCGGACGGCGGTAGGGGCTGATAGGAGGGGAGTTAGGTTTGTAGTCGGCAGCGGCTACGATTAGCGGATTTCTATGATTGGACGCGTTCGCGAAATATCGGGTTGTCGCTTTTTTTATAAAGACGCGAATAGGATTGAGACCGAGATCGGTATGGAGAATAATTCCTAGTTTGGGGCTATCACACGTGAAATTATTCCTGTAACGTAAGTGCGTTTACAGACATTAAATTAACATACACAAACACTCAGACTCAACAAACATTTAATATCTTTGAATAAAATGATGTTATAGTTTTGAAAAAAGGTTATTTGATACAATGAAAGAACATGATTCTTTGGGCCTTATTCAACACATATCCCATAGAAAATACAAAGGATGTATGTTTAAATCCATAAAACCACACTTATTTATGGTCGTCTCGTTCCTACAAAATGCATACAAGCTCACCCCAGGCTCTCATTCGCTACGACCAGTGAAACACGTAACGCGGCGCGTTACGATAGCTTTGTAAAATGGTCGTTTAATACTCCAGTGACTTGTCATTCTTTTTAAACGTATCTCCTCTCTAGGGATTATTTCTGGGTCGTGGATGGTCGTTTATAAACATATAATTTACATCGACGCCCAAAACAAATTATAATGTGTGGGTCACACAAAAATTTGTCTCATGCGGGGATCGAATCCGCGACTGTTAGATGCAGTGGGCGAAGCGGCTTTTGAACTTAACCACTGGACCGAGAAAAAACGACTTATAAACACGACTTCCTCATTGGTCTAGTAGCGAATAATGCGGTTTTGGTGTTTCATTTATATCTTCATGATTGAAAATTTGTCAAAGACATATGCCACAATAAAGTAGTCCTCTTTTGTGTGAAATGGAGACGCCATTCCCTAAAAACCATGTCTCCTTGCATTTTTTATAAATACGTATTCACATTTAAAATTCACAGACACAAATACCTACCTGAAACAAATAATTGTGGGTCACAAAGATTTGTCTCGCGCGGGCATCGAACCCGCGACTGCTCGACGCAGTGGGTGAAGTGGATAATGATTCTAACCATTGGTCCAAGACACGAATACGACTTTCTGGTGTGTCTAGTGACGAAAAATGCGCTTTGCGATCACGAGGTCCTGGGGTCTAATCCTAAGTCGGGCAACTGTAGTTTTCCTATCGAAAAATTCCCAGTATTATTCCGGAGTCTTAGAATTGTGCCCGATATACGCCAATAGGCACCTTATTATATAGGACCTAACATCTTCCGCGAAAAGTCGTTGTACACAGTACACCTCTGCAACCTTAGCTTGGGGAACATAGGCATGAAGGTATTTATTTATTCACGACGTTATCGTAACGCGTCGCGTTTAGTTATAGTGAATAAGATACTGGCGCGAAAGCCCTCGCGTTGCCATAGTTACGAGACGCTGCAGTGCTTTTCTGCCCGCCCTCCACCGCAGTAAGCATCAGTACTCCAAGCTGAACGGACGTGTCTAACTAAACCGTCGTTCGTCGAACTTAACCGTCGATAATTCGATTCGAACACTCAATTTCACATTTCAAAATCAAACTTATTTTTTTAAACTACAGTGTAAACTTTCAAAAATGAATAAAAATCAAAGCAATGCAAAGGAGTTTTGGATGCAGTTCCTGTGTTTTGTGATGGTCGTGGTGTGTATGTGAAAAATGATATTTTGTATTGAATTTTGGAATACGGCGATATGACGGCCCAGGATCGAGCTAACATATTTTCGGATGACGATGAGGACCTCGTGAGTATCTGTTTGTGGTTATGTAACAGGACCTCTGTAGTTTTGGATCGGTTCCAAATGGTAACAACCTCCTGTTATATAAAGCTTTTAGTGCCTGCAGTGAGAGTTGGAGTGGTTGATGCTATGTAAATTCCTTTTAAAATATGACGAAAAGATTGCCCAAATTTGCTCATTATTTAATTAAACTGCCTCTGTATTTTCGAAAGCATGTGCGTATTTAAAATTAATTATCATTTGCTTTGACGGTGAAGGAAAACATCGTGAGGAAACCTGCATGCCTAAGAGTTTCTCGAAGGTGTGTGAAATTTCGCCAAACCGCACTTGGCCAGCGTGGTGGGCTATGGCCTAAGCCCTCTCAGTTAGAGAGGAGGCCCGTGCCCAACAGTGGGACAGTTTCTTGACAGGGCTAAATATTATTATGGTATATAGTTAATTGGAAACGATCTAATCATTGTATGTAAAATTGCGTTAATTGTAAGCGTTCGTAGCGCGTCTCTGTAAATGAGGGAACCATGTAGCCATTCACATGAATAGTATAATTGGTATAATTTAACTTAGACCTAGCGGATAGACCAGCCTACATCGTTCTCCCATATCCCACAACAACACGTAGATGGAAAAAGAAAATGTACAAATACTATTTTAAAAGAGAAACCGTGGAGTTTCTTGCCCTTTTTCTCCACAGGAATGACATTCCGAAGTGGTGGTAGAGTCTTTGTTACTTTTCTGACGATTCATAAATACTGTAATGGTTTACATGAATAAAAAATATTCTGATTCTGATTCTATGATACCTGTTCGTAGTGATTATAAAGGTTAAGCAGCATTCGATTCGGTTAGTCTGAGATGGGTGACCGTTTCGACATTTTGATTTTCGAGCAACGAGTTTGCAGCCTTATGGGCGGCTTGATAAGTTTTAACAGCAAGTGGCTACAAACCTGTCTCTATCAATCCGAACAGTTCGGCATGGTGGAGTATGATTTAATCTCTCACCTCGATTTGAGGGAGAAGGCCTTTGCCCAGCAATGGGACAGTACATACAGGCTAATTCATATAATGAATTGTACTTAATTAGAAAATGGCACCACCCAGGTTTTATTTTATAATACAGTTGTGGTTTTTTCGTGGCGTATTGGAAATTGGAATATATTTTTGTTTATATCTTTATGATTGAAAATTTATCAATAACATATGCCACATTAAAGTAGTCATTATTTTTGTGACGAGGACTAGGATAATGGGGCAACTATTTTATAAAAAATATCTTAAATCAGATCATTTATAATATTAGCCTTGTTAAGAAACTGTCCCACCGTTGGGCACGGGCCTTCCCTCAAAGTGAGAGGGCTTAGGCCATAGTCCACCTCGCTGGCCCAGTGCGGGTTGGCGAACTTCACACACCTTCGAAAAACTCTCAGGCATGCAGGTTTCCTCACAATGTTTTCCTTTACCGTTAAAGCAAGTGATAGTTAATTTTTAAAACGCACATGCTTTCGTAAAGACAGGTGCGTGCCTGGGTTTAAACCCGAGACCTCTGAATGTGCAGTCTAACCACTAGGCTATCAAATCATTTAGCAACTATAAAAACCCTGGGCCCTTCTTTTCTATGACCGAATGTGGCGTGTTAAGATGTCTTCCTGAAATTATCGTGTATGTCACATACTATAGTATTTTTCCCATAGGATGGGTACTGAGGGTACTGATAGTTCTATTTGCCAAGCGAAATTAATATTTAATTCAATGGTGTTAAGGCATAAAACCATAAGTATAGAAACGGGCATGCCTCTTATTGCCATTGAATAAAGTATAATTTCGTTTGGTAATTAGAACTATCACTACCCATCCTATGTAAAAAATACTATATTCTGTATGTCACTGGAGTACTATTAAAAGTTCATTTCACGTTATTGTAACAACGCGTTACGAGTTTAATTGGTCATGGCTAAGAGCGCTTATTCGCTTATTCGGCTGGGCAGCGTTCGGGAAACTGCGCAACATCTTCTCATCCAAAATACCTCAGTGCCTAAAGACTAAAGTTTTTAGTCAATGTGTGTTACCAGTGATGATATATGGATCAGAGACGTGGTCTCTTACTATAGGTCTCATAAAAAAGCTCAGAGTTGCTCAGCGAGCTATGGAGAGAGCTATGCTCGGCGTTTCTCTACGTGATCGAATCAGGAATGAGAAGATTCGTAGAAGAACCAAGGTCACCGACATAGCCGTTAAGATTAGCAAGCTGAAGTGGCAATGGGCGGGCCACATAGCGCGAAGATCGGACGGGCGTTGGGGCAGAAAGATTCTAGAGTGGAGACCACGTATTGGCAAGCGCAGCGTGGGACGACCACCTGCCAGATGGACCGACGATCTTGTGAAAATCGCAGGAAGTCGTTGGATGCAGGTGGCATCGGACCGGTTACGCTGGAAAGCGATTGGGGAGGCCTATGTTCAGCAGTGGACAAGTATAGGCTGAGATGATGAAGAGCGCTTATAAATTAACAGTTATTAATTATAATCTATCACAAACTAAAATGATTTATTTTGTGTAACCCTGCGAGGGTATTTTTTTAAGAACATTCGCCGAGAAACTCAGCGTGCTTGTCTTTTATGTATTATTTTCTGTATAGATACATACATTTTTATATTATACAAAATCATTTATGCGATCCAGCTTCATTGTGATGTGTTACGACTGAGGCTAATAACAATATTTTTAAATATATGTAATAATGATAAGCTAAAGGATTCGGGGTAGACCAGTCTGCACAAGCAGCACCCGCCCATGAGTATTACTACTTGAGCAGCCATCACCTCCCTCGAGAATGTTAGAGGGAAGGAAGTGACCCCCAACCACTGCCTACCTGCTTCTATCTACCACTACTATGTAGAAAAAATCCGGGGTAAAACATTTTTTTAATTCGTATGAGCCTTGTGGTACAGATAGAACGTATAGATCACTACATATCATAAAACAAAGTCCCCCCGCCGCGTCTGTCTGTCTGAACGCGATAAACTCAATAACGACCGAACAGAGTTTCATACGATTTTCAGCAATAGACGGAGTGATTCAAGAGGAAGGTTTATGTGTATTATTCACCCGTGCAAAGCCATTGGTTGTAGGTAAAAATAAAAACTTTACGATCTAGCTCTATTAAAAGCATTTTACACAGTCCACGTAATAATGTAGATCGGATATAGCCACGGTGAAAAGCTGATTAATCGATTTTCACAGGACGTTAGGTACTCATTTCGTTGGCTTTAACGATATTCTTATAAAGGAGAAACCATCATGTTGGATAATATGCTTTCGAAATTAAAACACCAAAATTCTGCAATCTATTTCAATTATTTCAATTAGTTATAAATAAGTAGGTAGGTGTATTATTTATATCACAGATATTTTGTTAATAAAGAATCTTAATATACCTATATCATCATGCCAGATATATTGCAGGGTAGGTTAGTACAGAGTTTTAACAGATTCTTTCCTTACAGAATATACACATACATAAAAATATAATTTACAGAATATACACATACAGCAAAAATATAATTTAGAAAAGATCTATCTATCTATATCATCACGCCAGATCCCTTACGGGGAAGGCAGAGAGTACATAGTTCCCACAGGTTCCTTCGTTACATACCTCTCTGGCTTCCTCTACTCTCATAGTTCGTCTCATACACGCTCGCCGGTTACGAAGACTCCTGACTTGTCCTTCAGATAAGACCCGGTCTATTTGGTCATTAGATAAAGACATTGTGTTTGTTGGTTAAAATATAAATTCACAAAATAAATGAAGTGCGAAGCGGGCAACAGCTAGTGTCTATATTTATTTGAGACACACAGAAATGCTTAATCTAAGAAAAATATTAAATGCTAGTTTCTGCCCACGAATTCGTCCGTGTTGACTTTAGACAGAAACCTAACATTTTTCCGGGATAAAAAGTATCTTATGTGTTAATTCAGGCAATAAACTATCTGTGTGCCAAATTTTATACAAATCCGTTCAGCCGTTTTTGCGTGATTGAGTAACAAACATCTATAATATAAGTAACTTTCACATTTATAATATAAGTAGGATTAAATAATCTAATCATATAACAAAAAACAGTCAACGAATAACAAAAAATGCATATACAACAAAAAAAAATTACAGAGGTTGCTGTACTTATTGCCAATCTAAAAAACGAATAATGATATTCTATCAAATCAGCTGTTAAATTATTCTCGCCTACAATACTTTTGTCCATTTATAACAAAGTTGGCAACCGATTGAGTGTCTTTAGATCTATTATCGAGCGAGTAGTCGGTGCCAAAGTCAGACAAGTTCAATTTGTCTTATGAAGTCTTTTTGTTAAAGTTCAAACTTTTTTCTTTGTGCTCTAACATTATTAAGTCTCAATATTCAACCAAAAAATGCTTGTATTAAATTAATTTTATCTCCTTTTAGCGACCATAATAATATCGATGGGGGACCTTTGTAGTTCTAACCGTAGCTAAATCTATAATACTCGTAAACGGCAAACACCATTTTCGTTCATATTAGATATTGTTTGCGGGGTAAATAAATGCCGAATAACGTGCGAAGTACTTTATTAGGCGCTGTACACACAAAACAGTACGTCGTATGCAAATACATACGCGAATCGTTGCTAGAGTCGCCGGTGTATTCCACTTGGATCGCTTGTTCTCTAATTTGATCACTTTCGCTTCCGAGAAGAGACTTTGTCGTCCGCGCGCTCTGTATTCCTTTTATACTCGTATGAAAGTTCTAGAATGGACGCGAACCCTCTAAGTACATCGATAGAAGTACATCGAACAATAGCCGGCGCGGCCCACAAAGCGGTATTATTATTACATACCTATTCGTACGGGAACGAATAGGTACTTGTATACCGCGACCGCGCGCCGGTTATGATTAAAGGGGTGGAACCTTCTAGACGTTTCAGCACCAGATCGCGGATTCTAGATATAATGCATTTTAAAATTAACATTCCCCGATAAGAGATATCGAGGTATATTGAAGTCGTAACAATATTATACAGCGATATATCTCTAAAGCGATATTAAGCAACTACCTTGAATTTTGGCATGAACGCTTCTCTTAGTATCTAAATGCATGCTAAAAAGGACTTATCAAACCTCGATCGAAAATCAGAGACCAATCAAATGAGACTTGGGCTCGGTTATTTTGTATTTTAAAAACATCCTGCTGTATGAATGGTGGGACTAGTAAAAAAAATACAATACACCACCGGACCTAACATTATCCGCAAAGAGTGGGTGTACAGTACACTTGTAATGTTAGGTCCCGATGTAATAAAGATTGTATTTTTGTTGTACAGTACACTGTACACAGTATATCTTACTACCCACGCTTGGGAGTATAGGTGTGAGGTTGTTCAATATTAAAAAAAGGTGAGATTTACGATTCGGCATTTGGCACTCCTCGACTCGCCAGTTCAGACAGAGAGGTATGTAAGGAAAGAACTTGTTGGAATCTGTACTCTTTGCCTACCCCGCAAGGGATCTGGCGTGATGATATAGATAGATAGATTTACGACTATTCCCGAAATAGACTTCTTTCCGACTCCGTGGTTCCCGGGCTCTGATTTTAATAGCCAAATATGCGAAGTCTTGGAACTCCGCGGGCGACAATCCAACTTTTGATAACCAAACCCTAAAAGTTATTGCCCACTTTTTTTATTCTAACATTGTCTCGTAAAGCCTAGTTCATATTTGTAGAATAAAAAGTAAAAAAAAAAACCTTTTTCTAAATATTCATATTTCTGTAGACCATTAAAGCCTCCTCTTCTTGTTGGTAAGGTGAGGGTTACCATTTTCCTTCAGAAAAATGCAGTTGATATTTTGTTCTTTACTATTTGTCTATCTATCTATCTATAACCTCACGCCAGATCCCTTGCGGGGTAGGCAGAGAATACAGAGTTCCAACAGGTACTACTACGTATCGTTTACTATTTGTACTTGTGTTAATTCCGGCTATGCTTGTAAAAATGGCCATTAAAATTTTTTAGGACTGAAACCAAATCCTTGTATCTGTTATTCTATTGCCAACCTTAAGATAAGGCCTGTTGTTTGAAAGTTCATGCAGTTTTTGTATGCAGTTGAAGTGATTTAACTGTTAGGCCTTTAACACTGTTTACTGCGGTATTTCCAAGGTATGTAGGGGTCTGCTAATTAAACATTCACGGATGTCAGGGTAACCACGAATTTTTGCTCTGGTAGTCAGCCTAAAACTGACTGCTAAAATACGATTACTGCTGCAGTATTGCTGACCGCACTGGTCAGGTAAAATTTAAAAAAAAATCAAGTTATTCTTTCCCGCTGCTGGGCCTTCTCTTACATATCGAGGTGAGAGAGATAAGGTTCATACTCCACACCGCGAACTCAGTGTCGTAGAAGCAGGTGTGTCATTAACTGCTGTTGGAACTTATCAAGGTGCCTACAGGGTAACTAACTCGGCTTAACGTCTATTACATAAGTGGCAGCCGGGACCAATGTCTTAATGTGACTCCCGAAGCATGGGAATGGGATGGGTGATCATTTGTGGCAGTGCCATTTTGGAATAGCATTGCCACAAATGATCACCCATCACAGTCCATCCCTTTTTTGTCCTCGGGAAAATCCTGCATAAGACTTCCGTGAGTCTCGGGGAAGCTCGCGGGGCATGTCGGATTCCTACCGACTAAAAACTCCAGCGTGGCCGACATCAGCACTTTGGAGGGACTCCGGGATCTCTGTATGGAACACATCGGTGCCCCTTTTGTGCCGCGCTCTGAAGAGCCCGCCCTTCGGGGGGAGACTTGATAACACGCTCCCCCCTGCACCGACGCGGTTCTCACGGTTACGTGGGCGACACGACGCCGCCGTCTTCCTCGTAGTCGCTCGTGAAGGAGGCTCAGGGCCCCGCCCCTTGCATCTGCAATCCTAAAGAGCCCTCTGCTAATCTTGGTGAAGGGGCGGGTCCCCCGTCAGATATTACGGCGGGGGAAGCGAGTTAGCCCGTATTCTTAAGGCCCGGGCTATTGGGCTGGGCCAAAGTCCGACCCAACCAAACACTGCTTACCTTTGGCGATCGACAAGAACACCATAGTTTCGCAGGGCTACAGACACCTAAACTCTATTAGCAATGCATTAAATAAATTTAACAATTGAACCAAAAGTTGCCCTCGTAAAACAAGCCAAAGTGAGCCAAACACTAAAAGGTTGTGAAGCATATGAAACAAAGCTCCTTATTCTATTAATATGACATGACATTTAACGTTCTCAGAATGTGGAATAAATAAAATCTATTATTGCCTTTGTTGTCGAGGAGTGTACAATATTAATGCTTTTATATTTGTCAGTTAAAGCCACGGCTCCGGGCGATTACATTATTTATTCGCGATTGCTTCTGATGGCGTGTTCAGATATGACGTAAGCAGATTTTGTGGCTGGAATATAGGGGACTTAGATTAAATAACTCAAAAATAAACATAGTCATGCCTTCATTCTTCAAGCGGGGGTGGAAGTGGCATGCTACTATTATGTACATCTATATTTTGTCAACGTTGTTTAGTTTGAGTAATAGGCATAACACCAGGTCTTGCTCCAGACTACAAACTGCTACAGAGATTTTTTAAACAGAAATACTCCCATAACACTTTGCCCGGTCATGCCATTCGAACATTTGGCATTCGAAACTGGGACCCCTGACTTTTTGGCTTGGCTAATGACGCAATCTCTAATTATCTCTTGAGAATAATTCTGAAAGTTTAATTAGATATGCATCTTCTGATGATGCGTATTCCATATTGAAATCTAAACAACAACTAAAATAGGATTACTTTACTTCCCAAAATGCATGTGAACACGTTCTAATACAGCTTTCGGTGTTTTTATGTAATACGGTTCGTTTCGCCGTCACTTCCAGTTTGTAATATTCAGTGGTTTTATGAAAGCCGAGGGTTCTCAGCTCGCGAACATGTTTCTCATAAACCACTTTGATGTAAAAAACAACAACAGAGCCGAGTTTTTTGGTGTTGAGCTGTCGTATAAGATCGCTTGTAAAAGGATTTGCTGGGATATATTGTTGGGGATATTTCGGCAATCTAGTTTCCATAATAAAAAAAAGACACCCTCCCCTTTTTCCAGGCTGGGGTGGCAGAGGTGTACACCCACACTTCACCGACGATATTAGGTCCCATGTGATAGGGGGCGAGCCTTTGCCTTACCACACAATTTCAGACTCCGGACTGTACTGGGAATTTTTCGATAGAAAAACTACATATATCGGACCTAGGATTTGAACCCAGAACCTCATAATCGCAGCACGCATTATTCGCTACTAGACCAACGAGCTAGTCCAAGTTAAATAGCTTCCATATGGGGTTATTTTATGTACCTACCTTAAAAATCAAAATCACGGCTATACTCTGCGAAGTGACAGAGGTATAATTTAATGTCGTGATTAAAGACAATTATTAAGGTTCCGGTGTCGGGATTGGAGAAAAAGTTATTCCCGAAAATATGTTTGTTTTTGCCGAGAGATCTTAAACGCTAGTAATAGTTTTGGATATAAACACCGTTGCGCGTTGAACACCATTTGTTAGTGATTTGTTTATATTTAACGACGACTACTTGACTGACGACTTGGCAAGTAAGTATGAATACTTATTTGTTCACACTACGACAATTTACCACTATGTATGTCTAAAAATAAACCTTTTTATTTTCAACATGTATAATGACTATGGCCCTAAACCCTCTCAGTTTGAGAGAGACCCGTGCCCATCAGTGGGACAGTTTCTTAACAGGGCTAATATTATTATTATAATGAATATAAATAATGGCAAATTAATTTAGTTCACTAATTAGTTTAGGCCCCTTAGGCCCTCATAGACCTCCTTCAATATTTTCCAGGTTGTTCAGTTTTTGGCTTTGTTTATCGAGTTCTCCTTCTGTTGTAACCCGTTAAATCTATGTTGTTTGTGGAAGACGTGCTACATGTCCTGCCCATTTTCATTTCAGACGTTGAGTATGTTTCGGGACGTTTATGACATTGGTTATTTTCCGCTGTATGTCTTCGCTTCTTTGTCTATCAATTGCCGTATGTTAAGACACCGTCACGCCTATATTCCCCAGAGGGGGTGGCAGAGGTGTACTGAGTACACCCACGTTTCGCCGACGATGTTAGGTCCCATGTAATAGGGGGCGAGCCTACTGCCATATACCGGGCACAATTCCAGACTCCGGACTCGTACTGGGAATTTTTCGTTAGAAAAACTACATTTGTCCGACCTAGGATGTGAATCCAGAACCTCGTGATCACAAGGCGATGCGCTTTGCCACCAGGCCAACGAAGTAGTCAGGCAGGTCAGGTAGCCGTATGTTAAGAATACTATAATATATACGTCTAATGCAGTTTAAATATTCGACCGACGTGACCCCCGTAAATATACCTATTTGCAATTCATCACGGAACCCTCGCGAAGTAAATTATTCAAGCTGATTTATTTCTGAACATTTTTATTCAGCCAAACGAATCTAAAACAAAACCGAACGAAATTAATATATTCAAATGTAAAATTTGAATTTCAACTACCAGCCCAATGTTATATACATTGGAATAATTTTATAGACACTGTCACGCCACGTGAGTTACATATTTTTTAAAAGCAAGAAAACATATCCTTTCCTTTATCAAATATTCGCGACCGGTCCTATTTGAGAACCTCATGCAAAGCGACGAGAATCTCATGCAAAGCGACGCTTAAGTAGCAATAGCAATAAATCAGAAACCAGTCATGTGTAACTTCGACGATCCTTTACAACATGTTCGTTTTTTAAAGGATATTAGGGTGATTTTTTATTGTTCTAAATTTCAATACTGTTTCAAGGAATAGAAATAGGAGAGGAAAAAATTGCATGGTTGTTTTTGAATTTTCTGGCTAGATGTCACAATCTAATCTAGTATAGAAATGTCAGAAAAAAATACCTCTGTCTCTCATCACCAGCCGAAAGACGTTCACTGTAGGAGGTAGGCCTCCTCAAAGATCGTGATGACGAGCGGGTTTGTTCCGTACGAATCCAGCCTTTATCCGCGACCTTTACCGGGTCATCGGTATACCTTGTCCTTGTGTCTATGTAAAACTAGCCCTTGCCCGCGACTTCGTAAGAGTTGACTTAAGACAGAAACCTAACATTTTCCGGGATAACAAATATCCCATGTGTTAATCCAGTTATTAACTATCTGTGTGACAAATTTGAACCAAACCCGTTCCGGCATGTTGGCATGATTGATTTAACAAATATCAAAACATCTAAGGATACAAACTCTTACATTTATACAACCTCGTTGATGTAAATATTTACCACACAAGGGTAGCAATACTGTGGTGAGTTCACAAGCAGCCAGCGAAGGTCACGCCACCCTAAAGAATGCATTAAGGTCAGAAGTCGCGATCTATTTGTATTATAAATGACGACCCTGCTTCGCAGATGTGCTATCGTCTTGCTCTATTATTGTTGCATTGGAGCCTATTTTTACAGTTTGCCGTTTTAGGCAAAGTTCGAGCTTCCGTTCGGTATTTCGAGTAATATAGTTTGCTTTCATTAAGCGAGTCTAATTTGGTTGTATAAGTTATTTGAAGTGGTTATTAAAATGTGAATTCCAATACTTAAGTACGGTTTGAGGAACAAAAAACCAGTAACATGTATTTAATGGTTTTTTGTTCGTCAAACCGTACTTTTTAATTTATTCTAAAGGTCTACCAACAATCTGTGGTATTTGTATATCTATCTGTATCAGCACGCAGAAACCCTTGCGGGGTAGGCAGAGAGTACAGAATTCCACAGGTTCTGTCCTTACAGACCTCTCTGGCTTCCTCCACTCTCATAGTTTGTCACACACACGCTCGCCGGTTACGGAGACCCTTCACTTGCCCTTCGGATAAGACACGTATCAATATAATTTTGAATGTAGCAAAATATCATCTTGCTCTAAATTTCAGAATCACTTAGAAATATAAGCCAATGTAAATCTTAACAAAAATAATTTTATACTTAAATAATAATCCAATGTCTTCAGATTAAAAGTCAAATCAAAATAAAAGTTTACATAAATGAAGATATGGGGAAGATGGGAGGGGAGACCTTTGCCTTGCAAAGGTCTCCCTTTGCCTTATTAGTCATAATATATAAATGTTATTACTAACTTTACTACTGCCTCGTTGGTCTGGTGGCAAAGCGCATCGCTTTGTGATCACGACGTCCTGGGTTCAAATCCTAGGTCAGACAAATGTAGTTTCTCTAACGAAAAATTCTCAGCATGAGTCCGGAGTCTGGAATTGTGCCCGGTATATGGCAATAGGCTCACCCCCTATTACATGGGACCTAACATCGTCGGCGAAGTTTGCAGATAAGGTTATCCGCATCTGCCTCAGAAGGAACAGCACTCTGGCATCAAAAACTTCCCCAAGAGATACAAACACAGACACACACTCATACACCAACACAAAACCCTACGTCACCTCTGGCGATCGCCATTCCCAAGAGCATAAATTTTCTTGGGAGAGGCGAACGTGGGAAGCCGGGTATTCAAATAAAATCAGTCGCCCTGTTTATGGCGGCCTATAGTGGAACCAGCGGTTTCGTCGAATACGATGAGGCGGAGTCAAACACAAGTTCAGAACCCCCCCTAACGACCCAATAGTGGTTGCGGCGAAGTGCACGAGGGTGGTGCTCAACGAGCGGATACTTGAGATGGCAAAAACCGTCTCGAGTGGCCGGGGTCGGGGCCCCGCCATCGAGCACTAGACCGTACCCAAAATAACATGGGTCAACGGGGTTCCTGGATACGGAAAAACAACATGGATAATCGCAAATTACAACACCGAAAGCGATATCCTAATAACATCAACAACCGAGGCAGCGAATGATTTAAGGGAAAGACTCGCGCAGAAGGTAAACACAAACACCAAGAGGAGGGTCCGCACTATGGCTTCAATGTTGGTCAACGGATTAAAAGAAGGTGAAGAGTGCACGCGCATCATCATCGACGAGGCACTCATGAACCACTTTGGAGCCGTAGTTATGGCCATCAAGGTAACTGGTGCGAGAGCGGCTCTTCTCGTCGGCGACTGTAACCAGCTGCCGTTCATCGATAGGGAAAACCTGTTTCGACTGTGTTACAGCCGCCCTGACTCCGTGGCACGTGTCAACAGGGAGCTGCTCTGCACTCACAAGAACCCAATGGACGTAGCGTATGCCCTCAACGAGATATACGGGGGCATATACTCGTCCAAATCCCTCGTGAGGTCCTTGAGCCTCAGTAAGTACACGGCAGCCAAAATTCCGAAACACCACGAGGACATCCTGTTCCTGGTGCACACCCAGGCCGAGAAGGAAATCCTCCTCGGCCAGGGATATGCGTCGGGAAACGGGTCGCGCATCCTCACTGTGCATGAGTCTCAGGGACTAACGAGTGAAAATGTGGTGGTGGTGCGGGTGGCGCCCATGAGACTAAAGCTCCACGGAAGCTATCCACACGCGGTCGTGGCTATATCTCGCCACACGGGAAGTTGCGTCTACTACACAGATAGCTGTGAAGGGGACGCAACGGCCACATTAATAAGCAGGGCGAGGGCAGCTACGACCACGAAAATAAAAGAATACCACATCAAGATGGCTATTCGCAGTCGAGACATGACAGTTGTTGAAAAGCTGTTGGAGGCGGAGGCCTAAAGGTCTAAAGGAAACCCCCACCAGCAGTCCCACACTCACACGGCTGAGGCATTCTCGCTCTAGGGCAAATCTAAAAAAAGTAAACCTAGTTATAGCAAAGCAAGCATATAATGCATTTACACAATCACATTACAAAAAAAGAAAAATAAAACTTCAACCTCTACTGACGTACCAATCAAAAGCAACAACCAATCACTGTTACAACTAAACTAATAACCAAAACAGAAAAACAAAAAGGAAAAGAAAGCGGCATGTACTATGCTAACTACAATAAAGCAGGATTACTAAAAAAACATAAAAAAGATGCGGGACGAACCGGGCCCGCAGTGTTTACATATTTAAAAAAAAAACAACAAAAAAAACATCGTCGGCGAAACGTGGGTGTACTCAGTACACCTCTGCCTCCCCCTCTTGGGAATATAGGCGTGACGGTGTTCACTATATTTATGCGAAGACGCTGTGACGCCATTCTCTACAAATCCGTTAGCTTTACAATTACTACAACCCGAAAGGTCTGGAGGTGGTATGGAAAAATTTATTTTAGGTAGCTATTACGTAAAAATAATTACTTACCTAAGCAAATTCCTAATTTTCAATCATAATAGGAACATATTTTACAAAACATTCCTTTATATAACGTACCCTTTTTAATTACAAAAACGGAACGTCCGAAAGAAATTAATTGAAAAGCGGTTACAACGAAATGTTGAAATTAATTAAATGTTTCCTTCATCTGGAACACGTTTCCGCAGCAAAATTACTAGAATACGAGTACTTATGAATCAATCAAGGATTTAACATTTTGATGTGGAATTTTCTAAGTAAATTGCTGTATTTGTAAGAAATAATATTTTCTGTGACACACGGAATTAATGGCTTGTTTACATGGGGTTAGTTTACGTGATTGATTACTGGAGTACAGTAAATATATAAATAAAAGAATCTGTTTCACACATTTGTCATAGCATGCGGACATACTTAGTACATCTTTGTTTAGCGTAATTTCACCGAAGTATTTTTTTATCACAATATTGTATATTTTACATGTCTTTAGAATTTTTGTGACGTTTTCTCTGGAATGCAAGTTTCCATATATTTCTTTGCTATTATAGAAAGTACAATCATTATACAAATATGTTTTGTTATCTCTAATTAGGTAAAGGTAAATAGGTAAAGAATTATCATCAACTAAACAGAATTCAGTCGTTGGATGCAGGTGGCATCGGACCGGTTACGCTGGAAAGCGATTGGGGAGGCCTATGTTCAGCAGTGGACAAGTATAGGCTGAGATGATGATGATGATGATGAAACAGAATTCCGTAGTGTGTAGTGGTGTACCGAGCTAATCGTATTCTCAACTCATTACTTACTCGCACTATTTAAACCAGGCGTATTCTTTATTGTATACAATGGGATGAAATATAAAAGTTTACAATTTAAATGTACAGAAGGCGAGCTCAACTCACAATGTTAATAGAAAATAGCAATATGTCATAAATACTATATTTTCAAATATGCATACATATACCCAGTTCTCCTCCTCCTTGCGACGATATCCTCAATGTTGAGGGTCGTGACCTCCAGGAACAACGATATCGCGGATTATGTTCCGCCAACCAGCTCGGTTCTCAGCCGTGTGTATCGCATCAGAAATTGTGGTGCCCAGGGCGGATCGGATCTGATCGGACCAGCGCATAGAGCTACGACCTCTTGGTCTCTTTCCTTCTACTTTGCCAGTGACCGGTAGCTTTTCGAGATTTTCGCCTTTTTTCCTGGCTATGTGGCCGAAAAATTCGAAAATCCTTCGAGTGCAGATGGTGGAAAGTCTCATGGTGATCTTAAGCTCGTCCAATATGGATGCATTGGTCCTATGGTCCATGGTACTCGAAGCAGTCTTCTCCAGCTCCACATTTCAAAAGCATCTATGCGCAAGCGGTCTGCTCTTCTGAGAGTCCAGGTCTCGGACCCATACAGAAATATAGAAAACACCAATGTGGAGACCAGCCTTTTCTTGATTTTAATGGAGATGTTACTTATTGTCTATACCCAGTTACTTACTATATAAATATTAAATACATATATATATAAGATTATAATACGGATATAAATATAGATACCTAAATAAATCAGGATAGAAACTGTTCTGATTCTTCTTCTGAAAACATTCAGAGATGAGTATTCGTTAATTTACGTAACTGTATTTTCTGTACCCGGTCCGATACTAAAAATTTAATTGTTAATTTCAATTCCATTATGAGTTTAATAGCAAATTTGGGGTTTTAATATAAAACTTCGCAGTACTTCTTCGCTTATAAAACTCAAAAGAGCAGTCATAGCCTAGTGGTTAGACCGTTGGACTGCAAAGTCAGGGGTCTACGGTTCAAACCAAGGCACGCACCTCTGTCTTTTCGAAAGCATGTGCGTATTAAAAATTGACTATCACTTTCCTTAACAGTGAAGGAAACATCGTGAGGAAACCTGCATGCCTAAGAGTTTCTCGAAGGTGTGTAAAGTTCGCCAAGGCCAGCGTGGTGGACTTTGGCCTAAACCCTCACAGTTTGAGAGGAAGCCCGTGCCCAACGGTGGGACGGTCTTAACAGGGCTAATATTGATTGAATATAAAACTTAAGTAAGCTTCAACCTTTATCATATTTAATTAACGAACGTAGAGCCACTATTTATATAAATATTTTTAATAATATTACACGTCGCCATATTACACGGGGCCTAACATCATCGGCAAAAAGTGAGTGTAAACGGTACACCTCTGTCATCCGCGGGTGGAGAATATAGGCGTGTACAATAAAGTTTTCTGTTTTTCTGTTTGTCTATATTAGTTGACAGAGAAAGCCTATCACAATTAAAGTACATGTGTATCTTATAAGGCTGTGGTTACTGCAAACTAAGTCTAGTCAACTTGAGAATCCCAGCTAGATACCCGCGGGGTGTAATCACTCCGCTTGTTCCGCCCTTTCGACATACCGTCCTAGGGAGCAATTCACCAATTCCCAGAATCTGTCGATTTATAACAGCGTCAGCGCACCTTCGACATACGACACAGTCGTTGGCTCAATTTTGTTAGTGTATCAATTATATTTTTGGATCTGGCCACCAAGTCTGCTATTGTAGTTTCAGTAAAATTGTCGTTCATTGACTTCATAATCGTTGGTTAGTTGGTTTAATTCAATGGTGTCCTTATGGTTTTCCATAGATGTATCACTGGAAACATTTGACGGTATTTGTTAATAGCACCATAAAGAATTTACTAGATTATCGACTTAGGCATAATTGTAATTGAACGATTGTTATAGCATGCCATAATTAAAAATCACGTAAAAATAGCAGACTTGGGACCCTGAACGGATAGACTCGCGGTGGCTCCGTGTCATAAGTTGAGTATGTGATTTATTGTTATGTCCTTAGATTATTTACTTGGTCATATCATTGAAAGTTTCGTTGTTTTAATTACTTCATTTTTTAAATGTTTCTTTTGTTTTAATTGTAATTTACACTGCTTATAATGCATGTGGTTTTGACATTTGGAAGGTTGCACATCATGTTTATAATATTAACAAGTACATAATAATATCAGCCTATACTGCCCACTGCTGGACAAAGGCCTTCTCTCACAAATCGAGGTGAGAGAGGTTAGGTCTTACTCCACCACGCAGACCCAGTGCGGATTGGTGGAGCCAGGTTTGTGGCCACCTGCTGTTGGAACTTATCAAGCCGCCTTTAAGGCTTCCAACTCGGCTTAACGACTACAACATTAAGTGGTAACCGGGACCAACGGCTTAGCGTGCCTTCCGAAGCACGGTACACAAGTACGATATATACGAAGAAATGTACTGTTGTAGTTACCAATGGTAAAGCTAAATAAATTGACAGACGATTTAGCGCAGAGGTTAAGAGCTAAAGCCGCTCAGCCCACTGTGTCTCATAATCGCGGGTTCGATCCGTATGATCCCAATTAGTTGTTCCGGTCTGGGTATTTGTGTATGTGAATTTTCATGTTTGTAAACGCATTCACGACATAGGAATAAACCCTAGAATGGGGCTACGTTTAAAAAAAAACAATAAGGAAATAATAATTTGAACATGGAACTCGTCAGTTTAAAATCTTTTTAGAAATAAATATAAATGACTAGCAGTTTCTCGCGACTTCGTCCCCGGTCGACAACAGCGCCACCTACCGGGTCTATGTTTTATAGCTTATGTTACTTCTGGATAATGTAGCTTTCTAATGGTGAAAGAATCCTTAAAATCGGTCCCGTAGTGTTTGAGTTTATTCGTTACAAACATACAAAAATGCAAATCATTCCTCTCTATTATATTAGTGTAGGTAAATACAATGCACCTACTAAGAATTACCACACTATACATACAGTGTACTCCGTTAGTCGTTCATCGTTATAAGACGTAACATCTGCAGCACTTTTATTCCTCATTTCAGACACTTAAGGAATACGGGGTCGTTGCTGAGTTAATTTGGCATTCGTTAGAGTCACACTTAACTTTTTGCTGGCATCTTGAGTTTGGAGCTAAAATTCAAAAAAATATAATTTCTAGATGTGTCAAATAAATTAACTTGAATCTTAGTTTTATTTATTAACTGCTGGCTTCTTTTACTGTGAATCAACCCATGTTAATTCAGCAGTATTAAGTTGGTAGCAATTTTAGACCTTCTAAGTTCAATAACCATTTTTTTTACCTGGGGAAAATCCTGCATAGGTTTTCCGAGGTCCTCGGGGGACGCTCGCGGGTCATGTCGGATTCCTACCGATTAAAAACCCCAGGGTGGCCGACATCAGCTCTTTGGAGGGTCTCCGGGTGTGCTGGGCATAATACTGGACCTCATCGCAGTGGTGGTCGTCGTCGCCTCGCGTCCGATCGTGTTCAGATAAGCACCGAAACAAACGTGACCGGTGACTATCTGAGCAAGTTTATAGGAGACTCACCCTCTCCTCCGATATTGCCAGGCTTCGGAGAACGGCAGGATAGCTTGGACAACACTCTTGCACGCGATGTGCTCTCAGTCAAGAGCACATCGCGCGCCACACCCCAGAGCTTGCCGTCGTTCCCGCCGTCTCACTTCTTCGAGCGCAGGCACGCCCTCGCCGTTTTGGCGGACGCCGCGAGTCTAGTCGTAGACCCTCACGTCCATGTCCGCCAAGATGTCGAGTGGCGGAAAGCGCGCCAGGAGTGTTGCCACCTCAAAGGATTCAGTACGGTATCCTCGTGCGATGCGGATGGCCATCTTGCGCTGCAGGCTTTGGATCTTCGTCCTGCTGCCCCGAACGCCCGACAGTCGGTGTGACCACAGGGGCGCCCCGTATGAAGGATATAGATCGTACGGCTCCCCCGTAAAGGCGGCGCACCTCCTCCGATGGTTCCCCGAGGTTGGGCAGCAATCTGTGCATAGCGCCCACTACCGTTTCGACCCGGGGGACCAGGCGATTGAAGTACTTCTCTAAGTCCCAAGTTCAATAACCATGCATTAACCTTACATTGTTGGCTGAAGGAGTTCAATGTTATGTTTGTTATAAAAATACCAAAAGTAGAAGGAGATGAAGGTTTAAATTAAGTAAGATATTTATTTAATTCTTTGAGCGTTTTGGGGATCTTGTCCAAGAGCGTCGCGGCCCCTGCCAGTCATGATGGCTGCAATCTTTGACCAAAGAGGTACCGCAGTGCGGGCTAGGGCGTTCCTCGAGGCGACACGTACCAGCCCGCCCCCTTCTGAATGAATACAGGTGGAAGGGGCGATGGGCGCCGTCACCTCACGCCAGGCCCGAACTGGCGAGTCGTGGGGTGCAGAGATCCGAATAGGCACTTGGAATGTAAGAGGTGGTATAATAATAGTAATAATAAGCCCGCGGAGCAGCTTGTGGCGAGCTGTTGGTGAGTAACGACACCACGGATTCGATTGCTTCAGAGAGTCGGTCAGGGCCCCCAACTCGGCGTGTCTTCGTCGTTCGAGTGGAAACCGAAGGGTGCCCGTAGGATTTTCAGCTCTGGCTAGCCTTAATTGGCCGTCCAGAGAGGAGCCGTCCTACGTCGATGTAGTCCAGGGGTGGAAGTGTTAAAGGGCATAACGCCGCAAGTAACTTCGGAGAAAGCTAAAAGTCCTATAATTGGCTAACAGGTGTTATTCTAAGTTATTATAAGATTGCATTAAGCTGTTGGACTACCATAAGAAATAAATAAATAAATAAAAGCACAGCACACCTCTCTACACCCCTGAGCTGCTCACACCGGTGTTGCCCTCAGTTGTCCTAGGACGACCGTTTGGGGGCCCATCTAGTAAGCGGCGTGTCACCGCCGGCCACGGTATCACTAATTATGTCCGGTGTCCGTCCCCTTTGAAATAGTCCAGTTTTTGTCCATCAAACCTCATTTATATAGCCCTTGTTTCCTTTCCATAGTTTACAATAGTCCTTGCACCTGCCGGGGTCAGTTCGCTGTTTATGTTTCTTCATTTTCAGCAAGTGATCTCAGCAGGTGACTTACATAACATTAACTTTTCGCAAAGGGCCTCTACGTGTTGGACCCATGTCCCCATGCAAGCCTTTCAAAGGTCCGGGTAATACCGGGTAATTTCAATATGACTGCGCCAATTACAGAGCCATCAGTTTGATCAGCTTAGCAACCAAGATGTACGGTAAACTTATTGAACGGAGAATGCGCGAGAAGTCCGATAGAATGTCGAGCGAGGCACAGGGGAGTTTATGCAGTGACGCGGTTTTAATAGCGTCAATAGCCACTGATCTGCAAACACTTTGCAAGTCACAGTTATGAAAGACGACTGCATGTACAATGGCTTACATTTCAATGTAAAGAAAACCAAGATTATGGTTTTTGAACGGGAAGAAACCAGACCGAAAGCAAGGGTTGCAAGCAAGTGAGTGCAATGAGTTTGTTTATGTTGGATGCGCCTTCAGTAAGGATGGGAAATACATCGCTGACATAGAGAGAAGAGTAAGTGCAGGGAACAGAGTGAACTTAAGCCAAAAGGCGCAGTTGGGCATACATAACGGAGTGCTATACATAACGGTATGTAAGAAGGAGAATGAAAGTAGGATAAACGCGGTGAAAAAGGGAGCTCTGCGGAAGTTGTGCTGAGTGAAGCTGACCGACCGTATTCGGAACAGCGCAGTAAGAAAGCGAGTAGGTATGAAATATAGTATCGGTGTAAAGATAAGAAACGGTATGCTTCGTTGGTTCGGGCATATAGAAAGAATGCCAGAATAAAGAATGACAAAACAGATATACAATGCGAAAGTGGAAGGATGTAGGTACCGGGAAACACCTAGACCATCTTACCATGACCAAATAGACCGAGTCTTACCTGAAGGAGAAGTCAAGAGTCTCCGTAACCGGGGAACGCGTATGAGAGGAACTATGAGAGTGGACGATGCCAAAGAGGTATGTTTGGAAAGAACCTGTTGGAACTCTGTACTCTCTGCCTACTCCGCAAGAGATCTGGCATGTAGATCGTGGTATGGTCGTGGTTGTCACGCTACACAGTCATCTATGGGGATTTCAAAATAACACTGTATTATCAGATTGTGATTCCGCCTATTTAAATAAAAAATCCACAAAAAGTTTTCACATACTATTAACTGAATTATCTCTTCTAAAAAGTCTCTGAATAAAATTTATAGGCAATTGACGCCACTATACATTTCGACGTTCTTTTGTAGGTACGGTGCCGACTCTACCGCAACTTTCCGAGTGATTCTACCGTTTTGTAACTCCTTGATCGTCCTTAAGAATAATTGCTTTAAGGCTGGCCTCGTTTTCACAGATATTCTTAAGATAACGACCATAAAGTGTATTTTCAAGGGTTAGTTAGGGGCGCATTTTGGTTGGGTAGATTTTCCTTTTGAAATTGATGTTTCGTGGGGTATAAAGATAGTGTCGCAGCTGATTTGAATAAATTATTTAGTTACAAGGCTTTTAGTCACTAAAGAAAACCATAACGGAAATAAACCTTATACAAGTGTTTCATTAAAACTTAGTTGTTTTAAGAATAACATACATATCTATGAAATATTGCCTACTTTTAAAACACGCAGCCACACACTAGGAATTATTTCTCTGTAGTGAATTTTGCTGAGACGTGGACTTTTACGATGGTCCGTAAGCTAAGTGTCGCTCAGCGAGCTATGTAGAAAGCTATGCTTTGAGTTTCTAGACTAGATAGAATCAGAAATAAGATTATCCAGCCTAGAACCAAAGTCACCGATTGCTCTGAAAATCGGCAAGCTAAAGTGGCAATGGGCTAGTCACATTTGCCGCAGAACGGACAACCGTTATAGCAGACGGGTTTTGGAGTGGAGACCCTGTACTGGCAAACGTAGTGTAGGACAGCCGGACGGAACTGGATGCATAAAGCCGAGGATCGGGCTTTGTGGCGCACATCGGAAGAGGTCTATGTCCAGCAGTGGACTAATTTGAGCTGATGATGATGATGAGTGAACACTTTTCTAATAATAAATATTAGAAAAGTGTTCACTCATATTATCAATAAATATTATCAACTTATACTGCCCACTGCTGGGCACGGCCCACTGCTGGGCACTGCCTACTGCTGGGCAAAGGCCTTCTCTCACAAATCGAGGCGAAAAAGATTAGGATTGGACTCCACCACGCGGACCCAAAGCAGATTGGTGGAGGGAGGCCACCTGCTGTTGGAACTTATTAAGCAGCCTTTAAGGCTTTCAACTCGGCTTAACGACTACCACATCAAGTGGTAGCCGAGACCAACTCCTTAGCATGAAGCCTTAGAAGCGCTCTCGCGCACAAAGAGGCTTGAATCTGAAAATGCCACAATCGGTCACCCATCTCCGGCCGACCGAGTCGAACGCTGCTTAACCTTGGTAATCGGTAAGAACATCGCACAGCGTAGCGAGCGCCTCTTACTTATTTATTTATTCTTTATGCACTTATGTACATAGGCGGACTTAATGCCAGAGGCATTTTCTGCCAGTCTACCTTGAGGTGATGTGGAAACAGCTGTAGTAGGTGCGAAAAATTATGAGTTATAAAAAAGGAGAGAAAAAAAAAAATTACTAAAAACACAATTACAATTAAAAAAAAAGGAAATTAAAATATTTAAAAACACAAATTAATTACATACATACAACAAAAGCAGTTGTATATAAATACCATATAATACATACAGGTATAATACATACATATACATGCACATATATTGGCAAATAAAGAATTTATTATTATTATTATTATTATTATTATATAACTATACTATATATGAAACAGACAGTATGAAATAACGACATGAAACAACTAGTGTTTAGAAGAATCCACCAACATTTTGGTCAACAAATAGTCCTGCAGTTTTTTTTTTAAATGAGAAACGATTGGTAGCTATCCTGAGATCCTGAGGTAATGCATTCCACAGAAGGATTGATTGGACAATGAAAGAAGAGTGGATGAAATCAGTACGGTGAGAGGAACACTGAAGAAGACAATTATTAGAAGAGCGAAGATGTTTATTATGATTGGAGCATAGGTATTGAAATCGGGAAGTAAGATAAGCAGGCGCTACAGAAGAATGAAGGATAGAAAACAATGTTGTCAGTGCCATTAGAGCTCTGCGTTGACGAATAGGCAACCACTTTAACTGTGAACGATGCTCCGACACATGATCATATTTGCGCATATTGAATACGAATCGAATGCAGTTATTAAGTAGGCGGTCTAGTTTATCGAGTTGATCTGCATTCAGGTCGAAGTAGCACACATCACCATAGTCGATAATAGGAAAGATCAAGGACTGCACAAGCATTGCTTTGGTATTAGAAGGGAGCAAGTTTTTTAATTTATGCAGGTATCGCAACGTTCCAGTGACTCTTTGACCAACCGACGTAACTTGGGTCTGCCAGCTAAGCGTAGTGTCGATGTGTAAACCGAGATCTTTGACGCTTGTACTTAGAGGAATAACTGTACCATTGAACTCAAGCGGAGGTAGAGAACCAATGTTTAGTTTGTTAATCAGTCTGGAGCTCCCCACAAGAATTGCTTGGCACTTTGCTGGATTCACTGCGACACCGAATCTGTCGAACCAATTTTTAATTGCCCCCAGATCGCGGTTTGTTTTGTCGATAAGGTCAGAAATTCGATCAGCACTATCTTGTGAGTATAATTGCAGGTCGTCGGCATATAGATGATACGCACACTGAAGTTCATAGGTTATCAAGTCGATGAAAATGGAAAATAGAAGAGGAGAGAGTATACCGCCTTGGGGAACGCCAGAGTCGAGGTAACGCCATGCTGACAACGCTTCATCACTCAAAACTGACTGCTGACGTTCCCGAAGATAAGAGGAAAACCAATCCAGCGACTCTTGAGAGCACAGACGATAGGAGAGAATGGACAAAAGGATATCGTGATTAACGGTATTAAAGGCATTGGAAAAATCGACCAATACAAGCACGGTGACTTTGGTATCTTCCATGCCTGCTTGAATATCATCAATCACTTTAAGGAGGGCAGAAACGGTACTATGGCCAGGCCTAAAACCAGATTGAAGAGGATTAATTAAATTATTAGAGTAAATAAAATAAGATAATTGTTTATGAGCGCAGGGCTCAAGTACTTTTGAAAGAAAAGGAAGAATGGAGATTGGACGGAAGTGGCTGGGATGGCAGGGATTAGGAATTTTGGCCAGGGGGCGGACAAAAGCTTTTCGCCAGAGAGTTGGGAAAATACCGGACTCCAAGGAGAAATTAACGAGGTGGGTGATTACTGGAAGGAGATAGTTCAGAATAGTTATGATCTTAATCGAAATATTTTGTCACAGCCAATAGCCCTGGATTTAATAGACATTATGATCTTCTTAACCTCACAAGAGTCGACTGGAGAAAAGTAAAAAGGATTAATGTTCGGCCGTCTAAGACCACCAAGGCAATCAAGAGTTTGCTGTACAGTTAGACGATCGACAGGAGCAACTGTGGAGAAATGGCAATTAAGATCGTCTAAATTTATTGTTTTTGGTAGGTCTTGAAGTCGAGACTTGCCGATACCTAAAGTGCCTAAGAATTTCCAAATATCAGCAGGCGAAGAAGATTCAATATTGTTAAGAATATGGCGGTGTTTAGCGTCACGTATCATCTTATTACACCGATTTCTTGCAATCTTAAAACTGGCCCAGTTATCTTCAGTGCGATCCTTTTTAAATCTACGAAATACGCGATTTCTACGCCTTATGGCCATACGAATTCCCGTAGTCATCCACAGAGCGGGTGATCGCTTCAACCTCACTTTTTTACAGGGGCATGGGTATCGTAAAGCTGAATTACCGTTTCGTTTAAGATGGATATTTTGTCATCCATGGTCTCGGCTTCCATTAGGGGTGTCCAGTTGAGTTTGGATGCATCTTCGGTTAATTTATCGATATCCATTCGAGCAAAGAAACGTTTATGCAGAATTTTAGGACGAGGTTTGGGAGCTTTTAGGATATAGGAAAGGAAGACTTAATACTTATACAAATATCGAATTCACATACACAAACATACAGCCCGAGACACATATTTGTGAGTCACACAAAGATTTGCCCCGCGCGGAGTCAAACCCGCAACTACTCAATCCAATGGGCGGAGTGGTTTAACCTCTCAACCACTGAACTTTTTTATTAAAAATTGTATTATGATATTGGATATTACCGTTTATCTATCTATCTATAACCTCACGCCAGATCCCTTGCGGGGTAGGCAGAGAGTACAGAGTTCCAACAGGTTCTTTCCTTACATATCTCTCTATTACCGTTTACTATATTTATTACCTGCTTGAAATATATGTATTCAGTTAAAGTTAATTTCACTAGTATTGGGATGTATCCTTTGATTCTCACATTACTTTTTTATATTAGTTAGGTACTAACATTGTCGAGTCGTAAATCTGCAGGAATCCTAGATAAGGCATCTAAAACAAAGGCTTTCAACAAATCCGCGTAGAGCTCCGCAACAGGTAATCAAATGTGTCCCCCGTTTTTGTGTCTTTTTTCATCCTTGCTTATCCATTTAACAGAAGGAAGTTTGTCTAATATAGTCGTCTAGTTTATCTGTCATTTTAAAGCTAGTACTATTTTTAGCTATATAAAACTTTTGTAGCTAGTACGTATAGTTTTTTAAACTTGACCTCACACTGAATTATTGTGTAATGTAGGTGCCTTTACAAAGGCGATTGTTCGCCTATTATATAGTTGTGGATTACACTAAGATTTATCCCGTGTAGGGATTGAATCTGTGACTACTAGATTCGGCGGGCGGCGCTGCTTAAGCTCTGAGCCTCTGGACCAAACCGTCCGTCCGTCTGTCCGAAGTACTTTCTTTATTTCTTTTCTTTAATAGGTCTGCTAGATTTTTTTTGTCTGTTTTAAAAATACCTTATAGGCTATTATGATAACATTATTATATTGGCCTGTCCTGAAATTGAAAAATAAACCATAGCATATCGTTAGCTTTGAATTCTATTGAATAGATAAAATATAATAATAATAATAATAGTACACTTTATTGTACACCATAAAAAACAAATGACAAACAGATTTATACAAAACATAAGTACAAATGGCGGCCTTATTGCTGATAGCAATTTCTTCCAGACAACCGTTGTAAAGAAAATAAATAACGATAGAAAGAAAGGGGCAGTTGGTGGCGTACACTATAAATGATCAATTTAAATTACAAACCAATGAGATATATACCTAATTATAAATACATACAAGACAATACATACTCACATACTAATACATATTATAGCTATAACACTGGTAAGGATTACGACAGCATCTTTCCTCATACAAGTGGCAAACAGTTATATTATGGACAAGTAGTGATTCTTGACCATTGTTTTAAATACAACCAACGACTTTGCACGTCTAACTGACATAGGCAATGCATTCCACAGACGAACAGCTTGTATTGTAAAGGATTTGTCGTAGAAATTTGTGGAATGCACCGGCATTTTCAGCTTCAAATTCTCCGATGATCTCAGGAACCCTGAATGTGTCTCATGAAGAAACTCAAAGCGATCTTTGAGGTAAGAGGGGGTTATCGGATTAAACAGAACACTGTATAGGAGCGACAATATATGAGAATTCCGGCGAAAGCGAATTGGTAGCCACTTGAGCTTTGTACGAAATTCAGAAACATGGTCATATTTGCGCAAACCAAATATGAACCTTATACAAAAATTTTGAAGTCGCTCAAGTTTATTAAGTTGCTGCTCTGTAAGGTCAAGATAGCTGGCGTCTGCATAATCGATAATAGGGAGTAGCAGGGATTGTGCGAGTGCAATTTTAGTGGCAGTCGGGAGAAAATTTTGCAACCTTCTTAAAGAGCCTGCGGAAGCAAAAACCTTGCGGCTAAGCTCCTGCAACTGTGGGCCCCAAGTTAGATTGGTATCGATGTAAATCCCCAAATTTTTCACACTTTTACTTATCGGTATAGTGACACCATTAAATATTATTTGGGGAAGTTGCGACCAATCGAGGCGTGCAGTAAGTCTGGGACTACCAACAAAAATGACTTGTGTCTTAGTAGGATTGACATTAAGACCGTAGCACCTACTCCATTCACATATCTTAGACAGATCATGGTTTAGTGTGTTCACAGCTTCCGACAGGTTGGCCAATGGTGCTTGGGTGTAAATTTGGAGATCATCCGCATAAAGGTGGTATGACGAACGTAGTTGATTGGGGATAGAGTTAATAAAAACAGCGAAAAGCAAAGGAGATAAAACGCCACCCTGTGGTACACCGGCAGTAGTGTTACACCAGGAAGAGTAAGTTTCTTCGATGCAAATGCGTTGCCGGCGACCAAACAGGTAGTTACGAAACCAGTCAATTGCCGTTGGAGATATGTTAATAGAGCATAGGACTCCAAGCAAAATGTTAAGATCCACAGTGTTAAAAGCATTGCTGAAGTCGAGCAGTGCTAGTAAAGTTAATTTGCTATTTTCCATTCCTATTCTTATATCGTCTGTGATATTCACCAAAGCAGTAACAGTACTGTGACCAGGACGAAAGCCAGACTGGAAAGGATTAAGGAGAGAGTTCTTATTAAGGAGTCTGCTGAATTGGTCATGGACAAGGCGCTCAAGGACTTTGGATAGGAAAGGCAATATTGATATTGGACGATATTCGGAGACAGATGTAGGATTGGATTTTTTAGGCAAGGGCGTTATTTGGGCTTCTTTCCAAGAGGATGGAAAATTGCCGCTGGATATGGAATGGTTAAAGATATGGCAAATGATGGGAAGAATTTCGTCAAGGATAGGAAGGATCATTTTGCGGCTGATACAATCACTGCCGACTGCATTGGATGTAATCGATTCTATGCTCCTTTTAACATCACAAGCGGAAAATTGACTTAAAACAAAAGGTAAATAATCGGGAGTCGGAACAGATGAAAGATAATTAAGCGTACTTAATTTTGTAGTCTTATCAAAATTAGACGAAGTCGAGAAATGCTTATTGAGAAGATTAATATTTAAATCCTTAGGAAACTTATCTTGACGAGATTTACCGACACCCATTGATTTAAGAAACTTCCAAACTTTTGTTGGTATACCGTTTTCTACCGATCTATGAATGTGTTGGCGTTGAGCATCCCTACACACCTTGTTGCAGTGATTCCGAATGGCAATGTAGTTGTACCTATTAGAATCAGTAGATCGTGCTTTATATTTGGATTTCATTGCTACTTTTTTACTCATCAACAACTTAATGTCCTCAGTCAACCAAGGTGCCGCAAGATGTTTAACTCTAACAGGGCGAACAGGTGCGTGCAAATCATACAGCTTAATTAGCGTGGATGTGAAAATATTAGTTTTATCATCTACTGAGTCCGCCAAGAACAAAGGCTGCCAGTCAATGTTAGCAACATCTTCTCGAAGTCTTTCAAGATTAATGCCACTAAAATTACGCTGCAGAAGAACTTTAACTTTAGGCTTAGGTGGCCGAATTTTGTAGGATAGATAAACTAAGTCATGATAGGAGAAGGCGTCAGCTGAACACTGGCCGTGTTTGGCTACATGTTCAGTTGACGAAACAAACATAAGATCTAAAAGTGAAGGAGTTGAATTAGGGTAATGATGAGTAGCATCAAGAGAAAGAATAGATAGGTTACAAGATTCGACAACAGATTTAAGGTTGGAAGAGCGCATATCATCTTTCTGCAGACATGTATTAAAATCTCCCATTATAATGCTGTGACTGTAAGAAGGGACAGAATTTTCCAAGAGATTTTCAAAAGAAGAAAAGAAATCAATGCGTGATGAGGGACAGTAGTATACCCCGAGAAGTATTTTAGTATGACAAAGTTCTATGTCTATAAAAAGATGCTCACCAGCGAGTGATGGAGGCGGTTGTGACGATAAATTAACTAGAGAAAAAGGAATATTTGAGCGGAGATATATCGCGACACCGCCACCGCCACCCACTGAGCGGTCGTTTCTGATAAGATTGAAACCAGGAAGAGAATATAGTGTAGACGGAAGACACGGTTTTAACCAAGATTCGGAGACAAGAATTGCGTGGATATCCTTACAGTCAAAGCTTGCCAGCATATCAGAAAAATGGGCCGGAATGCTTTGGGCATTAATATGGACCACATTAAAGTTTCTAGGAACATCGGAAAAAGTTGACGTGAGGGTATCGGTCAGGGACGGAACACTAATAAAACTGTCATCGTTGCTTTCTATAGATAAGAATGTGTCTGTATCACTTTCACTGTCATTTCCGGTCATGACTAATTTTATGTGTAGCTATATATGTATTATATAAATAAAAATAATAAAATATATATAAATTATTCCCTAAAATAAAGATACTAATAAATAACTAACCCACCTGCCTAAAGTGCTATAGCAAACAGAGCTATTTTATATTAATTATAAAAAGGTTATGACAAGAACAAAATACAAATAACTCAAAAATTAATGTGATCGGAACAAAACGAAACGTAATTTAGGAACGAAACGTAACGTAACAATTTTCAATTTTCGAACGAAACGTAACAATTTGCAATTTTAGAACGAATACACTAATAAGGGAAGTTAAACGCAATTGAGGAGTTTTGGCGGGAAATCGAAGAGTGATGTTGTCAATTTGTTTTAATTTCCAAAACTTGTGTTATTTTGAATTATAATGTGTAATGTTGGTGGAATATTAACCATTATGTATTCTTATATGTGCATGAGTGAAGGTAGTTGTAACAAAGTGATAAAACGTGCCTTTTCGATATCCCTCAAAACGACCGTCGCAATTGGTATGTAAAGTATCCATCGCTTTACTATCCAGGGTGGGGTACATTCATCAATTTCATTATCATCGTTGTCATCGAGTTCATCGGGGAGATGAATTAATTTAAGCAAACACGATTATGCTATTCACTGGACACTGGCAAAATACACTTAAAATAGTGTGAAGCCATAACTTAAAGAAGAAGAAGAAGAAACGCAATTGACATTGACATTTGAGTTTGGCATACTAAAATAACTATAAAATTTACGATAACAAAACAACAGAGGGTATATTAGAGATGGCAAAAATGCGCGGAACACACAAGAAGAAGACAAATAGGGCACATTTTACACACATCATTATTTCTTTGTATTCGGCACTCGCTTGGAGCGACCAGCAGCCCCAGTATTCATCTTCATTGCCGTCGGTTTGTCAGGACCCTGCACAATACTGTTTAGGTCCGCAAGAGACTTCACATAATGTCGTGTTCCGTCCAGCCCAAGAACGTGCACCTGGCCATCCCTCGTCCAGCACTTGGTGACACCGAACCTAGCTCTCGCAGCCACAAACAAGTCGTGTCGAGTCTTTGTGAGGAACTCGGAGATGGTGACCCCCGTGCCCTTGAGCTTAGTCTTAACAAACCATACTTTGTTGCGGATCGCCATTTCGTTAAACTTGACTAGGACTGGCCTAGCTGATCTCTGTGAAGCCCGTCCCATCCTGTGACACCGGCGTATGTCAAGTGTCTGAAAATCGCTCAAACCCAAACAATCCTTAGCAAGATTGGCAACAACCTCGGCTGTGACCTCCTTGGTCTCTTCAGCGACACCATGAAACAACAAGATCTTCTTTCTGCTTTGCATCTCAATATTGTCGACCGTTCGAGCCAACAAATCCACCTGCAGCTGGAAGGTATTCAGCGCTTGCATAATGAAGACTCGAAATGATGTGAACTCAGCAGCCAGGACAGCAGTAGTTGATGTAGGAGTGGCGGAGGACTTCTGTAGCTCATTTTCAAAGTCGGACATCTTCTTATGGAACATTTCTGTTAGTTGTGACATTGAGCTTTGCAGTGATTCCATACTGATTGTGTGTGTGGTAGTGTTTCACAACAAATATAGGAAATAACACTTGTAAGGCAAGATAAAAGGTTAGCTATCAATTGTTTTCATTAATACTATTAAATATACGACTATATATCTTTAATTTAATAATTAAATATAGAGCCAAATAGAAAACGTTGTACTTTTTTAACTACCCGCATGAAAAAAAAAAAAAAAAAAAAAAAAAAATATATTATAAACGTTTCGCATTTGTGCATTTCCTAAGTAGTATTTTGCTATAGTATAATCCCGAAACCGCAAACCCTAGCCGCCGCTCATCGTCGAAGTGGAAACTTCGCCAACTAGTCGTATTTATATCAGTTCTGAGAGACCATAAAGCAAATGGATTCATGTGGTTGGTTTTACACGAAATCCTATTATAATTACGTTTTTTAAATATTCAATGATAATTGAGTTGTATGAAACGAATTATGAGAGTAGAGGGAGCCAGATAAGTCTGTTAGGAAAAAACCTCTTGGAACTATGTACTCTCTAACTACCCCACAAGGGATTTGCCGTGATGATATAGACGTAGATGGATAGATGAGATAGATATAGTTGTTCTAAAGACAGAAATCAGGCTGTAGTTTGTATATATTTCTTAATTTTCGAAAGAAGTTCAGAGAGGGTTAAGCCGCAGAAACCCTAGTCCGCGTCGTAGTTTGTAGTCAAAGTTAAACTTTGCTAACAAGATATCGACGTGTCCAACAAACAAAGTCTTATAATCCAGTATTTATATTTAGCATAAATAACCTTATCGACGGGCATGAGAGTTGCAAATGCCAATCAGTTTGTTTAAAATTTGTAACTTTATTCTATGGAACCGTTGATATATTTATCTCATTCTCTGGGATAAAGTAAATGGGCCATATGTGATATTTAGTTCGCTCGTGTTTAGTTAGTAGGATAATTATCGTGCCCGCAAAGTAAATATCTTTTAGCTTCAAAATTCTTAAAACAATTTTTTACATTTAACCAAATACCAAAGTAAGAGAAATGTTATTTCTCTTCAGAATTTTACTATGATGAAGCAACAATACTTACACGACAATACTTTTGAGGTATATGAAATTAGATAGGTATCTAATTTCGAGGTCTCTCATCTCGATTTGTGAGAGATCTTTGCTTAGCGGTAGACAAATTGGGCTAATTTATTTTGGATTTAAATGTTGTGAATGTCTGATTAGTCCTTTTCGTATATGAATGTCTGTTATAGTTATATATAGTAATATTAGCCCTGTTAAGAAACTGTCCCACTGTTGGGCACGGGCCTCCTCTCAAACTGAGAGGGTTTAGGCCATAGTCCACCACGCTGGCCGAGTGCGGGTTGGCGAACTTCACACACCTTCGAGAAACTCTTGCAGGTTTCCTCACGGTGTTTTCCTTCACCGTTAAAACAAGTGATAGTTATTTTTAATACGCACATTTTTTCGAAAAGACAGAGGCGCATGCCTGGGTTTGAACCCGAGACCTCTAAATTTTCAGTTCAACGATCTTACCACTAGGCTATCACTGCTTATCAGTAACAGCCTAGTGGTTTTATATACGAGTATATAGTATATAGTGGGTGTGTTATTTAAACCAATATTATAAAGAGGAAAGATTTATAATAAATATATAATATCAGTATATACTGTCCCACTGCTGGGCCGTTGCCCTTTTCTTACAAATCGAGGTGAGAGAAATCAGGTCAACCACGCGGACCCAGTGCGGATTGGTGGAGGCAGGTTTGTGGCCACATATGTTGGAACATATCTAACCGCCTATAAGGCTTCCTATTTGGCTTTACGTCTACCATATTAAGTGATAACCGGGAGCAACGGCTTCGCGTGCCGTCCGAAGCACGGATATGCTCGAATATGGTAATGCCAAAAACGGTCGCCCATCTCAGGCCGACCGTGCCGAACGTTGCTTAACCTTGGTGATCGCTAAGGACACCGCGTTCAAACAGCGCTTCGAGCGCCTCGAGGAAAGATTTGTTTGTTTATAATCGATAAAATCTGTAACTGCTGCACCAATTTTAATAATTCTTTTACTATTAGAAAGCTACATTATTCAGAAGTAACGTAGACCTGGTAGGTGGCGCTACTGTGGACCGGATGCGAAGCCGTGGGAAACTGCTAGATAAATAAATTTGCCAATCTGTCTCAGATTGGACTGTCCTACACAAAACAAACCGCTTACACCATTTTGCATATTGAAAACAAGCAAAAATAAACTTTTGGAAAGTGCCATAATTATCCCAATTAACCTCTCAAGAGACGATTTAGATGAGTTCCTCGGCAACGCCCAAGTTTCACGGAATTTGTTTAAACTTCACAGAATTCCCAAAATCAAAGGAATGCGCCCTTTCACATTCATCTCCATCAATGTTTAACATCGCTTGCTAGATAACGAGATTGGGAAGTTCATTAAACTAACGAAATACCCTTTTGTGAAAATTTCGATAAAAGGCAATAATAAAAGCGGTTTAAGTAACACTTGATAAAATTTCCTAGAAACTCGTTCAGAAATGATGACATGAAAAGAAATACTTTAGAATTCAGTCTAAATTAAAAAGAAGTATCAAGTTTTTATTCTGGATAATGAAATAAATAAAAAGACCCGCTTTCGAAAAAAAGAGTAAGTACCCAAAACGCTGGTTGCAAGTAGATAGCACTAGTGTCAAAACTATTATAATAATACTAGCCGTGTCAAGAAACTGTCCCACCGTTGGGCACCGGCCTCCTCTCAAACCGAGAGGGTTTAGGCTATAGTCCACCACGCTGGCCCAATGCGGGATAGTAAACTTCACACACCTTCGAGAAACTCTTAGACATGCAGGTTTCCTCACGATGTTTTCCTTCACCGTTAAATAAAGTGATAGTTAATTTTTAATTCCCACATGCTCTCGAAAAGACAGTGGCGCGCACCTTGGTTTGCATCCGAGACTTGCAATCCGAAGGTCTAATCATATGCCTGGATGATTCCACTAAATATCTTGAAATATCTAGAATCCAACATTTCTCCCGCAAATGGCACTAACACGTACCTCGTGTTACTTTTGCGGCATTTTCAAGATTATCGGCATAAGTCGTATCCCATTTAATAACCACACCTTTTTTAACTATACAAGACCCATAAGTATAGACTTTTGTTTTATTTTCTAAAAACGGTCAGGTCAATCTAAATAGGATTAAAACTTATTAACTTATTCTTTGAATTCATAATCCCACACCTCTGACGCAATACTGAAACGTGTCCACAAAGTCACTAGGTGACCTCATCCACGTCAAGCTAAAAGTTCTCTAATTAGATACATAATTATTCTAACGAGAACCTAACCCTAACTCCCAATAAGCTCTATTTACAGAAGATTGTTGATGAATGTATGTAAAAATGAAGACGAAAAGGTTTTGAATTTAATGTATGAAGTAAAATTTGATTTTACATATGTAATTTTCGAAAATAATACTTTTAAAATCTCTATCTTAAATATGTATCGCAAATATTCTATTTAATGGTAGTTTGGATATGTATAAAATATACACGAAAAAAAGCTTAAGATATGATGTTACACTTGTGCGAATGATTTTTTTATTTTAATTAACTATATCTGAATTATTTGAAAGAAAAACCCATATTTTGGGTCCTCCGGGCACATTTTTAGTGTTGTCAAGGTTATCAAAGAAGTGAAATTTTCTACCAAAAATTCTCAAGGTCATTGGCGTTAGTAATTCCCTTAACGTTTGAAAAGAAAGTAAATGAGTTCGGTGTAAGTGGAGTATTCAATTTGCTCGCACGCATCTGGAATGACTTATCTCGTTCGTGTCTCCTTTGACAGTGCTGCACGGACCTAATTGGATTCTATATTAGCTTAACTAAATAATGAAAGTTATACGAGATGCCTATTCGTGTAACGTATACCTTGTTTTAATAATTTACTAGGACATTTTCATTATAGACGCGATTTATTGACGCAAGTGTTTAAGTATGTAGGCAATCACTTATTATTGAGTGTAACTTATCTAAAGGTATTTTCTCTAATTGATATATCAAATACAAGACCTTATTCGACGTTATTATCGGTTTTACTTAATCAACTGCCAACTCCAATCAAACTAGCCGTGAACGTACTAGAGGGCATCCCATGCCAACAGAATTAGTTTGCGTCATTGCTATTCTGCAGCCGAAACGAGTTAAAAAAACAACAAGCTATAATATGTTTCTTACATATAGGAGACCCATTGAAGAATACACCTTTACTGAAAAAAAACTGAATACGCGCATTTTCAGATATAAGATTTTCAGCATTTTAAAACGTATCTCAAACTGTTCCTGTACAAACCTAACAATAAGATATAAACAAAGCTATATCATGCAGAAAACCCTCGCGAAATAGCTCTCTCGGCACAAATAATCTTATATCCGACAATAAATTTAACCGTATCCTAAAATTGCTGTTCGCGAACTAACATATCCCAAAGTGAACATAACAAGCAATCTCAATAGAATCGTCCGCAAAATATCATGAAAAAGATTGCGGGAGGTAATCTCAGGCCCCGAAGGAATTGGTTCTATACAGACTGTGGTTTTATATATATATATGTGGTGTATATTGCCACGGAATTTATGGTATATACACTAGCCTACTAAGTAGTGTGATAGGCCTACGTCCAGCAGTGGAGTGACACGGGCTGATAATATTGATGACAATAGACGGAGTGCTTAATAAATATAATTATACACTACTTGCTATGTTTGTGTGTCAAAACTGACTATGTCTGTTTTATTCTCAATTTTTAATAACACTCATTCGACAATAAATCAGAATAATCTTAATTGAAGCGAAGAATATGCTTACACAGGTAGATAAGGTACGTATATACACAGTATTGTATGTTTTCCTTGTCTAATCACCGTGGGACAACAGGATAAGATTTTGATTAAATTTATAAATCACTAGTTGCCCGCGACTCCGTCCGTGTTGACTTTAGATAGGAACCATACATTTTTCTAGGATAAAAAATGCCCTTTAGTGTGCTAATCCAGGTAATAAACTACCTGTGTGCCAAATTTCATTCCAATCCGTTGAGCCATTTTTGTGTGATTGACTAACAAAGATCTAAACAGCCAAACATCTAAACATACAAACTTTCACATTCATAATATTAGTAGGCAGAAGGACTTCCTAGCCGTTTTCCGCTGCTTCGTACCCTGTCGACGATAGCGCCACTTTTATTAAAATTGGTTAAGCAGTTCCAGAGTTTATCGTTTACAAACAAACGAACTAATCTTTCCTATTTATAATATTAGTAAAATAGAAAGCGATTAAATAAAAAAGTAGTGTTTTTTTAAAGAGTTATGTTTACTATCAATTCCCTATCAATTCCGTGAGGCTACAAAGCAACATCTTGTATAAACAAACAAACATTCGGTATAGTTATTTATTCAGTGGATATCGATCCGAGGTCTGCAAGCCAGCTGCGGACGTGACTTGGCCAACTGGAACTAACCCCTCCCTAAAATGTTACAACTGCTAATAAGTTGCCTTCAGTTAACAATATTTATTATTATTGGACTTAACGGTGCTTCATTATTATGGAAGGGACGTCTTTGGTAAACAGGAATATTTTTGTGAATATTATTTTAAAGTATGGAATGCACAGCTGTCACGGTTGAAAGGCGGCTTGGTGCAGTGGTTAAGAGCTTAAACACTGGATCGAGTAGGAGCGGGTTCGATTCCCGCACGGGACACGTCTTTGTGTGATTGATCTAAAAATATCTGTTTCGGTTTGGGTGTTAGTGTGTGAGAATTTCACGTTTGTAAGCGCACAATTATTCGTAGGGTGGGCTGTTTTCTTAAAAAAATTGAAAAATATTATGAAGAAAATATTTTTTTAAGTACGCTATATATGTACGCTGAATATTTTATAAAATTTTTGCGATAGTCACTTGGCAACGAAGAGGGAAACCATTGAGAAGAAATCTGTGTCTGGGAGAATATGACAATTTTTGAAAGACTTCTGACCTGAATGGTGGCAAGATTAAAATCTGTCACCTTGGATTTAAAAAACATTGATAAACCCAATAAACTGTACTTATTTAAGTACAAAGTAGACATGGGAGAGAGGTAGCGGAGCGTTTCGTTCTGAGATCTCGTAGCTCTTCTGCCGTGCCATTAGTGTCTATCACAGGACGTTTCATAGTGAGAAAAGTGCCACATACCCCGGTTTTTCCCATAGAGCTCTAGGAATATTTCTAGATAGAATCCGAACTCCATGAAATAACAACAAAAATGTCTATCTTGCAGATCTCTTCCCTTCCGGGTACAATGCAGATGCGAATATTCATTTAGTATAACAGGTTGAGAAGCCTGTGGACTGCAAAGTCAGAGGTCTCGAGTTCGAACCCAGGCACCCACCTATGTCTTATCGAAACCATGTGCGTTTCAAAAATTAACTATTACTTGCTTTAACGGCGAAGGAAAACATCGTGAGGAAATCTGCATGCCTTAGAGTTTCTCGAAGGTGTGTAAAGTTTACCAACCCGCACTGGGCCAGCGTTGTGGACTATGGCATAAACCCTCTCAGTTTGGGAGGAGGCCCGTGCCCAACGGTGGGACAGTTTCTTATCAAGGCTAATATTTATTATGATATATTATGTTGGTATAGGTTGGGAAGCAAGAGTTACACCGCTTTAACGACAGAACCACAATTATATCCGGAATACACAACATGAAACGGAAAGCAAAATAAATAAACAAAACAGTATTATATTAAAATTTCCCGAAACTCATACGAGTGAACAGAAAAGGTTATTTCATTATTTCGCCCTGCCCCGGCACTTGTCTGTGTTGTTCCGTGTATTTACGAAAGCTGTTTAGTTTGTGTGATGCTTCAGTGCAGGATCATTAGCGGAGCGTATAGCGAGAAATCCAATGCCGCTTGTAATTTCCTTTCTAAAACCAGGAACTGAGAAGTTTGGTCGACGAATAGCGATGAGTGAGAAGCGATTAGCTTTTTCACACTCGAAGCGAGTAACGGAACGATACTTACCTAAGGTGAGAAATTTCCATATTTTTATATGGAAATTTCGTAAAAGTAAGCGTGACATCACCTCGATTTTTATATATATCTTTCTGTTACGTAGTAATGCAAGTTCAAGTCAGTTTTTCGTCCTGTGAGATTACATTGGCGTGATGCGTGGCGAACATCGTCGCCTCCGAGGTTTTTTCTAATGAGGAGATGTATGTTGAGGTGTGTCAGAGTCGCAGTATGTAATGAACTTCAGCCTTAGTCTACAACGTTTTTTATATAGGCACGTTTGTATGTGTCTTCCCTTTACACTGTTTTTCCGTTGTAATTTATTCGTTCATGAACATACAGACAAGCGTCTGCTCGTTTAATGCTCGTCTACTTAAATTGCGAAGATCCATGATGCGGTTGACCGAACGCTAAAGATGAATGAATTCTATACGCTCCGCTTCCTGCTTGAGTCAATCATATTTATTTTAGTCTGTTGTATTTTGCGTGTTCCACTGGTTATATTCTGACAAACACTTGCGGACTGGAGTAGTTTGAGCTGTATAAAAGGTTTTTGAGCTTTGTGGATCCAAATTGGAATTTGAATTTTACTTTTTCAATGTTGAATAAGCTGCACGAGTTATATCTCTATCTATCTATCTATATCATCACGCCAGATCCCTTACGGGGTAGGCAGAGAGTACAGAGTTCCAACAGGCTCTTTCCTTACACACCTCTCTGGTTTCCTCTACTCTCATAGTTCGTCTCATACACGCTCGCCGGTTACAAAGACTCCTGACTTGTCCTTCAGATAAGACCCGGTCTATTTGGTCATGGTAAGATAGTCTAGGTCTTCCCCGGTACCTACATCCTTCCACTTTCGCATTGTATATCAGTTTTGTCATTCTTTCTTCGGACATTCTTTCTATATGCCCGAACCAACGGAGCATACCCTTTCTCATCTTCACACCGATATTCTCTTTCATACCTATTTGCTTTCTTACTACGCTGTTGCGAATACGGTCGGTCAGTTTCACACCGCACATCTTCCGCAGAGCTCGCATTTCCACCGCATTTATCCTACTTTCATTCTCCTTCTTACATACCCAGCTCTCGCTGCCATATCGCTCGCTATCTGCCAGCGAGCTGCCATATCGATAGCGTTGGGACAAGCACTCGATTATGTATGGCCAGCTGCGCCTTTCGGCTTAAGTGCCGGCTCCCAAGTAGCGTTCCCATCGCGCCATTCACTCTGTTCCCTGCACTCACTCTTCTCTCTATGTCAGCGGTGTATTTTCCATCCTTACTGAATGCACATCCAAGGTATACAAACTCATTCACTTGCTCCAGCACATCGTTCCCAACCACAATCCTTGCATTCGTTCTGGTTTCTTCCCGTACAAAAACCATAATTTTGGTTTTCTTCATATTCAAATGTAAGCCATTTTTCATGGAGTCGTCTTTCATAACTGTGACTAGTGATTGCAGATCAGTGGCTGTTGGCGCTATCAAAACCGCCTCATCTGCATATAGTAGATGATTTACTACTAGATCACTCATTTGTACACCTTCATTCATCGCTTTCAGTCTTTGAAGACTTTTATCCAAATATATTATAAACAGTCTAGCGGACAACACGCAACCCTGCTTGACGCCGATTTCAACGTTAAACCAGGGTGACATGTTACCACCCACCCGTACGCATGCCTTGCAGTCCACATAGGTGGACTGGACGGCCCGCAGCAGAGTGCCATTTATACCATACTCAGGCAAAATGTCCCAAAGTCTCTTTCGCACAACTCTATCAAACGCCTTCTCCAGATCCACAAAACCGCAGAAAACCTTCCGGCCCACTGCCAAAGGCTTCTCTACGATGTTGCGAAGGGAGAAAACTTGATCCGAACATCCTCTTCAGGACCTGAAACCCCCTTGTGCCTCGCACAACATTCCATCGGACTTCTCGCGCATTCTCCTTTTAACAATTTTACCATACACCTTGGCTGCCAAGCTGATCAAACTAATGGCTCTGTAATTGGCGCAGTCATATTGTGAACCCTTGCCTTTGTACAAGGGTACAATGACTGCGTGGCACCAATCTGTAGGGACCCTACCAGTCCTCCAGCAAAGATTTGCAAGGACCCGAAAGGCATCCCGGACGCAAGTTCCACCATATTTGATCATCTCGGCAGATATCATGTCTATTCCCACAGCTTTACCATTTTTCACACTTCCTATCGCCCATTCAACATGCCCTCTGTTGATTCTGGTGCCACAAACTCGTCTCTGGGCTCGTCTGTGGCACCAGTATCCGGGGCATCTCCATACATTTCTCCAAAATATTCACTCCACCGGGTTAATACAGCTTGTGTATCTGCAAGAATGTCATCATCCTTAGACTTTATCCTTTCCATTCTGAAACCTGACGAATCACCTCGAGACTTTCTCACTTTGCTCCAAAAGAGTTGAGTGTTGTTCTCGAAGTTCTTCGCAAGCCTCTCCTCCTCAATCGCACTGGCTCTTTCACGCTTTTCTTTCACTAAGGTTTTGGTGGCAATCTTGCATTGCCGTTATATTTCTTTCTTCATCTCTGTCATACTGGCATTCAGGTTCAAAGAAGAAACATAGTCCTGCCATGCTTTCTTCTTACTTTCTACGGAGCTTTGCAACTCCGCATCCCACCATGCATTACCTTTTGCTGTAATATGCTTCTTTGAGCAACCACATACTTCTGTCGCGGAATCTACTAAACTCTCTTTCAGGCTATTCCAGCATTCATCTACATTTGAGTCCGAAGAACCTACTGCCAAAAGCTTGTCCCGGACTCTGTCTTCATACATTCTTCTCACGCTCTCATCTTACAACTTTTCAACCTTTATTCTTTCAAGGTCTCCGAAGGGGATACGCTCTCGCCAGTGCCTCCACTTCCTGAAGAGACCACTAAACCGCGCAACTACGAGATAGTGGTCTGATTCAAGAGTGGGGCCTCTATACGCACGTGTATCTTGGAGTTTGCTTCGGAGACGGTTATCTACCAGGATCAAATCTATCATGCTTTTTTGTTCATTCCTTCTCCTCGTGTACATATGTATATCCTTATGTTGGAATATCGTATTAGACACAAGGAGGCCCCTTTCCAAACATACATCCACAATGAGCTTACCTGCTTCATTCACTCTCTTATCACCATAAGGACCCAGAGCAGCGTCGCAAGTTTACCGCCTGGTTCCCACCCATCCGTTCAGATCGCCACACAAAATCACCTTTTCATTAGCCTCAGCCAGATCCAGAACTTCTCTGACATTATCCCAAAACTTCTCAAGGTCCTGGGGTGTCGACGAGCTTACGGGAGCATATGCTGCCACCAAAAATACTTTAGTGACACCCAGTTTTAAACGGACCCAGAGAAGTCTTGCATCGTACAGGCCATAATCTCTCACTCCAGAGGCCAGGCGATGAGACAGCAAGATACCCACTCCCATGCAGGCATGACTGCCCTGCGGTATCCCGGACCACAGAGCCATCATGCCATCAGGTAGATCACAGGTTTCACTGCCCCTTCGCTTAGTCTCTGTTACACACAGAGCATCCAGGCGTATCTCTTTCATTACATCAATCACCTCATGCATCTTATCTTCCATACCACCCCTTACATTCCAAGTGCCTATTCGGTACTCTGCACCCCACGACTCGCCACTTCAGGCCCGGCGTGATGGGTGGCGGCCCCCATCGCCGCTTCCACCTATATTCGTACCGACGGGGGCGGGCCGGTACGCGTCGCCTCGGGGGGACGCCCTAGCCCGCACTGCGGTACGTCTTCGGTCCAAGATTGCAGTCATAATGACTGGCAGGAGTCGCGACGAGCACGTTCTTGGACAGACCCCCAGTTATATCCAGTCCAGAATTTAACGGCTTTCCTAATAAACGCTGTATAGCGGGTAAATAGTTACCTACTGATTTTGTTGCTTTCTGTCATCTCATTTGACATTCGAATTATGGGGGTAAGGCTCTATATTTGGGGTTATTTCGTCCCATAGCGTTGTTTATGTTTGCAATAATGTAAGATTTCCTTATGAACTATCTGTATATACTCATATTAACTTAGCCCTTCACAAATAGTAAAGATTGGTTATTTATATTATCCGTAACTTTCGACATAGGTTATACGAACAGCCTCACGTCAGCAAGGGAAATACGTCATTATGTGTTAATATGGGATGTTGTCATGTTTCTCTTTTTAACATAGAACAGTATCTTTCTGTGACTAACAGTCTTCGTCGACCGACCTTACATAGAAAAGTAAGTAAGATACAATCAGTAGATATATCAGTTATGTGTTTGAGGTGAAGTAAAAATGAATCAGGTAGGTTAGGTACCTACCCTATATAGAAGCTGTATCGTAAATAACGCAAGACCTCAGACACCTTAGTTAGATTGCCTTAGGATTTCGATATGACATTAAAATTTCCAATTTTTAAGCTCTTTGGTACCTAAATTAATAATGCAATTAAATAAGTAATTAACTTTAGTGTTTTGTGAGGTGTGTGTAATAGCTATAATGCTTTAAATAATGATTAAATTTTGTTGAATACAGCAAATAGAATGAGTAGCGGCATTATTTGATCATTTACAAAATGTAACTTACTTTAAAAATAGTTGAAATCGATTCAGTTGCCGATTTAGAACAAACTACTTTCAGGTCTATCGTTAATTATGTTACACATTGTATAGAGCGCCTGGTTTGCTCGTCAGCGTTATGAAATTATTTTAATCCATATAATGTATACGTTTGTCATGTCTAAACATGAATGTGGTACTGACGAGGGTCGTGATGTACGTAATAACATCATTCTCAGTCTATGTACCTTGTAAGTTGAACATGAATTTCGCTTTGCGTCTAACTATCATATTCAACGTGTATTAACGTTTACACGGGACCTATTAAGGCTTCTACAATTATGTTCTATGCAAATATTTTAACAACATATACATATATTTGTGACGGTCGAGGATGTGGGTGGAGTCACCAGAGATATTTTATATTTTTCTTGAGCCGAAAGATGCTACAGAACATAGGCATTTTTATTGGTACATTAACACTACTGAATTCGCCACCAATTCGAACTGAGTCTGTTGGAGTACGACCTATTCTCCTTATCTATGCCCCAAGTGCTACAAAAACCGTTCAACTACCATTGTGCCAAAAGTCGGGAGTTGTTGAAACTGGTACCTACGACTATGGAAAACCATAAAAAATATTGATAGGTACCATAAATTGGAAAGCATTGAATTTGTAGATTGAAAACTTTAAAAACTAACAATTATGATGTCAATGATCAACAATTTTATTAAAATTGCTATAACGGACTTGGGGACCTGAACATGTGAGAGAAGGCCTTTGCCCTGAAATGGGACAGCGTAGACTGAGTTGCACAAACGACGCCGAGGCAAATAATGTCACTACTAACCTCTATAAAATAAGTATACTGGACTAGCTATAACTTAAAAAAGAACAGCTGTCTAATGAAATATTTTTACCTCATTTAAAAAAAGGAGGAGGTAAAGATAAAAAGAAATATGTTGAATTGAGAAATTTACTTTATTTGTTTTTATTTTGATGGTACCATGCTACCTTATTCTCTGTGTTGTTATCTTGAAGAAGATATTTTATATTCTGAATACTTCTGATTTGATGAAAATACCGCGTGAAACTTCTAAAAGTGAAATCACTGTGAACTTGAAAAATAATATTTTGTACAAACAAATTTTAACAAAAGAAGTTTTTAAAATATTATAGTAGGCAGCTTTCAGACCTTATAAATAATTAACCTTGTGAGCATTATGCTAAATTCACATTAACGAATCTTGGGATCAAATCCCAACCCAAGTGTAATGTAAATAAAGTACATTATGGCTACAACAAGTTTATCGTACACAAGGTTCAATTCTCGTGGGACAACACTCGTCTCGGTCTGGTTACGTAGACAGATTGCTTACACTGACATATCCTGTCTGTAGACACGTTATATAATGGGTAATTTGTATGGGTACCTTTTTACAATAGCGGGCCAATTTTGTCTACAAAAACAACAGTAAATATGATTTATTATATTAAGTTCTTAATAAGGGCATAATGGAAGGCCATCAAGCTAGCAGGTTGCCTGATGGTAAACTATCACCGCCACCATCAGTAACATCAGTCGCCGATGCGTTGCCGGCCTTTTAGTAGCCTCCCTAGACGGAAAGGGAAAGGATGTAGGCTTCTGGATATGAGTGAAACGCAGCAACAATTTCACTACTTGAAACTGGTTATCTGTGTACTTCCCAGGTCGAGCCAGCCTAAATACGCGCTGTGTAATCCAGTACAGAGTACCCCGTTAGGCAATTGCTTAGTAATGTTATAAAGGTTCTAAAAAGAACTCCGTCTGAAAAAGGAACTGACTCTCTAGGTCGGATATAGACTAATTTTTTTATCAAATAATTATTTATAAAATTTTTGTGTCCGGTATAATGGTAAAAAGCTCGTATAATTGTTCTTAATAATGGTTTTTATTTTTATGCGCGATCCAACAACACTATAATATATATATATATATATATATATATATATATATATATATATATATATATATATATATATATATATATATATATATATATATATATATAATATCAGCCTATACTGCCCACTGCTGGGCAAAGGCCTTCTCTCACAAATCGAGGTGAGAGAGATTAGGTCATACTCCACCACGCGGACCAAGTGCGGATTGGTGGAGTAACCAAGGCTTCCAACTCGGCTTAACGACTACCACATTAAGTGGTAACCGGGACCAACGGCTTAACGTGCCTTCCGAAGCACGGAGACGCTCGAATATGAAAATGCCAAAAACGGTCACCCATCTCAGGCCGACCGAGTCAAACGCTGCTTAACCTTGGTGATCGATAAGAACACCGCGGTCGCACAGCGCTACGAGCGCCTCTACGTATTCATATATTTTTCATCTGTACCATCCTACAACTGGGTAGAGCCTTCCATGCATTAGAGATACATAACTATAGATAAAATAATTGTCACTCAATAGGTACATCTTACAGTCCTAAGACCCAAACAAAATAGTCGGCTTGGTAAATAGCATTTTCTTACAATTTTTTAGGTAAACTAAAACCTTGAAATTTCGTGAAAGCCAAACTACCTAACTAGGAGGAAATGAGGGATCGTCACCGTTTTTAAAACAAAGCCGTTGAAAGTAGCTAAGGCGTATTCATATTTAATTAGGATCGAGTTTGTTTCGCTCATTGTCCCCAAGGCTTCGTTGAAAGGTCTTCATTAAATTCACAATAGGGTAAAAAAGTTAAAAAAAAAAATCGTCCTTAATGAAGAAATCCGCGTGAAAATAGGACAGTATGAAATAGAAATCCAAATAAATAAAAATGGTTGAAATAACGTGTTGACTACTATACTTGTACGCGAAGTTTATATTTTTCTGACTTCTCGAGAACTTTACAGCATCCCTGACCACGGAAATAACTGAAGTGTTTAAATGAAATAAAACTATTTTACGGATTATATATTTTAATATTCGCGTAAATCTAAGAACTCAATATGAAGTGTTTAAAGTCGATATAACATTGTCAGTGTGAAATACATTCAAACTTAAAAAAAACTCATTTATTCTTGTGACCATCGGTGTAAAGCGTTCAAAACTTCTATAATCCAATATTAAATATATAAAGCAATTAAATTAGAGAAAGAAGGAGAAGGGAGAGCTTTGCTCAGCAGTGGGACAAAACAGGTTGGTTCAAAAAGATAACAAAATGGTTGGCTAGTTAACAGAATATAATGTAGGTACTTCTCAGGCAAAATTGGACCCAATAGCCACATAACAGAGATAGATTTTACACAGATAGTAGCGTGTATCTATGCAGACACCAGTTTATCCGAGCGTACATCTATTCCATCAAGCTACCTATCTTGCTTCCTGTAATGAGTTTTAGGACTAAATTTCAATCTTAATGAAACAGTATGTTAAGCTGTGACATCATTACGAACTCGAATATACTATTTGCAGCGAAACATTTGCCGCTTTGTGTTTACTAACCAAGATTTAGAAGTCACTCCGTTGGATTTAAGGCATGTCTAGTCTTCGCTCGGAAGAAAGATTAATTCGTTGATGTTTGGATTAAACTCGTAAGTAAATTCACGTATGTGTTTGTTTTAAGATATTTCTTATATCAGTATATTAAAATGATATAAGTAAAGCAAAAACTTAGTACCCCTTTTTACGAAAATTGCGCGGACGGAGGAGTATGAAATTTCCCACACTTATAGTTTATATAGAGAAGGGGTGCAGAATGCTAATTTTTGTTTTAAATTATGCATAAAAATACAATAAATCAATAAAAAAACCATTATACACACAACGTATTTGACACAATACACTTCAAATTGAGAATAGATTAATATTGTTTGTCTTTAATATTATTTGTCTATAGTCTTACTGAATGTCAAACGATGAAAGAGTTTTTACAAAAAACATCGTTTACACAGAAGTTTTGTATCAATAAATTAATTATCGAAATATAGTCAATGGGCAGCAATTTCTTTTTGGTTTTATAGTTTCAATAAAAGAAAATTAAAAAAAAGGTGTGCTTTATTTTAATCATTTTTTTTAATTAAAGTTTTATATAATTTGTTTGAAAAAAATAGGGCAAATTAACAGTGTAGCCTTGGCGAAATCTGTGAATATAGAAGTATAGTCTTTGACAATATAACCTTAATAATGTTCAAACTTATAATTTAAATTAATTATGGTCAAATTTCGACCCATTAGCGACTACTAGTTATTATTAACACGTTTCCAATCGCGAAATTTCGTCAAATGAATGACGTCGAAAGATCATGACAGAATATTGAACTTTGGCACGGAAAGTAATTGCCAACTTGTAACTTATTGACCGAATGCTTAAATTATGTACTTCTGTAGTCAAAGTAGATAATTTGGCCAATAGTGACAGTGACTGTAAAAAGTTTTCTACAGTCGCTGCTGCTAATAGAAAACGAAAAAATATATGTACAGGAATGAAATTTTGAAAAAATAGTCATGTTATCAGAACACTGCACTTTTTTTATAAAACGTAGCCCTTAACACCCAGACCGAACCAAATATTTGTGGGTCACACAAAGATTTGTCCCGTGCGGGAATCGAACCCGCAACTACTCAATCCAGTAGGCGGTGTGACTAAATGTCTTAACCACTGGACCAAGCCGTCCGTAACATTTCGATTGTGTAAAGAAAATAGATAAAAAATACTCGCAATTACAATTGCTAGGCCATTTAAAAGTCAAACTCCAACATTTACGTACCTAACATTATCTCGCCTATAAGATAGTAAGTAAAAGCAAATAATTCTCTATACACTATACCCCCATCGTCATCTTGTGAAAACAGAGAACAGCGAGGTTATCACTTTTCAGTTAAAAGGCTTGTTATGTAAGTACAATAAAAACATACATCGGCTCCAGCCTTAATGGCACATGGATGTCGTATGTGCACTTAAATAGATTGACGCAACTACATCCAGAGGTTGCCATGTAATTCTGTTACACGCCTTCCTAGACCGACTCGTGTTTAGTGGGATCTCTTTAACTTATTTTTTTTTTTTTTATCGAAGTCCAACAGCTTAATACAATCTTATAATAACACCTGTGAGCCAATTATAGGACCTCACGTTTAGCAATAATGTTACATTTCTGTTCTGAGCAAACAGAGTCCAACTTAGGGTAAGCATCAACAGACCATATAGGGCGTAACATAATTAAGACCTGAAAGTAGTTTGTGCTAGATCGATATCAACAATTTTTATATAATATAATATATAATATTAGCCCTGTTAAGAAACTGTCCCACTGTTGGGCACGGGCCTCCTCTCAAACTGAGAGGGTTTAAGCCATAGTCCACCATGCTGGCCCAGTGCGTTGGCGAACTTCAAACACCTTTGAGAAACTCTTAGGCATGCAGGTTTCCTCACCTTCTTCCTTTATTACGCAAATGCTTTCGAAAAGACAGAGGTGCGTCCCTGGGTTTGAACCCGAGACCTTTGACTTTGCAGTCCAACGGTCTAACCACTAGGTTATCACTGCTTTAACAAATTTTATTGTTTTTTTTTTAACTAAAAATTCTTTATTTCGAAAGCAATACGGAAATTTGTTGAATAATTTGATGTTGAGGAAACATTTATTATTAGAATTATAGCACTTTTCCGAGGACTGTATTTCTTTGTTGGTTTGGTTGGCGGTCGATCTAACGTCAGAGTCATTTGCTTAATGATAAAGAAACTCGCTCTCATTTCCTTAGTCTATACTAAATGTAGTGATCTGAACGTTTCTGATTATCTTTTATGAGATGATAGCCGCGGTAGTATGTGCGTGTGAATGTGCAAAACTTTTCACATAAACATTATGATATTACGATTGCGGAATATCGAATGTATGAAACTGCGATTTGAGGCGGTTGTGATGACCGACGTCTAGTACATGGTAAATTCAATCGATTTTATCCGTTTGTCATGGCCACATAATAATTCCTAGCTACCGAGTCACGCGACGTAATTATGTTTCTATTCGCTACAACGATCAACAGGGTACTGTGACCAGGGCACCAAGTCTGCTTGGTTGCTGCAAAATTGTCGTTCATTGACTTCATAATCATTGGTTTCGACAGTTTTTATAATCTATTAATTCAATGGTTTCCTTATGGTTTTCAATAGGCGTACCACTTGAAACATTGGTCGGTATTAGTTAATAAGACCACAAAGAATTTAGTACATTACCGACATAGGTCCAATTGTAATTGAACGAATGTTATAGCATGTGGTAATTAAAAATCCCGTAAAAATATATTTCTATTAATTTAGCATAGTGATTTTTTTTATTCCTTGTTTGTAAACGAGGGAGGGTTGATTTAACTTAAACTCACCTAATAGACCAGACTACATTGTTTTCTTATACCCTAAAGCAAATGTATGCAAAAAAAATTGTAAATTTTATTTTATAATAGTAACGGTGGAGTTTCTTGTCCTTCTTCTCGAAGTGGTCAAAGACTCTTTATTTCTAAATAATTACTATAATAGTTTACATGACACAAACGCTTTCGCTATCGCGTCCGCACCCGCACATGCCATCGCGCCTTCCCTATACCCGAAAAGAATCGAATTTTTTCAAGAGTGTGGCTCACGAACATTCTTTGAATTTACATCTTTTTAAAGTGTTCTATTTATGTTTTTATGTTAATACATAATCGAGACATTTTCTTATTGTATGAAGAGCTTATTGACTATAATGTTATTTACATAAATAGAGAATTTTAAGTTTTAAAGTTGCCTTGTAGCCATATGTAATGGTTAATGTTCTTCTTTTGTAAAATTATCTTTATTTACGTGTTTTGTTGTATACCTAGGCAAAATGTGGGTATATACACAAAGGCTCTGCCTTTTGAGGGAAAAACAGGCGCGAATGGTATTTACAATTATTTATTTTATGATTATTTAATTCTTTAAAGCAGATTGATCAGAAATCCTTGTAGCAGGTTGTCTTAAATTTTCTTACATGATACTTAATTCAATCATGCCAATAAATGAACTAGCCAATACAACAGTTTCTTCTTTCAATATTTTCAATATATTAAAACACGTTTCTAATAAAACACTGTTTTTGATTCAGATTCTGACAAGTATATATTTTAACAAGATGGCGACTTGTGATGGAGTCTACAGAAGTTTATTTGGTGTTACCAGCTAATGTTTAACAGACTTCTAAAAAGAAGGAGGTTCTCAATTTGATTGTATGTTTTTTTTGTATGTATGTTACGCGATCATTCCGCCAATCATGAATCGATTTTGACGATTCTTTTTGCATTGGATTCAGTATAGCTCCAAGGTGATCCCATTTTAATTTCGTCGGTATTGGACCTTGGACTTGGAAGATACACCAGGGAACTCCTTAACGACAATCCATACGAATGCGTAGATTGAGATATTATGGGTATTACGTCAATCCTATAGGTACCCTGCCATAGAACTAATCAGAATATTAACCGACTTCAAAAAAGGAGGAGGTCGACAATCCGTCTGTGTTTTTTATAACGTCTTTATTTATGAACTGATTTTGATGATTCTTATTGCGTTGGGTATACTTTCGAGATGGTCCCATTTTAATGAAATCGGTATTGAACTTTGGACTTTGAAGATACATCAGGGGACTCCTTAACCGCGAACAGCACGAATGTATAGATTCCGTTATTATCTATCTATCTATCTATATCATCACGCCAGATCCCTTGCTGGGTAGGCAGATCCGTTATTATGGTTATTATATCAATCCTGTAGGTACCTTGCTGTATAACTCAGCAAAATAATATAATATAGGTATATAAATATTAGTAAATAATTCACTTGTCACTTAAAATTGTAACAAAAAAACCTTATAAAAAAAATTAAACCGACTTCAAATAGCAAAAATTGTTTTTTTGGGGGGAAATGTCTGCCGCATACTGCCACATCCTGGACTTGGTGATGTGGCAGTTATGTGGGGCTCGCACCCACTAAAACCCCCCCGGCGTCCGTCTCTTGCCCAATTACCGTACCGCAGGAATTGCCAAGTGGTAGAACATCTGCGGCACGGGCGGGCCTGGTCTATTTCCATAGACCTCTCCTTCGTGCCTTGTGCATTCTTTGTGAGGGTGCGCAGGACGCAGCGCACTTCCGTCACAGGCCTGTTACTGGTCAGGCGACAAGCTGCCCACGCTCGGCGCCCGCAGACCACTTTTCAAGGTGGGCGGAGGTCATTAGCGGCATACGCTCTACGCCTCCGCCCAACTCGCCTCCTACGAGCGGGATTCACGCTAGTCTCCTCCCGCTCCCGTTCTGCCGCCTCTTTTGCCGCCATTACGGTCCCGCAGAATGCGAACATAGCCACCCAGGCGTTCTCCCTCTCGACCATGGCCGATACCACAGCCGGGAGTGAGAGCGTCGTCCCTCCGATCTTAGCGGCCAATTACTGCCATTCTACACCCCAAGCTGGACACACCAGTAAGGTATGCGAGGCTGTGTCCTCCGAATCACCGCAATGGTGGCACTCGGCCGTCTCCTCCCGACCGATCTGGCACAGGTACCTCCCGAAGCAGCCGTGCCCAGACAGCACCTGTGTCAGTCGGTAGGTAAGTACCCCGTGCCGCCTCTCAACCCATTGCCAGAATATCGGAAAGATATTAGCGATGGTGGCGTGTCCAGCACTGGGTTGGCTCAACAGCCCGCGCCACTCCTCTAGGACCGCTCTCTGGAGCTCCTTCCGCCGAGCTCCTAAAGCTCTAGGCTCCGGATTTTCGTCCCTGCGCCAGCGGTGAGCGGTGGCTGGGGCCCTCGCCTCAATGTGCCATGGTGGCATTCCAGCTAGCAGGGTGGTTACCTCATAAGCGATCGTGCGGTACTCGCGGGCTATCCTGGCAGCCAGCAAGCGCTGTGGTCGGCGTAGGAGCGCAATGCTGCCGAGGGTCAGGCACTCAGCCCATATCGGGGCCCCATACAGGGCTTGGGACCGCACAATACCCGCATATAGCCTCCGGCAGGATGCCTCCGGACCACCAAGATTAGGCAGGAGCCCAGCCAGCGCCCCCTCAGTTCTGATTAGCTTGGGAGCCAGTGTTTTAAAATGTGGCTCGAATCGCCAGCGGCTGTCCAAAAGCAGACCCAGGTATTTGAGCTGTCTGCCGATGGAGATGCAGACCCCTCCAACCACAATGTGGGCATTGGGAGGCGGAGGATTCCTGGGTCCGTGGAATGTGACAGCCTCCGTCTTCTGGAGAGCCACACTTAATCCGAGCTGTCGGATTTTCCCGACAACGTGGGATACGCCCGCTGTCGTCAATATTGCCACTTTCCGGTGTGTCCTCGCCTTTGCCGTGACTAGCGTGTCGTCCGCGTAGCACGTTACCGCCACTCCCGGCAGCAACGCACCACGCAAGACCTAATCGTATGCGATGTTCCACAAGAGAGGTCCTAGTACCGACCCCTGTGTAACACCACATCCCACGCCTCTCTCACCCCATTGCTCCTGCCCAGGGTAGGTAATGAGCCTCTCAGACAGATAGTCCCCGACGATGCAGCGGAGGTAATGCGGCACCCCATGGTACGTTAGGGCCGCAATGATTGTGTTGTGGGGGATTGAATTGAACGCGTTGGCAATGTCTATTGACACTGCCAACAGCACCCCCCTCCAGAGATAGCTTCCGCCACCATGCCAAGTAACCGACTGCACTAACCGGTACCGACTTCAAATATTTATTTTTTCTTTTTGAAGTCGGTTTAATTTTTTTCTTTAAATATTTTTATAAATTCTAATACTCCCACTACAACAAATAAACGAAACTTAAAATATTAAACAATTTTTGACGTTATCCATCTATCTGATATATCCCCATACCCTCAATACAATTGTAATGTTTTGCAGCAGGCATAGCAGTTGTTGGCAAATACTGTATATTAACAATAGTGTTTCTCACTGTATCTCTAACAAAATGATATCGAATATCAATATGATTACATTTTCTATGACAGACATAATTTGCCACCAACTTCTGTGCACTTTGGCTATCATTGTATAAAAGTAGAGGATATAAATTTCCGGTTATCTCATTTTGCAAAGCTCTTGAATACACGGCTTCTTTACAAGCCTCTGCTATTAACATATATTCAGCTTCCATACAAAGCCACAGATTTTTATGATTTACATATTTTAAAGAATAGTTTTTAGTTTCCTTTAAAAATTTGAGAATTCTTTTTGCATAATTCCTATGATTGTTTGTATGACATTTATTAAATTGACTAAGAAAACTCACAGAAAATGCAATATCTGGCCTTGTAAGTACTGACAAATTCATAAGACTTCCTATTAGTTGTTGATATGGAATCTGAGCATCACAGGTCTCACCTTTATCAACATTTAATCTGCACTCCATGAGAGTACTAGTAACCTTACAATTAATCATATTATACTTATAAAGTAACTGCTCTATATACTGTTCATGATCCAGAGTAATAACATTAGATTTTTATCAATTTTTAATGTCATACCTAAACACTGTTGAACCTGTCCTAAGTTCTTTATATTGAAATTTGAACTCAATATCTGTATTAACTTCCGTCTCTTCTTTATTATTTAAATACACAAAAAAATCGTCTTAATAGTTTTAATCTGATTGTTACTTTTAGTAAAAACATATAGTTCTAAATGACTCTCCCTAATTCACATAAACATTGCTCTACTCGCTCATACCCGAGAAGTCTGTTTTAAACCGTAATATCTTTATTTAATTTAACAATAATTCTCTTATTGTTGACACTGTTACAAATTTCTGGTTAAATCATATAAATATCCGTTTTGAGATTGCCATTCAAAAATGCAGTTTTTACATCTAAGTGCGCTATATCTAAATTTAACCCTACAGACAATGCAAATAGCATTCTAAGAGTAGAATGTCTGACGACAGGGGAAAATGTCTCTTCATAATCATTGCCAGGCCTTTGAGTAAAGCCTTTGGTCGAGCTCTATACACTACACTTTTGTCACTATTTAATTTTCTTTTAAAAGCCCACTTTTACTGCATAAAGTTTTGTCTGAAGGCAACTCATCCACTGGAACCCAGGCATTATTCTTTTCAAAGGCTTGAATTTCATCCTCCATTGTTTCAATCCATTTATATCTATCAGAACTATCTAGAGCCTGGCTGACACTGACAGGATCTCTAGTAGGTTCAGGACCTGACAGCATGCATAAATTGGTAAACCCATAACGTTCAGGAGGTTTCCGAACTCGTTTAACTAATATCGGGCTAGACCTTAGGTTCTTTTCAGACTCATTTTGTTCTAATGACTCTTCATTTATTTCTGTGTTAAGACATTCTGAATCTGACATGTTTAAGTCAGTTTTAATCTCATCATTTTTTTGTAAATTAAGATCAGGCTGCACTGCTGGATGAATATCCCCCATTGACACATCCATATCTGGTGAACATTTCTTTTCAGTATTTTCATAAATATTAGTCACACATTTCTTGATAGGATCATAAATTCTATAGCCCTTGACATTATCAGAAAATCCAATAAGAATATGCTTTTTAGACTTAGTATCCCATTTGAGACTTTTTTCTTTGGGAACATGTACCATACCTGACTGCCAAATATTCGAATATGACTTAAATCTGGTTTCTTATCTGTCCAAAGCTCGAACGGTGTTTTGTTATTTAAACCTCATGCAACTGATCTATTTCTATGGTAGACAGCAGTATTGGTTGCCTCTGCCCAAAACTCCTTACTTAATCCAGCATCAAATAACAAGCAGCTAGTTCGTTCCACAATGATTATATTAATGCGTTCACTCACACCATTTTGTTGATGTATGATACCAGCATCTTTTAAATAGCTATCAAACTCATTGTTACAGAACTCTGTACCATTATCAGTTCTAAATATTTTAATATTTCTGATTCTGAACCATTGCTTGAAATTCTTTAAAATACATAAAAATTCACCTTTTGCTTTAAGAAAATAAACAAATGCCATACGGGTATAGTCATCAACACAAATAAGGAAATACCTGGCTCCTCCGATTAACTTGGTCTCCATGGGTCCGCAAACATCAGCATGGACAATATTCAATGCCTCATTGCTTCGTGTCACTGTAAGACCAAATGGTAAACGTGACTGTTTCCCTTCACAGCATACTGTACAAGTATTCTTATCAATAACTAAATTACTTGTGTAAGACATACCCTCCACTGCTCCATCTCTCATCTTATTCATGTCATTTAAGTTCAAGTGACCCAATCTTCTATGCCGCACTTCACTACTTAGTGATAAAGAAGATGTATACAAACAATGTTTATATTCCATAATCAACTTATAAACTCCATCAATTAAATTAGCCACAGCCACCAATTCATACTTCATGTAGTACACATAGCAACATTTATCACAAAATTCCACTCTATTGCCATTTTTAATCAATTAACTGATCGATATCACTTCATACTTGGAGCTTGGAGTGACAGTTATAATATCCACATCACCTGATAACAACTCTGGCATATCACTGTGATTTGCTGATATAATCTTCTTAATACTTTGAGTGTAAGATATCTTTTCATCTGGTACCATATGAACACTAGCTCCACTATCTTAATACCAATCTTGCTTATTAAAGTTTCCACTTAAGAAAACAGCAAAGAAAGCATTTGTCTTTTTGATTTTTTCTGGTTGTTGATTATATAGCGTCCACTGATTCTTATAATACCCAGACTGCTTACGTCTGTAACATTGCCGCTGCCACATTGGTGATTATGCTATATATATGTTAATGATGTTGTTGGCGATGATGCTGCTTTCTGCCCAAAAATGCACCCCCTGCTTCACAATAATTACCAGCAAAATCAATTAGCTTGGACTTAACTATGTCGGTGGTTATGGCTATATCAGAGTGTTCGATTGCCATAATCGTAGGGAAGTATTTTTCCGGTAATCCCGCCAATAACAAACACCCAACCCACTCGTCATTCACATCAAAGCCTGTTCCTGAAAACTTCTGGGAAGTGTCAATTATTTGCGTAATTTAACTAGTCATGAAGTCACAATTGTCTAGACGAATCGATATTTAGTCTAACTAAAGGGCATCTGGGCCCATAACCTAATAAAACACTGCTTTTAATTCAGATTCTGACGATATATTTTAACAAGATGGCGTCTTGTGATGGAGTCTACAGAAGTTTATTTGGTGTTACCAGCTAATATTTATAAATTCTAACAGTTTCCGATAAATATAATTTGTAATAAAATATCGCAGAAAAGCAATCCTAATTTTAATTTGGGGGATAAACAATAATAAACTTCCATTTGATTCCAATAAAATAAAGCCTCAAGTTTGACGTGGTACACTCTGATGATCAGAAAACTTTCCGCGACTACTTAATAGGAAAACATTTTCAATACACCTAATCCAGAATGTTTACCGAAGTTCACCAGCTGATAGTTATAGAAAAGTTTGTGTAGTCGGTGCAAGCGTGATTCGAACCCGGATTACCGAGTGGCAAGCATCTTCGAACTGGTGATTATCTTGCGCTAACTTTAATTAGTTCTCTGTCTGTATAACTTATCTCTATATCATCACGCCAGATCCCTTGTGGAGAAGGCAGAGAGTATATAGTTCAGATAGGATATTTCCTTACAGACCTCTCTGGCTTCCTCTATAACTTCTATGCTATGGAAGAGTTTCGAAACGCAAATTTTACTATCACAACTGCTAGGAATATCTGTAAGCAGATGGCATTTGGATGTGTCGTAGTCTTTGTTTTTTAAGATTCATAATTCCTTACGGAAGATGGAGCATAGGCGAGCGGGTTGGCTGATGGTTAACCATCACCGCCACCCATGTACATCAGCCACATCAGTTACCGATGCGTTGTTGGCCTTTTAGCGAGGGGGGGGATCTCTCACTAACTAGTGAAAACGTGGTCGTCGTCGCTTAACATTCGCAGTTCTTTAATTCACTTGTACGTTTTTGTGTATGTCGCTTATGATTTGGTTTCAACAACGTTTACCAACGTTTGTAATATATACGAGTAGAATAATATTAAGACTTACTGATTTCAAAATCTGAAAATATTAAGCAACTTCCGTTGCTGACCTTACCTACTTTCTTTGTTAAGCCTAAATACGAGCTACAATCCAGTCATTACTAGGTATTATCACTCAAAAATGAGCTCTATTGATCTACAAAAATAATCATCACCATCATCTCAGCCTATAAGTATATACTTGTCCACTGCTGAACATAGGCCTTCCCAATCGCTTTCCGGCTTAACCGGTCCGATGCCACCTGCATCCAACGACTTCCTGCGATTTTCACAAGATCGTCGGTCGATCTGGCAGGCGGCCGTCCTACGCTGCGCTTGCCAATACGTGGTCTCTACTCTAGAATCTTTCTGCCTCAACGTCCGTCCGATCTTCGCGCTATGTGGCCCGCCCATTGCCACTTCAGCTTGCTAATCCTGAGGGCTATGTCGGTGACTTTGGTTCTTCTACGTATCTCCTCGCGAGAAACTCCTCCAGAGAAACGCCGAACATAGCTCTTTCCATAGCTCGCTTAGCAACTCTGAGCTTTTTTATGAGACCTATTGTCAGAGACCACGTCTCTGATCCGTATGTCATCACTGGCAACACACATTGACTAAAAACTTTAGTCTTGAGGCTCTGAGGTATTTTTGATGAGAAGATTTTGCGCAATTTCCCAAACGCTGCCCAGCCGAGTGGGATTCGTCGATTGACCTCTCTCTCAAAGTTGGAACTACCTAACCGGACTGCCTGTCCCAGGTAAATGTATTCGTTGACAACTTCAAGACTAGAGTTCCTAACGGTGAGTGCGGTGGGTACGACATAGACATTAAACATTATTTTCGTTTTGTCCATGTTCATTTTAAGATCCACTTGTTGAGATACTCTGTTGAGGTCACCGAGCATTCGACCTAGATCTTCCAGCGACTCCGCCATGACCACAAGGTCGTCGGCAAATCGAAGGTGAGTGATGTATTCGCCATTGATGTTAATGCCAAGTCCTCTCCATTCCAAGAGGTTGAAGGCGTCCTCTAAGGTGACCGTAAACAGTTTCGGAGAAATGACGTCTCCCTGTCTTTCTCCTCTTTTTATGGGGGCCACCTTCGTGCACTGCCCCTGTACTCGGACTGACATGGTGGCGTTTTTATACAAGCAAGAATAATAATATTCTGATACTGTAGACCACACAAATATTATTTAGCCGACTTCTTTCATGCAAAGATCAAAACTGCATACGGCTAGTTTTATATGACTTACATTATCTCTGCCAATATATTATTGATGTCCACATCCAATTCAGTGAACAAAGCGTCCTTTGATCGAACCACTAGACAGAGCAGTCAAACTTTTCTATTCATAATATTAGTGTGATTGAATTGAAGACGAAATATTTTGTATTTACCTTAGCTATTTGAATATTTGATATCTGAATAATAGGTTTGGAGTAGGTTTTTACGAAGGACGATTAAGTCTGTCTCGAGAGATTAAAGTTTAGTTCGGTAGAAATTAGAAATTTTATTCTAGTATTATCATAAAAATAAATGCGCACTAGCGTTAGCTAGTGCGTACACCCGAGGCTCAACAATGGATCCGATTTGACATAAAATTTTGTGATGTGAAATGATGATTGTAGGCAACAACATAAGTATATTAGTAAATATAAATTTCACAACACTGGCAACATTGCCACTGATCTGTCTTTCTCTTCTCAACGGCTCGTCGGTGCATGTGCAATCCAACCTAGTGTGCTCAATAAAACAAGTAATTCAGAAAGCAAGACTTATTCATCTCACTCGTACGCAAACCCTAGAGATAAAAAATAAAGTCCACGCCATCGAAGGTCAAGCGCACACAATGATAAAAAAAAAACAAAATAAAATGTCACGCCTACATTCCTGAAGCGGGGATGGCAGAGATGTATTGTGTGCATCCGCATCGTCGACGATGTTAAGTCCCAATACAATAGAGGGAGAGCCTATTAACGGTATACTGGACACAATTTCAACTCCATTAGACTATGTTGCAGTTTACAAAATTGTAAAACGCTGTTTATGGACTCTCTGCTTTCCCCGCTAGGGATCTGGCGTGATGATATTCAAGGTGTAGCATAAACAACGCGTGACCTGATAGTAGTGTGTTCAAAATTGGCCACTAAATCGTTTCCAAGTATTTGTATTTTTTTTAATTAGATTTAATAGCTGTTTCTCATTCAGTCTGCTTTAAATTATTATTTAAACAAAATTAAATCATAATTCAAAGCAATACGGCTTTTCCAAATGCATTTCTAAATCCACAATGCGCTCACAAAAGTACAGGTTTTGTGGTTAATTTGTGTAACATCTTAAAATTGGAAATTTGATTTTTGTATTGATTTCATAAAGCAATTATCTAATTAGGGTGTCTGAAGTCTTGCGTCAGCGTAGATAAATAAGAATAATAAATTGACGATAGCTTGGTTCAGTGATTAAGAGCTTAAGTTGCCGCCCACTGGATCGATTTGAAATATGGGACTACGTTAAACTGAAGGCTCATCCAATATTGAGGCCGATATTGATGTATGTTTTTATTTGTATGATTATATATATATATATGTATATATATTTTTTTTTTCTTAGTCTGTTTGAGTGTCCCTCTCCTGAGCAAAGGCCTCCCCTTTATGCTTCCACAGCTGTCGATCTTTTGCTATTTCGGCCCAAGAAGTGCCCGCAAAGGTGTCCAAATCGTCGCGCCACCTTTTTCTAGGTCGACCTCGTCGTCTGCGACCTCCACTTGGTATCAAATTGGTGATGGCGTTTGCCCACCTCTGCGAGTCCATGCGTGCTACGCGGCCAGCTCACTTCAACTTTAGATTTGCAGATTTCAGATATATTCATATACGTAAACGAAATTCGATGGTACAGAATTTCATATTCCAATTTCAGCTGCCACTTTACCCGCGAACGTGTCGGGTGTTACATCAGAGTTTGCTCTCCTCGCAATGTTAACTATTCTGAAGTGTTACACGCTGTTGGAAAATATTCTATAGTTCTATTTACTGTAGATGTAGGGATGAATATACTGCGACAAGGATATTTTGGCCCGTGGATGACATTGATAGGGGGCGCTGGTGTGAAATTAGTCTTTAGATTTAGTAAAATTTTTCTACTTCCAGGGAAATATTTCATAGGTGGGTCCGCACGGTTAATGATTCCAAAAATAACTTGTCTAAATTTCTTAGAAAACGGCGACTCTGCGATTGTCATGAACTAACATTTCACTTGATGACAGCGTTAGTTCCGATTCTGGCCGCGGGCCACAAGATACTTGTATGACTGTACACTGCAATGTAGTAAGGTCATGCCACAGAAAGATTAACGTAAAGGTTAGAAAAAGGCCATTTTGTTCAATTAGCTTCTTTTCGGTTAGATCCGACTTTGGATCCCACAAACCTATATGGTTGTATTTTACAAAATCTAGCGGTATGTTCCTGCACTGCTCCGTATAAATTGCCAATTCTCCTGAAAATTACATTCTTTTTGTTAATTGTATTAAACTACATGCGTCCTACCTGTCATGACATACGGAGCCGAGACATGGACACTTACGGTGATACTAGTCCACCAAATGAAAGTTGCTCAGCGGGCTATGGAGAGAGCTATGCTCGGAGTTTCTCTGAAAGATCGCATCCGGAAAGGGGTGATCCGACAGAGAACCAAGGTCATCGACATAGCTCACAGGATCAGCACGCTGAAGTGGCAGTGGGCTGGCCATATTTGCCGAAGGACCGATAACCGCTGGGGTAGACGTGTTCTCGAGTGGAGACCGCGGCTTGGAAAACGTAGTGTGGGACGCCCTGCAGCTAGATGAAGCGACGATATACGGAGGGTGGCTGGCAGCGGTTGGAGGAAAAGAGCCGAAGATCGGGCTCAATGGCATGCCTTGGGAGAGGCCTATGCCCAGCAGTGGACTGATACGGGCTGATGATGATGATTAAACTACATACTATATATACTAAATGGGTATATATAATGAATATATATGACATAGGGCGCTATGCCATATTTTGAGTAGTTTAAACACTTAGAAAGTTAGGTTTATTCCACCTGATCAGATCGCAGCGGATAGCGATAACTTCAATGTCTAAATACTTCACGTTACGCTGACAAATAACGTGAATGGATTTTAATTTCGTCAAAGACCAAATCTGAGCACAAATTCAATAAGTGCCATAATTAATTATAATCAAAGAAACATCTAAACCGGCTAGCGCCAGTCCAACCCGGATTAACAACAAGCCGCCGGCTTACAATGGCGTCAATCAAAGGCGACTACTCTGATAAACGGTATCTCGCCGCATTGATCACATTGCTACTGAACCACATTGTTTAGAGCTAGGAATATCACTGCAGCGTTAAAATTCATGGGGAAATCCCTGCTATTGTCGGCTTTTCGGCGGATCGTTTCTCATTAATCTTCAGTATTAATAGTGCCATTGCTAGAACTGAAGTGGGCGTATTTCTATGTTTTTGTGTTGTACATAGATATAGTGTAAGTTTCAAAAAAAGCCGTTCGGCTTGCAGTTCATTAAATAATTAATATGATTTGGTATTCGTCGTATCAATGCTGACCGATGTAGAAGTGCTTCTTATTTTGGGTGATAAGGGTTATGTATTATCAGGATGAGATATTAATGGCGAACCATTGGGGTTCAATGACCCTAAGCTCTCTAGTTTTCGACGGTATGTTTTAGGATTTTTATTAAACCCAGAATTTGAATATGAATGTACATTTTCCCGTCCTATCCCACACTACCCTTGGGACGGACAGCACAATTTTAAAAATTCTGATTCGTTATGAATGAAAATGTTCTACTTTGCACTTCAGACGTGGGCTGTTCGGCTCGTTATTTTCGGAGCAAAAACGTCATTATTTTAATTGGATTAAAAGTTTGGTCTTTCTTCTTCATTCATTTGTTTAAAATCTAGGTATAAGGATGGCTTTTCCGCTACTCATAGGGCTTAGCACAAATAAGATTTACTTTAAGGTAGCGCTATCGAGTTAATATGCCACTCTGTTCACACTACAATTTTGGTTAACAAAGGTGAACATGACAGCGCCCTTACTCAACAAAGTTAAGATAACACCAAATTTACGCTTACCCTCTGATCAGAGGACGTAACATGAAAAGATTGATGTTAACGTAACGCCACAAAGTTGGCATGCCATCCTTTTCACTCCACAAATTCCCAAAATAAAGATGAACAGCACGCTTTCTCAATAAAGTTAAAATTATGATAACGTCTATCTATTCGTAGTAAACCCTCAGAGGACATCGCGAATTGACTTTAACGTAACGTTGTCGAGAAATCGTGCTTTTACTTTCATCTGTATTTATTAAATTTGTAGTGTGAAAAGAATAAAATATCAACTCGATATTTTTATTATATTTAATTTTTATTATATCATTACGCTCACGACGTTCTCTTTAAGCTACTCGCTTAGTTGTCGGTTGTGTATGGAAACTTAACTTGTGCGCTTCGTACGTCAGATTTTCAGCCTCTATATATACTCTAAGTAACCAAATTATACAGACAACTCATGCAAAATACTCTATTGTCGTCGATCAATGTCGTATCTATCCACTACTTACCATAGGCCCGTCCTCTATCACGCCATATGTTACACTCCTCTGGGTTTATGTTCCATTTTTTGTTGGCCACCTTCAACAACGATCTAGAACTTGAAGTTATTTCTGCGTATTACTATCTAGTTAATTGAAGTAGGGTATCGCATGTGAACTGTCACTTTGACATATTTAAATGGTAAACAATGGTAATTTTTAAATATCTAAGAGTTCATATAAGTACAATGAAAAATATTTGATTCCTTGGCTCTCCTGTAATGTTTGCCATACATAATTTACTACATTCAGACAGACTTCGACTGCTACTTACTGATTTTTGCACTATCAACGCCGATATTATGAAAACTTCCTGTTGAAGTATTTTGACCAAAAAAAACTTATGCAGATTTTGTGCGGTATATAAACTCGCCTAATAAATCATTTATATCTACACCACGAACTACAAAAATATTATATTCACATAAGTCCACTACAAGTTTCTGGGTAATTTTATAAAGAAATCAATCTTTTTTATTACGTGTATAAAAAATCACGAATTTTAATAACTGAGAATTGTCTTTGAAATCCCAAACAATTTCAGAACACAATCTGTAATACTGTCTTTTATCGTCAACCTCGTTAACAACTCACCTCTTAAATGGAAAGCTTTTTTGTGTTGGGAAATCTTTCATTTCCTCGAAAAAATATTTGAACTCGGCCCTAAGGGATTGTCGGGGAAAGTTATTAGGTCAATGTAAATAGAGGGTGATTCTTTACGATTGGGTCGTAGGGCTGTCCCGATATGTATTCGTCGAACTAAGCAAACAGACCTCGGCGGTTTATTGTCAATTTATTATAGGCTTTCGAATGCTGGATTTTGCGTAGGAGGTTGTTAGGAATAGAATTGTACACTTTTAATTTGGCGGGATTTTACGTAATATATATAAGACAGTTTGAATCGTTTTACAGCAGTGACCTAGTTAATGTATTCAGTGTCTACTAAACACATGAAGTTAAAAAAATAGATAACTAATTTTTCAGATTTTGTCGTGGTGTAATTTGCTAAATTTTTTTTTAATATTCCCTTTCTTAACTTATACATACAATACATATTAACCTAGACCATTATACATATTTTGAATATTGCCTAGAAAAACGTTAGACTAGACAGATTAAAAGGGCCGCCTTTGAAAGATTATAAAATGCCACCATATATAAAACTTAATGCTAGTTATGCTTCCTTAACAACATTTACAAATCTTTAAAGCCTAAAGTATTCTTATTGTTGCTAGAAGCTCGCTAAGAAAGCATAAGCGTTAAAATTGAAACTAGCATAAGGATAGAACGAAGATATTATATTTTCAAGTCAATTTCAGCCCACTGTTTTGAGCAAAATATCGGCGCCAATTCCATTTGCCGTACATCACGAGGTCAACTTTAGCAAAAGCGGAAGCGTAGCAAGGGCTAACTTTTCATTCGTTAAGCCAATTACGGTAGGACAAAGTTTTGAAGTTGGCGTAGGACCTATAAGTAATATATAGGTACCTACTATGGAATACGGGATTCAGTTCTTCGTGGTACGGTCAACAACATAAGTCGCTTGACATTTTCAGTTATTTAAACCGCTTGCACACTTTTCCTAACTTTTAAATCCAGTATTAATATTGATCTAAATATATTTGAAAAAGTTGCCAACAATTTAGTTTTGACGGTGTTCACCAACTTTTGTAAACTATTTTGTAAACGATTATGGATTTGAAAAAAATGAATTAGTTAAATTAAGTACAGATTTGAATTATTCTTTATTTATCTATACTACAAAAAAATATTAAAATGTGATACGTCATAAGTATTTTACTTCACGACAGTAGTTTTAACTTGAATTTATTCTTGTAGTGCCTAATCATGTCCTTAAAAGTTTCGTTGCCGATACTTTAATAACCAACTTTTTTATATTGTATCTTGTTACTTAATTTCCGTTAAAGGAATTACTCATCAAGTATTCAAGCGATGTCGAAGGGCTTTTAACAAAGTAATTAAAATTAAGTCTTGTGAAGCGTTAAAGACTTTTCTAAAATACACAAACACGAAATGAACTTCGTTGGCATTCGTCGGGCTATTGACTTTAAAGGTTCACGCGAATATTAGACGCTATTCATAGCTCTATATCATCACGTAGAGTCGCTTATGGGGTAGACAGAGACTGTAGAGTACCAACAGGTACTTTCCTTACGAACTTGTCGCTTTCTCCAGTCTCATGGTTCATCTCATACATGTTCGCCGATTATGGTTACTTGGCATTGCATAGCAGTGTATTCTTTTGCTTTACTGCTTAATAATTGCATCATTAACCCGTATCAGTCCACTGCTGGACGTAGGCCTCTCTCATGGCACGCCACTGAGCTCATTCTTCAGCTCTCCTCCTCCAGTCCCTGCTCGCTGCCTTACGAATATCGTCGCCCCACCTAGCTACAGGGCGTCCTACACTACGTTTGCTGACACGCGGTCTCCACTCAAGAACCAGTCTGCCCCAACGGCCATCGGTTCTGCGGCATATGTGACCTGCCCACTGCCACTGCATCTTGCTAATTCGCTGAGCAATGTCGGTAACCTTGGTTCTCTGACGAATAACTTCGTTCCGGACTCGATTCCTAAGAGAAACTCCGAGCATAGCTCTTTCCATAGCTCGCTGAGCGACCTTGAACTGGTGGACAAGCCGCACAGGTAGGACGTACTGATTAAAAACTTTTGTTTTTTGGCATTGGGGTATGGGCGATAAGAAGACTCGACGAAGTTTTCCAAATGCTGCCCAGCCCAGCTGTATCCGTCTCTTAACTTTCTTGTCGAAGTTGTTGTTACCTAGTTGGAGCAACTGCCCCTGGTATACATACTCGGAAACAACTTCGAAGGAGACTCTGTTTACGGCCATCGGTCCCGGGTCAACATGCTTGCTGATCATAACTTTGGTTTTATCTAAGTTCATCCGGAGACCGATTTGCTGGGTCGAATTAGCAAGGCTGCCCAGCATTTGTTGTAGGTCTTGCAACGTTTCAGCCATGATGACGATGTCGTCTGCAAATCGCAGGTGAGAAATATATACGCCATTTATATTGATGCCGCGACTTTTCCAGTCCAGCGTCTTGAACATATCCTCCAGTGCAGTTTTGGTGATATGACATCACCCTGGCGCACTCCGCAGCGCAGGTGGATATGTTCAGTCTGCTGGTTCTGTACTTGGACGGTCATCGTTGCGGCATCTCATCACCTCGATGTATCGCCAATCGACTTTGCATCGTTGCAAGGAGTACAGAACTGACCAGGTTTCGACAGTATCAAATGCCTTCTCATAGTCCACGAAGGCTAGACATAGGGGCAGATTATATTCTGCAGTCTTCTGTATAATCTGCCGCATTGTATGGATGTGGTCTATGGTGCCGTAACCGCTTCGAAACCCGGCCTGCTTCGGGGATTGAAAGTCGTCAAGCCTTCGCGCAAGACGGTTCGTGAGGACCCTTGAAAACAGCTTGTATACATGGCTCAGAAGCGATATGGGTCGATAGTTTTTCAAAAGGGTTTTGTCATCCTTCTTGAAAAACAGGACGACCACGCGTCTGTTTCATGCCTGCGGAGTTCTCCCAGTGCAGAGGACAGCGCTAAATAACTCCCGAAGCTCCTTTAGTACTTGGGTACCTCTTGCCTTCAGAAGCTCAGTTGTAACGCCGTCGTCACTTTTCCATTTTTAAGCTGTTTACGGGCCAACTCGATCTCATCCAGGCTGATCTCAGGCAAGTCTTCTGTGAAGTGGCGTGTAAGGGTGGCTCTGGGATCCCCTCTAAGAGATTCAGGTCGCGGTGCGCGTGAGGCGTAGAGCTGGCTATAGAAATTCCTGACTTCCGACAGGAGTTCCGGATTAGAACCGATCACAGTACCCGCTTGTGTAGTCAGGTTGTCAAGTGGCTTCTCCCAAGTGGCTGAACGAACACTTTCGACCCCCGGTTCTGCTCGACGGTTTTCTCAATCTCAAGCGTGATGGAAGCTCGGAGGTCGGTCGCGACGAAAGGCCCACCCCCAACTACGTCAGCCGGGACGGCGGCCCGAGACTCGGCGGAGACCACAAATCTGATGTAAACGTGATCAGATAGGGTCTCCACCGAGTCGACGACTCTCCATTCTCGCACCCGGCCTTCCAGCGCCGAGGTGGCGAAGGATACGTCCACCACCGAGCCGCCGTTCCATCTGACACATGTGTAGGCAGTACCCCTGTTAATGACTGCCAGTCCCTGCCCATGCGCCCACTCTTCAAGGGCCTCCCCCCTCACGTCGTCAACGGGGGAACCCCAGGCCGAGGACTTGGCGTTAAAGTCCCCCGCGACGAGAACGGGACGTGGCCGACAACGCACAATAAGGTCGCCGAGTCGCGACAGGAGGGCCTCGAACTCGCATAGTGGTGGGTTCGGCGAAAAATACACTCCAACCACCACCATGGCCCCCACACGAGCGGCGACAAAGCCCCTCTGCCTCTCGACGTCTTCGAGAGACAGGGAGCCCCTACACCTCGGCAGCAGTATCGCCACCGTGCCGTCCGTGTCGCCAGCCCAGTTGTTGGCGGGCAGCACGAAGTATGGCTCCGCTGCCACTGCCACGTCGATCGACCACTCTGCCATGCTCAAGACCTCCTACTCCAGTAGGAGGTCTTGAGTCCTGGCAGAGTGGTTGAGGTTCGCCTGCAGGAAACTGATGACGGGGGGACGACTACCCATTGGTGGCGTCCATGGCTTCTAGCACCCGGGTCTCTCGCGGCCTAGACGTCGCTGGCCGCTCGGAGGTACGCTTCGGGGCCCACTTGCCTGTGGGACGCGACCCACAGGTCTTTGAGCCTGCTCGGTGTGTGGCAGGCTTGCCGGCCTTGCTGCAAAGCAGGCAGCGTGCAGCCTCGGCGCAATCCCGCGCCTGGTGCCCCGGCTGCCCGCAGTTATAACAGCGCCCTCTATAGTCCGTGATATCCGCCGGACAGTGAGCGCCGACGTGCCCCTCCATCTGGCAGCGGAAGCAGCGCAGTGGCCTCACCCGCAGTAGGGCCACGTCCGCGGTCACCCAGCCTACAAGCAGCCGCCTCGCATCGGCCAGCTTTTTGGCGGCCTCCACGGGGCAGGTCACAACGGCCGAAAACAGGCCTCCGTAACCCGCCCGTATGTCGCCGCACTTCACTCGCTGAAGGTCACAGCCTCCCACCTTGGCCACCGCGGCGATGAGCTCGTCCGACTGAACTGAGTCGTCGAGCCCACCGATGCGGAGGCTCGCCGACTTGTAGGGCCGCGAAATGAGGATATCCTCCGAGGGCAGCCCTTCGCGGAGCTTCTCCGCCAGCGCGTCCGCCTTCGGGGAGCTGGTCGCACCCGGGATTTCGAGCAGGCGTGCACCTGTTATGGTGCGCTTGGCTCTGAGTCCCTCGATCCAGAGCTCCCCGATGTCGATCGTCGACCTGGCGAGATGTATCATCGCGGAGTATGTTACTCCGCGTTTCTCTGCCCCAGGTGCCAGGGTCAGGACGACTGCCACCGAGTTTGGAGCATGGAGCCTCCGGCGTTCGCGCGCTCTCGCCTTTTTGGCTTTCCTGGCCGCCTTCTTTTGGGCCCCTTTGGCCCCCGCAACCTCCCACTGGCCCCCCTCTATGGCATTAGGAGGCGTTGGATGTTGTTGCGGTGCCTTCTTCTTGTGCCCCTCGGCCGTCCCCTTATTACCTCTGGCTTTTTGGGCCGCAGGGGGCTTGGGGGCGGCGGGTGCAGCTGGGGTCGGCACGGGTTCGGACGTCCGCGCTGATGTCGGCGGCACGGGCGCGGGCGTCCGCGCCGACGTCGGTGGCATAGCATCCCACCCCGAGAGGCGACTCGGGGTTTTCCGCGGTGCCTTCTGCGCGGCCTTCTGCACATACGTCGTCGCAAGAACGGGCACCGTCGGCGTCTTCGAGGCCAAGGGAGGGCGCAAAACCTTGCCCTCCAGGAACGAGAGTCTCTGGAGGACTTTGCCCATTTCCTCCCTGATCACCGTTGCCAGGTCGGTATCTGGGGCTTTTGGAGCCGCCTTGGGAGACTGGACTTGTGGCCTGTCCTCGTCGCCAAGGACCATCGCCTTGACCACGTCCAGCTCCTTTTTTATTGCCGCCATTTGTTTGTGGAGGCGGGCATTCTCCACCTGCAGGTGGAGGACCTCGTCCGAGGCGGTACGGGAAAACGCCTCCTCCACGACTTCAGCGTCCGGCGATGGAGTTGGCCGCCAACTTTAGGGCCTTCTGGCACGTTCCCTTGAGCCCCTTCGATATGCGGGCTACGTTCCGTATGTTCTCGAGGGACTGGGCCACTTTGCCTTTCAGCCCCTCAAGGAGCAGCTCGTCCGGGTCTGGGTTTGACGAGGCTCGCGACGCCGCATGGGAACTACTCCCGGCGGCCAGTGCGGCCTCGATGACCGATTGGTCCGCCTTTTGTTTGAGGGCCCGCCTTCCCGTGGTGGGGGGTCGTCCTATGCCGCGTTTGGACTGCGGTCTTGGCGGTTCTTCAGCATCCGAGCCCTCACCTGAGACCGAACGACTGCCTTCCGGCCTTCTGGGTCGCTTTTTGCCCCACATTCTGGTGCTTAGAGCGAAGCTGGAGTCCGAGGTGGACATTTCGCTCACTTCCAGCTCCTCCTTTTCTGTCGCAGAAGCGACCTGCTCTAACCGTTGCATGACAACAACCGGTTCGTTGGGTCTCATCACCTGCAACTTGGTGTCCTTTGTTCCTTTAAGAACCTTTTCCTTCTTTTCATCATTATTATTTTTTTATCGGTTTTCCATATTAGTCCCACGAGTATGGGGGAAATAAAACGTCGACCCGGGCGGAGCCCCCTGCACCCGGGCAAGCCTATATACACCGAGGGGTCGGCCGGTACCTCGGGTTGCCGCACCTGCAGCTGGTAATTTTTTAAAGTGGTTTTCTTCCACGCGGCCCAGCCGGCGAAGGCAGGGCCCTCGTCCCAGCGTAGAGCCGAAGCTCATCGTTGCCGGTTACGGGTTCGCCATCGGTGGTCCAAGGCCGTATCTGGAGGCGGGGTAAGCGCACACCAGACCCGACGACTAGGAGGGGAAGGGAAAGGATTGGGAAGGAAGTTAGGGATGGGGGTAGAGAAAGGGAAGGGAAGGTTTACGTTACGGCTTCGCGCCCTCTCCCGACTGTCGTTACCGCGGGGTCTCACTGGTCCTCTCTGAAGTCCAGAGAGGTACCGAGAACCCCCGAGCAACGCTTCCACAATTTGCCCGCTGCGCCTCACCCTCTCCGGAAGGCAGAGATTGTGAGGGGCAGCATGGCGACTCTCACCACACGCGCCGGACTATTCGCCGCCGCCGGCGGTTCCTCCGGGAAACGAAGGGGACCGCCGCCGGCGCCCAGGGTGCACCACGAGAGGGTTGTCCGACCTAGCACCCCAAGTTTAGATTTCCTGCCTGTACGCCTCGTTTCGCAGAATGTAGTGCCCGTTTCTCTAAAAGTCTGTAACCATGTGGTTGAATTTCTGGTCAACGCTGTCAGTGGTTTCTAAGGCAGCGAATCGGTTTTCTAATTTTGGATGAAAAGCTTGGGAACCCATAGCGGCTTAATAAGTCAAAGTCAAAAATCATTTATTTGTATTGGCCAATACAATAGCACTCACAAACGTCAAAATCATTACATTTTTTAAGTCTACCACCGGATCGGAAATCGAAATAATTTGGTTCAACAAAAATTATCCATTGTTCTCCTCTTGTCCTGTATTCCTCTTTGCAATCTTTAAGATGATTTCTGAATCTTATCTTAAGTATATTTAACTCAGCCGAAGGACGTCCACCGCAGGACAAAAGTTTCCTCCAAAGCAGGTCATGACACCAGGCTTTGTTCTGTATTCATCCAAATTTGACCCACAACTTCTTTCAGGTTATCGGTCCATCTTGAGGGACTTGCCCACTCCAATTCTTCAGTACTACTTTCAATTATTTAATTCTTCCAGTACGTGGTTACTCTGCTTCTATGACCGATGTGTCCTGCTCATTGCTATTTGAGTTTTACAATTTAAGCTCTATACCGCTGACTTTGGTTTTGCTGCATAATTCTATCTAATACATCCAGTTTTCTTGCGGGGTGGGCTTAAAGTTTCTGCATTTTCTGTTGGTATAAGTTATTTATCACATACATTTTGTCCCCAGCGACCAAGGCAGCAGAGTCTCGGTGGAGTGCTGAGGAGGGAGGGCAACTGGAAGTGCTTCATGTTGACTCTGATGATCGCTGGTTGCCTTGGATCTGTGGCCTGGTGCAGCACCGCAGAAATCGACAGGGACCTTATTGATTTTAGCAAGTGAGTGACCTTAACTTATTTTACTGGTTCTAGAATACCAGCGCTGCCCTATAACTATAGTGCTTATATATACCGATGCAGAGTCCTGTTTGGCTCCAAACAATGTTGATATTGTAATGTAACTGTGTTATGTACTTATCTAAAGGCACGTTTCCCTAGTGTTTTGATTAAACAAATGTTTTTATTTTTTTTCTTCTTTTCCTATTACTGGACAGTCTGCAATTAGTTTAATCATCATCATCTTAATTTTAAGTTTTGGAAGTTAAGATATTAACATTACTATTTAATTTGTCTATCAATCTATACCATCGAGTCAGATTAGACTCATATTAAAACTGTTATTTTTTTGGCTGAAATGTTGGGTCTGAAATGAGTATAATTTCTTAAAGATTCTTAATGTCAGCTTATCCAGTAAAGCAAATAAAAAGTCGCAAAACTAACATAAGTAAACTTGCTGTAAAATATGTACAAAATAACATTTAGTTACTATACTATTCAGTAACTCCTTACCAAACGTACCATTCTTTAAAGATAAAAAGGTAATATAATTCGCCATAATTAATTTCGTTTTCCGTGCAGAGCTAGTTCGTGGAATTAAAGAGGTGAACAAATAGACTATCTAATGAACTTTACGGTGCACTCTGAACCTACTAATGCTTGCTTTGAACGAATTAATCAGTTCAAATTTACAAATATTGCAGTTTAGGACCTTTTCAATGTAAATTATAGTAATCGTATAGAAAAAAGTAGTGATAGCCTAGAGGTTAGACCGTTGGATTACAAAGTCAAAGGTTTAGGGTTCAAACCCAGGCACGCACCTCTGTCTTTTCGAAAGCATGTGCGTATTAAAAATTAATTATCACTTGCTTTAACGGTGAAGGAAAACATCGTGAGGAAACCTGCATGCCTAAGAGTTTCTCGAAGGTGTGTGAAGTTCGCCAACCCGCACTGGGCCAGCGTGGTGGACTATGGCCTAAACCCTCTCAGTTTGAGAGGAGGTCCGTGCCCAACAGTGGGACAGTTTCTTAACAGGGCTATTATTATTATTATTATAGAAAATTAACTCCGAATTTAAAAAGTAGAGTTTATGTGTGTAATAGACGAAAGCTCCATATCTAAATTGAGAAACATAAAACCAGAATAGTTAATAGTGTTTTCACTTCTTTTTATCACCAAAATATTTTGTGCAATGGTTGCTCAAAGGTATTCCATTTTTGCGCCTTATTATCCTCATAATCGAATTCGGTTGGCCCGATTTTAGAAAATCATTACTTTATGAAATATTTGTTGAACAAGCATTGCTCCCACGAATCAAATACGAAGAGGAGATGACATAATAAGATTTTCCTATACAATTAAAGCGTGCTAATGCGCGGGGTGGCACTGGGCGAGAAGAACGTTACGCGCCACTCACATTTGTATTTGCCATCTAGCGGAAAATGGTAACAACCCAAGTTCAAGTATATTACGGTAGATGGCATTAAATTATAAAAAATACTTACAAGTGAAATATGATATCATATGTGCGAACAGAATGTCGATCTAAGTAATTTTTGCATGCTTAAATATATTACTTTATTTTATGAGTTTTTTTTTAATAGAGAAAACTTAATAGCAATAATAAAATACTATGTATGGCAAACTGAGGTAAGCCACGCCCACCACGATGACGTCAAGGCTTTTAGGAATTCCACAGGCTCGCTAGCTTAGGCCATCTCCGCTTCGTATTTTCTTCGTGATTATTCCTATGTAGGTTTCATATCTTTAAATATACTGATATGCATTAGAAATGTTTGCTTGTTTTATTGTTTAAAGACAAGATTTTGAGAGAACAAAAAAAAACGACTATTCACAATTTAAAATGTAGGTATGAAACAAAATAAAGAAACAGAATAAAGCTGAAATCCATATGTGAACATAGTGTTTTATAGTCCTACAAGGATCTTTTGTCCCGTGGATGACATTGATAGGGTTGGTGTGAAATTAGGGTTAGCATTAGGGAATTTTTTCTACTTCCAAGGAGATATTTCAAGAAGTGGGTCGGCACGGTTACTAATTGAAAAAGAACGGAGGTAAATTACATAGCACTGTTTCTGTGACTGTCATGTAGTGACATTTCACTTGATGACAGCGTTAGTTCCGATTGTGGCCGCAGGCCATAATATTCTTGTAGGCCTGTAAAAAATAAATGTGTCAAATTGCTGTCGCTTGGCAGTGTGCCCAGAAGGCTTAACCTTCGTGCACGGTATGAGTCAGCCGGCCGATTAATTGTTCTTACTGTATTCTCTCTTAATCGCCTCATTGTTAATGAATACCATTATTATCTCATCTTACCCCTAAAATAAGCTTAGCTGCAATAAAATCTCTCTTATACCAAGCAGAAAATTATATATTTATTGATAAAATTAACATCTAAATCAGTTTCCGTTCCATCAGGCACCCAATAAAGCGGACAGTGCGGGAATCGCCGTGTGATGTCGGGTACGCCTACATACCCATCGCGTTCGTCCTGCTGCTGTACCTGGTTTACCTGGTGGAATGCTACCACAGCACCGCTAGGATCCAGCTCGCGAGGAGAGCGGACGTGGCTGCCGTAAGCGCCAGGGTCCATGCTATGAGGAACGCCACTCCTAGGGTTTGGTAAGTCCTCATTATGTCTCTCTTCATTTGGGGTTAAATATTTTAGCAAAAATATCGGGTGGTATCCGGCTATATATGCATGCGAATATCTAGTTACGTGAGAGCAAATAAACGCTTCCATCCAAACTTGTAACGAGGCTACGGTTACATAGACGGCTGAATATATTTCTGCTGGTTCCGGTATAATAAGTTGATGAGATACGTATGTACCTAGTTTTCACCTTTAAGGTTACCTCTTTCATAGTATGAAGGATTTATAATTATAGTATTATGATTTATTATCTGATGGAAAAGTCAAGAGTCTCCGTAACCGGCGAGCGTGTATGAGACGAACTATGAGAGTCGAGGAAGCAAGATAGGTATGTAAGGAAAGAACCTGTTGGAACTCTGTACTCTCTGCCTACCCCGCAAGGGATCTGGCGTGAGGTTATAGATAGATAGATAGATGATTTATTACATTATATGATAATATGATTTTAATTATAGTAACGTATATTTGCTTTAGGTGATACTAGATCTACTACTGATCATTATTCATGTGTTGTACCTATTTGTTCACAGTCAATGGATGACTTATTAAAATTATCTAGTTTTTCTTACTTACTCGGCTGTTTAGATTTCTAAAAAACCGAGCTAAAGGAATTCTATATTCACTGACTTCCAAAAAAACCATAAGCAAACATGGTGGCTATTATGATGGAAACGCACACGTAAGTCTTGGTACGTTTCCTCTTTCATCACAAGCAGAAGTTTGGGTTTCTGCTTGTGAAGAAAAAGAAGACGTGTCGGCTGATAGCAACATGGCTGGCTCGGATGAGCATCATTCCAAGAATTGTGTACAGTGTTTATTATTTCATTACTACTTCTTACTCATTTCTCTATAATTATTTCTGTTCCTCCTTTGACATACTGATCGTCTGAAAGAGATTGATTTTAGGAATAAGACCATTATTTGTTTCTATTCTTTCTTAAGATATATGATTGGCATAAAATAAAGAATCTAAGATAGATATGAAATAGATAAATAAAATATAGATATAATATATAAATATAACATAAATATATAGTTTTAGATTATATCTTACAGCTGCTTAAATCTTTAAGGAAATTCATAAGTGTATATTATTCACTTCCAAAGCATCGTTGTAAATCTTACACGAATCCGAAACCATTACATATCATATAAAATTCCTCCTCTCCTCCCATTTATTCCATGCCCTATAGATATCGGCAAATCTGAAAAATGTATTGGATTTTATGAATGCGATATCAAATTTGGTGGAGATTTCGGCCCGTAGCTCGCTAGTTATATTTCTTTCAGTACAAACAGCAGATGTGCGGTTTCATTTCGAATACGAAATGCAGTTTGGCCTGGATTTTTGACATTTGCTCGAATGCCGCACATTTCAACTGCAGTGTCTAAAAAAAGTTGGAATAGCATGTCATTTGACTGTGTACGTAATCATGTCATATTGTTTTATAAATATGGGAATATCCAAATTCGCTTTTTTTCTTTTGTAATGTTTTTACCAGTGTTATTGTATGTTTGGATTCATAATTTTGGAAAAAAATAACGTTGGTGTCTATTATTACGTAAAATGATCATGATTATTAATTAATAATCATGATAATTTTACGTAGTGATAGACACCAAATACCAATACAATTGTATTAGTCCCATTTTGCAGTTACCAATCTACGTCAATATCTAATTCATTCTATCTTTTGTGGTATTATAATGTCGTCCGATCCAATGATATTGACATTTATAATCTTGTGTTAATATTTCATAAGGAAGCGTGTAATATTTATTCCCTTTAGTCTTTTTTATCCACCACACCACTAATTTATATGGCAAATGGCCATAGAAACCTTAATCTCTTGGACGAAGCTCCTAAATTCTCTTATCGCCAATTTCAGATGTCTATCAGTTGACCTGTGTTAGGTTATAAAACGGGTCGTTAACCTTTACGACACGTCGTTGCAGGTTTACTGCGTTATTGAGCCAACTGTTTGCGCACCATCTTTTCAGCATTTTACGAAAATGTACGTACGTCGAAAGGTTACGGAGTTTAAAGAGTACGGGTTACGTTAAATTACGGAGTTAATACCTCCATATTCTAGCAAAGAGTTAAAAATATAGCTGTGTTGAATTGTAGAAAACGCCGAATGGTATCTTACATTCACGTTTTTGTATTAAAGAGAAAATAGATAAAATCGTAAATATTTTGCAAATAATAAAAAAAAACACCGTCACGCCTATATTCCCCAAGCGGGGGTGGCAAATAATACTTTATCCATATTATTATTTGATCAATATTATGTCGTTTGATGTACATAATTACATAATGCAATTAATTTATGGGTTCACTTTTTGCTTCAGCATATATATTATTATAATGTGACCGAGAGACAATTGACGATGATTTAATAATTTGCCTGAATAAGGGATGTTTTTAAAAATATCTTACATACAATTTCTAATTAATTCATTTATATATCCTAACTTAAAACAAAACATTTGACAAAATTTCTATATAATTTAGAACACGAAATAAAGTAGAGTGATTTTCAAAAATCATTATATAACTGATTGTCATTCTAAGATCCAGACGAAAATACGCGTCAATTATTTTTACAGGGCATTTAATTGATCTACCATAGCGTGACACCTAGTATACGCCCTCCCCATAGCGACTGCCCAAGCCGAGGCCGTTCCTCCTTGAGGCGCCCTTGAGTTAGCTGCCCGCTTGCTGTTCTGGCTCGAGCGTAGTGTTTGCACGCTCGCTCTCTTATCCGGTAAAGCTGTAAAGGCTCCGTGGCCAACAGCGTAGATCACACACACACACATAAGACGCATACTGGATGTATATGTATGAAAATAACTTCCGTATTTTGATGTATCGTGTTTCTTTTCCACCGTGTATAAAATGTTTTTCCGTCTTCCTCTACCTTTCTTTACCGCACTATCGATCCGATGCGGGTTGCTCGACGAGATAATGTATTCAAAATATAAGATTTCCATTGTTATTGCAGGTGGAAGGCAATATGCTACCATTACGTGAGGCGAAAGCGGCAAGTCACGCGATACAGGAACGGAGACGCGTATACTACTACACAGGTATGCATTGGAACAGACAAACGCCGGGATTGTTATTGGAATTTGTTTATTAATTACCACGAAAAATACTAATTAAGTTAAAAAAAATAGATAAAAAAACAAGAACCATTCTTTGAAGCACCTTGACGTTTCTGGCGCATTTATGGCGTCTACAGACTATGGTGGCGGGCATGCTGCGGTGCTGTACTTGCCGATGATATATGGGATCTTTAAGCATCGGTGATCAGCAATATTGGGACTTAATCCATGCTGCATCGTGTCTTCTGCTGCAATACTGCGCCAGTCCGCAGTATAAAAAACACGCATTTTAGATATTGGTGTCCCATTTTATATCATAGCGTCACCTTTGTGAAAAGTATGTGTGATTTGACCCATTAATATTATTTTATAATATTTAACTATGATAATAACATAAAATCAAAGATCCATTAGTAGTACTTACAATATATTTCCACCGTAAACAAGCTTACACAATTTTTATTTCTTTTAACAGTGATTGTTTGAGCATATTCCTTTTAAAATACATTTCTGCTAAAGTAATATTATAAATAATACTGCGAGTAGAAAAACTCAACATATTTTCAAAGCAGAAACAAATATTTTCTTTCATTCGCATTCGTGGAAATAAAAGTGTTTTATTTTATAAACATGCCGCTTTTACACGACCATTTCATTCGTTTCTTTCTAGAATAGGTACGTCTATTGTCAAAAGTTAGTAGTAGTGTAGTAGTTAAGGCAAAAAATGGGTGTATAAAAGAATTAAACACAGCACACCTATACCGCCCTCACTTAGGGAAGGCATAACTCAGTTCAGTTCTTTTTAATTTCCAACACAAGAGAATGTAAGAACAAGCTCCTGAATTGATATCTATCAAGATCAAAGTTTAAGCTTAGCTAAAGAACCACGGAACTACATAACGAAAATAAAAGTCTCCGTACCCAAGTTTACGCTAAACTAGGTTACACACAGGTATTGTTTGGACGTCCGATGTGACCTTTGAACGGCTTCGATGAGAATGACGCGTTGAATATTGATGTCTCGGAAATGTCCAGGGCTTGGAACTAGGTATATAGTGTAGAAATTTGGTCTGGATTTTTTTATGTATTATTATTGAATAGAAATGAGCATGTTATATTATTGTTACTGTATAATCTATCTTTCTATTAATATCATCACGCCAAATCCCTTGCGGGGTAGGCAAAGAGTACAGAGTTCCAACAGATTCTTTCCAACTGGCTTCCTCCGCTCTCATAGTTCGTCTCATACACGCTCGTCGGTTACGGAGACAGTTGACTTGTCCTTGTTTCTATATAAAATCTGGTATATATTAAAAAAAAACATATTTCTATTTCCAATATTTGTTCATTCCAAGCGAATTCGTTATAATTCATCCATGCGATACCTTATTTTCAAGACACATTTCTGTCCATTATTATCTATATTATTCTTTGCACAATATATCATTGTGCAAAGAAATGCCGGCAAAATGTCTCGTGAATTTAAAAATAACAACGAATAAACTTCAGCGACATCAGCAATTTAAAAAACAATTTTGTCTCTTTATAAAGGTCATGTATCTTAATGGAACTTAAAAGTACTATTTTTACTAAGTAATACATATTAAATATTTTATCTGCATCTCTTATATACTAATGTCTCGTAGAGATGGTAAGAAATCTCGTCTGATTACACGTATTCGGTCTTACCTATATCGACATTACCTCAAATTAATGTTTTCAATTGCTCGTGAGGGTGAACCGTGCCGTGATACCGACTGGTATTAAATGGATTTTACTCAGGATATCATTTATGATAAAATCTTCGGGAGAAATAATTATTTTTTACTACTAAAGCTTTTTAATCCAGTTCAGCTATTTATCTGGACTTCGTACTTTCGGAAAGAAGGGTAGGCCTTCGCATTGCAGTGAGAAAGTGTACGCTTATAACAATAATAATAATGGGGGCTCCATACCTGAAAAATGGTGATGTTTATCTCTGCAAGAGTTTCTAATGCACATTAGGTCTATTCCGTGGAGTATGATCTAATCTGTCTTATCACGATTTCGGTGAGAAAGCTTTTCCTGCAATGGGCCAGAGTAGGCTAATTTACATTTGTCTCTTCCTTTAATGTCCGATTCGATAGCTCATGTGGACTGTGCAATAACTTTTGGGCCTTCAACTTACCCCACCTCGACCACGATAAGTCGACGTCCTTATCACGGAAGATTCCTGCCATTGTAGCTTTTGTAAGCATGTTTTTGGATCCTGTTTTACTGTCTTTACTCCTGAGCAGGAGCCCTCCTTTTTATACCACACATAGAGGTAAATTATATATCAATGCTTTCACAGCTGTCGATCTATTGCTATTTTGGGTCGCGAAGTACTCGCAAACGGGGTCCAAATCGTCGCACCATCTCCGTCTAGATCTATCTCGTCGTCTACGCCCAGCGCTTGGTATCCAGTTGGTGACGGCAATAGCTTGCCCCGCGAGTCCATGCGTGCTATGTGGCCAACCACTACTACATTAACTTAACAATTTTCATAGGAACTAGAAACTAATAAATATTTTTTTGTTGCTCAGGTTTATTACGAAAGAGTAAACACCCACAGCGCAAGTACTTCCTTTGCTCATGCTTGCTGTGGTCAGCGAGATGCCTCCAGAAACTTGGTACTGGACTCCAAAACACCGATCACAAAGGTCCGCTTCAGCAAAGGTTTTGCGTTTGCTAACATTGAAGCAGCAAGTGGTAAGAATTCTTCTTTAGTGCAATATTTTATCAGCTTTTGCTATTGTGGCCCGGGTATTTTCCATGGCCGAGTGATAGTTTAGGATAGATAATCGCAAGTGAAACTGGATAAAGCGTAAACCAATGCAGAAACTTTCGACTATTACAGTAATATAATTAGGGGGTCAATAACTAATGAGACTAATAGACATAGAAAGGAAGCATCTCAAAAAAAAAACAATTGTACGTAAAAAGTAGCTGCTTTTCCCTTCTTCATATTATACATTTTTATCGGAAAAGTATAATATTGAATATTAAAACGATACATGTCTCTAGAATTTGAAGATCAGAGATCAAGATTCTTTGCTGAGCACGAGAGATTTGATGACTTCATGGAAATGCGGGAGGGTCTCGACCTAATTGGAGTCAGTTCCTTCAAGGAATACATGGTAGCATACAGGTAAAAGCATCATTGTTTTCAAACAAGGATGTCAGCATTTTCATGGATATATAATTTTAATTTTTCTTTACAGGGACATTGATCGCTGTCCATGGTACTCCTCCCAGATACTATTCTGGGCACTATCTTGCCTGCTCTTGTCTTGGCCTCTTCGAATACTGATAGAATGTAATACTGCCTACGTACATTATACGGTGAGTTTCTGAAAGTTTTTCTAAGCCGTCAGGCATTGGTGTTACATTATTTCTACTAGGTAACTTCATAACTTTCACTAGATCCAGTTTTGTTCCAGTACACTTAAGAAATTTGTTCATTGGCCTGATTTTATTGCTTGTCTTTATGTATTTTACTTTTATCACTTGTTACAGATTACAAAAATATTTGGAACAAATTACGAGCTAGATCCTAGTAGGCAGTTGGATCTTGACACTCATTTGTCTGATACCATGCCACCAGTAACCGCTATGAACTACGCTTGGGCGCAAGCCGATGAGCAAAGCGCGATTCTCTGTTCAGCGCCCCGTCCACCCCGAACACTACCTCTCTCACACGCTTCGACAGTCGACAGCTTAGAGCTTTTCGCTGCCATTCGTGGAAACTGTGCCTTAGTTCCATCCTACTCCGAAGCTATGCGGATTGACGCAGCGCTCAGAGAAGAACCAATTGAAAGTAACACGAACAACGGTGTGCTAATCGATATTGAACCTGAAGCAAGGTCTGCCCGGCCGACTGTTAAGGCCGCGTCCTTCGAGGAGCCTCCGCGAAGGCCGAAAGTCACTATTGCTAGCACACACTCTAGCTATAACATAGCTGGAAACGCGAGGTCTCACGAAGCGAAGCAGCAAAATAGACGGTCATGGGCTGGGGTCCTTACAACCGCTAGAAGTGCGAGGCAGATTCTAGAAGACTTTAGGTCGTCCAATTCATCTCCGCAATATGAACAAATGACGGAGCCTCAACCGAGCAGTAGCGGTGAAAACACACTATATTTCTCCAGAGAGCTATCTCCGACGTGTTCTAGGGATCCTTTCGGAGGTCGAGCACAAACCACACCGACTGACGAACCGCCATCGTACGAAGAAGCTCTAAAATTGCCAGCTTTAAGAAGGTTGACGAGGTCTATAACTGGTACTAATTTAGCTGGCTCCAGAAGAGCATTTTTGAGAGATGTCCTCACGAATAGAAGGTCGTGTATAGAAGGCGTGGGTGTGTTAGCAGGAACTAAAGTAGTTAGGTTAACGGACAGTGAGCCTGGTGACGAGACGCCTCTATAGCGCTTCAACAATTACGTGCAATTACTGACTCTAATGAAATGGTGCAATAAAATGTTAGTATGGGTCTTCATTACCGGGTGAAATAGATAATGCTGTTTATAGTAATAGTGTTTATAATTCGCTTCTGATTATTCAGATGAACGAGCTTGCGCATTAATATTATTATACTGTAAAGGGAATTGAGCGCCAGCTTCTAACCGCAATATGCCAATAGATAAAGTAATAAAGTACGTAAGTTGTGTATACTATTTGGCAGAATATTACGAGTTTGAGGTGAAAATAATTAGTTATGCTCCTCTCTTTCCAAATGGAATCACTTAGGTCGGTGCACGATGAAAGCAAAAGCTGCATGCAAATTTTATGATAATTTATCTAAAAGGTCACAGAGTATAGTTAGTTAAGTCCCGGAATATTGGTCATAATATGTTTTCTATAATCACTTATACCAAAAACTTAACAGTTAACTAAAGAGCAAACGATATTCTACATAGATATACGACTAAATTAAAACCATTACCACTATGCAAAAAAATGATGACAGATATATTCTCTTTAAATAGATAAAAAATTACCCATTATAAATGTACTGTCTTTAGTAATAAGTTTCATATTGGGTCATTCAAAGTCCGGTCCGAAACATTTATTATTCATTATGACTCTACAGGAAACGTGCTCCGAATATACACATCCTATTTCATGCGAAACCGTTGGAAATTGGGGAAGTATAGCAATTTTTTTTAGTGATAGAAGTTTCAATTAATCAATAAGTGTATTACAACTGGGCGCGTTTTACTTCTAAATGGATTTATTTACAACTTTTACTAAAAATATATCATAATATCATGACTAAAAATTTTCTTCCTCAGATTCAAAAAGTGTGTCAGATGATAAATATAATCAGTAAACATTTGGCAAGTTAGTATACAAGTTGCAACAAACCTATATACTTAGTATCGAAATCTTAAATTGTTACAGTCTATGTTGATGTTTACATACAATTTTAAATCTTTTATCTGCTACATTACGAAGGACAGCCCTTAATGAATGACTGTGGAAATGCCCGCACATTTGTGAAAATTAATATTGATTGATTATGATAAGTCGTTGGATGCAGGTGGCATCGGACCGGTTACGCTGGAAAGCGATTGGGGAGGCCTATGTTCAGCAGTGGACAAGTATAGGCTGAGATGATGATGATGATGATAAGTCAAAACAATGATAAACTGAAGAAATATCTCACGACTGGATCTTTGCGTCCTTTATTCTTTTTTATTTCCACTTTTATACCAGTAATATTCTATTTAATAGCAAAGATTTAAGACTCCTTAAGCTGTCGACATAAAAGAATAAAATGTAAATAATTCATATAAATAGTGAAACGTGTCTGGTTACATCGTTGTTTTGTATAGTTCGTAAGTTAAATTGAGGTATAAGCATGTATATTGTAATATATCCATGGGTATAAGGCAGTGCCTTATGTCAATGTTATCGTTGAGAATAATGATGTTCCCCCTTTAATAACCTATTTAGTGACGTATCAAAACTTTTTAATTACGTTATATAGATACTTTTAACTATTTTATGAAATTAAAAAGCTTTGCTGCACATTCATGATGTTTTTTTTTTTTTTACGTACACGTTAAAATCTCGATTATAAATTGTTTTTTTTTTTATATCAAGGATATTAATAGTGTCAGCTTAGAAAATATTTCATAAATGGTGGCTAATTGTACATACTCATACTGATGACAAAACTTTTTGTATGTGTGTGAGTGATCTACGCTGTTGGCTGCGCGGGCTTTACAGCTTCACCGAACTGATGAAAAACAATAATTCTAAGTTTGCACAGAATACATTGAGTTTTGCTGTGAACTCACTCGATTCTCCTATAATGGCGTTTTCCTTTGTAAGTAAACCTCGATCCTGGAGACTTAGCACCATTAGTGTAATATTACTTTAACATGAGAATGAGACTTACATGCGCACAAATGGCGGCCATACCTTTTGTTTCGATATCTGATATAACGAAATAAGCTTCGTTATTTTCTTGGTCTATAACAAACAAAATTCTTATATAATACGAATCAAAATTTTATTAAAGAACACGACATTCTTTCTTAAAAACGATTTAATTGATTTTTCGCTACAACAGATATAGAAACGTAATTAACGTCTCAATTTTCGCACATATTAATGGAGGTAGGTACTGTACAAATAAATTTAATTGGTAGGCATTCGCCGAAGTGATATTAACTTAAGTAGCTTATTAGGCGCTCGAGAATCAATTAGTATAGCTTATCCATGGAACCAATAAAGGTATTCAGCGTAGAATATTTTGATTATTGTTCACTCTCGTCTATAATATTTTTCACATAAGATGGGGTAGTGACAGTTCTAAGTGCCAACGATATTAATATTTAATTCAATGGTATTAAGGCATAACACCATAAGTATAGAAACAGGTCATGCCTCTTATTGCCATTGAATAAAGTATAATTTTCTTTAACACGTACAACTGTCTCAGTACCCTTTCTGCATGAAAATAACTAATGTTGTATAGGTTATTAAATGTTATACGCACCCCGAGATAATATAGAAAAAAGTATAGTGAACCTTAACCTCAGTACTTAATTAAGGTAATGAATTAAAAAAAATAAACACTTTCGCCCTCGTATCCCCCAAGCGGAGGTGGTGAAGCTGTACTGTGTACACCCACTTTTCGCCGACGATGATAGGTCCCATCTCATAGACTCCATATTGTCATAATACCAGGCATAATGCAAGACTCGAAAATTTTCCATCGAACAAATAACTTTTGTCCAATTTCAAACCCAGAACATTTGATCGCTACATTCTTAATTAAAAAAAAAAATTTAACTCGCACGGTTCGTATGCCCGTCTCTCTGTCTTTCCGGTTCAAAGTTTAAAATCCATTTTTCAAGCACTTGCGGTTATCCGGTTGATCTGAAATTTGGCATTCTTATATAAGTTCGGTGACAATGCAGTAATGGAGCCATGGAGCTAGTCTGATGATGGAGTTGAAAGGTGGCTATTGGAACATGTCAACTACACACCAAAACCGCGTGTTTAGGCTTTTTAGATTAGCATTGGCAAGTACTATCCAACCACATGATCTTCTGAGTCTAATGAAGAGAAAAGGTGGCCAAGGGAACCACCCAAGTACTCAACATAAACCTGTCGTGTTTGGCCTCGTTAGATTTGTCTTGACGAATTCCGTAGACCCGGATGGTATCCAGGGTCTGATGATGGAGCCGGAGGGTGGCCAATAGAACTTCCCAACGACTGAATAATTTGTCTCGACAAGTACCATAGTACTTGTCGGTCTCCGTCGTATTTTGCTAAAAAAGTTTGTATTTAAAAAGTAGTATATAAATATTTTTTTAATGCAACAAACCCAAAAGTAGTGCATGCTAATGTTTTATAATTGTTTAGACTGCCTCATTGGTCTAGTGGTGGTGAATGTGGGCGGTGATCACGAGGTCTTGGATTTGAATCCTAGGTTGGACAAAATATGCATTTTCTATTGATGAATTCTTCATAGACCGGAGTCTGGAATTATGCTCGATTCCTTCGTTATGTTATATTGTCTATTACCAATATATGTATCCGAGTCAGAGCCACGGAACAAAGATTCACTTCTTTATTCCGTGGTTAGAGCAATTATTATGCGATAGCAATATTAGAAGGCTAATAGTAATGTTGGAACTCTGTACTCTCTGCCTACCCCACAGTGGCGTGATGATATAGATAGATAGTGTGGGCTTGTCTTTATTTTAGTGTACCCGTCCAAACTACGATCATAGGGACTAATATCTACATTTTTACCTACTACATTATCTACATTCGCATGAAGATAATCACCGGAATTAGCATTTAACGTTACCCCTACATGGTTTCGTAAAATTCTCATGAATAGTGACCTAAGACCGCTTAGAATGACCGAGGTATTTTATACTTAATAATGTATTTTCGCAAGCAAAATTGTTAACGCTTGTAAATAATATACATAGATAAGATGAAACAAATTGATTAATTATTATAAAGTGCCAATTGTTTTAGATGTATAATAACTACATTGTTTAATATTAACACGTATAAAAACGAAAGCTCAATATTTATTACGCTATAAATGTCCCTATCGTGATATTTTCCGATAACAAGATCGAAATATTTAATGTTGCTCTTCGGACGTGATAAAAATTGAGCTCTCCGTAGAGAGTTGACGGGTTTAACTAAAACTTTAATAGGTTTAATAGTTTTATTTCAAATGTCTATTTTTATCTGTAGAATAACATCGATGACAGAATAAATGAACAGTTGTATTTAGAAATGTCCTTCTTAGGGCTGTTTTTATTCAATTATCAAATAAAAGTTATTCTTAGGAAAAAGTACAATACAAACAAATTACAGAATAAAATAGTTTAATTATTTTACATCATTATTTAGTCAGGTTCTATTTCAGTTTCTGAATAAACTAAGATAATTAGGTCCACAGAAATCGCAATAATAAAACATTAGTGGCGTTACTAATAAACGTTGTATAGCGTGTGAATAGCCACTGTTTTCTCTCTTTCTGTTATCGGTCATTTGACGTTTGATAGAAGAAAACAAAGCGTTGTGTAACTATTCCGCCGTTATACAATGATTATTAGTATGGGGGTAGAAGTGAAATAGTTCATGGTTCCGTACGCCACTGTAGCGAATTTGCTGTACGTGCACATAATTGCTGTAAAAAAAAATTTTACTATAAATTATAGTACCTTATTTGTAGAGTTACAAGTTTCGAAAGACTGTATAACATATAATGATTCACGCAGTCCTGAAGCATTTGGTGATAACATTCTCGCATGTGTGGCGACACATTTACGCAGCTATATGACTTCTATTGTCTTATTGTTTTGATTTCTATGGGTTACAAAGTTAAGATACGAAAAATTGATTTTTTTCCTACTCTTTTCTACTATGTGGTAACTATACCGTCATATGCTTTGCTATAATTTATACTCCCATATATCTACATGGGTTACGAGTTTTAAGTATTTGTTATCTCTCAATCAGTAAGCCCTCGAAGTCGACTCTCGCAATATTGACTGTAAAAATAAAATATAATAACTTATGTACGTAGATATAAGTAATACACTAGATATATATAGCATTATTAATACGCTTTTATTGTTGTATAAAACAACGGTTACTGTAAAAACGGTTATTGTTTAGTCAATCGCTATAAAATAATATTTTCGATTGTAAATTGACGGACGAACAAGAGATGTTTATTATTTTCAATAAACTATATTACAAAATGTTTGTATTTTTTACTATTGAAATTAAACAAAATACCTTTAAGAGAAGAGTGAGTGCAGGGAACAGAGTAAATGGCGCGATGGGAAAGCTACTCGGGAGCCGGAACTTAAGCCGAAAGGCGCAGCTGGCCATATATAATGGAGTGCTTGTCCCAACGCTGTTATATGGCAGAGAGAGCTGGTTATGTAAGAAGGAGAATGAAAGTAGGATAAATGCGGTGGAAATGCAAGCTTTGCGGAAGATGTGCGGAGTGAAGCTGATCGACCGTATTCGCAACAGCGTAGTAAGAAAGCAAATAGGTATGAAAGAGAGTATAGGTGTAAAGATGAGAAAGGGTATGCTCCGTTGTTTCGTGCATATAGAAAGAATGTCCAAAGAAAGAATGACAAAACTGATATACAATGCGAAAGTGGAAGGATGTAGGTACCGGGGAAGACCTAGACTATCTTACCATGACCAAATAGACCGTGTCTTAGCTGAAGGACAAGTCAGGAGTCTCCGTAACCGGCGAGCGTGTATGAGACGAACTATGAGAGTAGAGGAAGCCAGAGAGGTATGTAAGGAAAGAGCCTGTTGGAACTCTGTACTCTGTCTACCCCGTAGACCTTGAAGAGAAGTATCGAATTTTCGACGATGTTAGGTCCCATGTAATAGAAGGCGTAGATAGGAAATCTACAGCTGTCCGACCTAGGAGTTGAACCTCTCGGATCAAATCCTAGGTCAAATAGATGAGTAATTTATACTTGTCTCATGATCACAACCCGCAATATTCGCTACTAGACCCACAAGCCAGTCAATAAAATATCTACATACCTAATCGTTTATGTCACTAGTTTCATACTCAAAAGTCGCTAATTATAAAAAAAAAACTAACAAACCCGCCCCGGCTTCGCACGAGTGAATTATACACGTAAACCTTCCTCTTGAATCACTCCGGCCATTGGTGAGAACCGTATGTAAATCCGTTCGGTAGTTATTGAGTTTATCACGTCCAGACGATAGTGATAGTAATGATAGTGATAGTGGTGCAATGATAGAGCGCAAACAAACCTAAGTTCTTATTCGCTATGACCAATTAAACACGTAACATGCCATGTTAAAATAACTTCGTGAATGGCCTTTAGTCATATGGAATAAGGCCCCTGATGAAAAACGTACATCGAATACTCGTGGAGTAAGTACTTATGATTCTCAATCAATAAAGAATAAGTACACCCATTACCTACTTTGTTTCCACCATGCAGGTTTTATGTCACGAAAAAATAGTCCACAAAATGTAATTTAGCAGCGTCCCTAGTAATGTGGTAACAATCCCCAGTAACACTAAGATCCTCTTTTACCACCCTCGACTAAAGAAGTAGACCAATATTCAATTAAAGTTGCAAACAAGTCTATGTACGTATTTCAGTTCTGTCTCTGCGTAGTCCTATGGGACGGTTAACTATCGAATTTAATTTGCCGAATAACACTAATCGAGAAGTTACTAACCAGCAATTTACTTGAGGGTGGTAAAAGACGCGGTAAGTTAATTATAATCGGTAACCAGACTAGAACATTTGCTTAATCAAAAATCTATTCAATTTCACAACGGATGATTTGGCGCAGTGGTTAAGAGCTTAAGGCGCTCCGCCCGCTGGGTCGAATAGTCGCTGGTTCGATTCCCATACGGGGCAAATCTTTATGTGACCCACAACTATTTGTTACGGTCTGGGTATTTGCGTATGTGGACTTGCGCCCACGACAATGGAATAAATATATAGAGTGGAGTGACTTTTTTTTTTTTAAAAAGATGCTTAGTTAAGTTGAGCCAAATGACAAATAGCCTGAAAATCATTTCCTACACGTAATAACATCGGATGAAATGTGAACATAAGCAGGGTTTTGCGGATTCCAATGAAGCAGCACCATAAAACTGGGTCGGATCCAGTCGAATCGTCATGTGATTCTGTGAAAAGAAATGGACGATTGGCTATTCAACGGGGAGTTGATACGTGGGGAAAAAATATCCTTTAAATCTTGGTTACCAAAAAATGATGTTCTGCTTCCCAAGTGTGAAAGTACCTTCTTAGTAAAAGTGTGAAAGTCTTGAAATCTTTTAGATGTTTGTTACTTAATTATGTCTAAAGGACAGTTTTAGAGTTAAGGTAATTAGTTATTTTTATAATTACCTACTACCGGCCCATTACCTTACCATTTATGACTTTGACTTAAAGTAAAAATTACTTATTTATACAGCCCAATAAGACACTTGAAATACATTCGCACTCAGAAGCATATAATAAAATATAGATTTAATAATATATAAATTTACTGTGGTCTGTGTGATGTGGCTGTACAGTGAGACCATTTTGCTAATAGCCGTACATATAAAGACACTAAACCAGTAAATAGAGCTATTTTACAAACTAGCTACAACGCTTTGTCAATTTATCTATAACGCCACGTTCCAAATTCATTTCAATGAGTCACATTGTAAAATACACATAATACTAAACAAATAACGTAACCCGTAAACCTGAACGGGTATTTACGAGTATTTCATGGACTGAATAAATCTGGAAAATAAATCACAAGTTTATTTTCAATGTGAGTCTGTTTTTACGCCATTGAGCAATTCCGTTTTTAGGGTGCCGTGGATCATTGCCGGTGGGCGGAGACACGTCTGTCACAGAAAACAGATTGCTAAAGTTAAGGTATTGAAAGAAATACTTAACTGATGACACTCATTTCGTTTAGGATTTATTTTGTATTAAAGATTTCAGTGGCAAAAAGTTTCTCCCATACCCCAAACCAAAATGCAGATGGGAAAATATGGTGTAGACGGATTCTCCACAGGTATTTTTTGTTGATAATATAATATGACAATTTCACGAAGAAAATGGTTTGTTTTATTATGAGGGTATTCTAATAGTGATTTAAAATTGTTAATAACTTGTTCCGTGGAAATGTATGAAAACAGTTTTGTATATGGGTTTGTGTTACGCTTAATCTATCCATATTATTACACCGTCACGCCTATTCCCCAAGCGGGGGTGGCAGAGGTGTACTGAGTACAACCACGTTTCGCCGACTATGTTAGGTCCCATGTAATAGGGGGCGAGCCTATTGCCATATACCGGGCACAATTCCAGACTCCGGACTCGTACTGGGAAGTTTTCATTAGAAAAACTATACTTGTTCGACCTAGGATTTGAACCCAGGGCCTCGTGATCACAAAGCGATGCGCTTTGCCACTAGACCAACGAGGTAGTTATCTATCTATATAATCACGCTAAAGCTCCTCTGAGTAGGCAGACAGTATATATCTATAATGTAGGTTAATATGCGGGTTTATATATTGGATAAAAATAAATATCATAAATAATTGGGGGTCTGTCCAAGAGCGTGCTCGTCGCGACCCCTGCCAGTCATTATGGCTGCAATCTTGGACCGAAGACGTACCGCAGTGCGGGCTAGGGCGTCCCCCCGAGGCGACGCGTACCGGCCCGCCCCCGTCGGTACGAATATAGGTGGAAGCGGCGATGGGGGCCGCCACCCATCACGCCGGGCCCGAACTGGCGAGTCGTGGGGTGCAGAGTGCCGAAAGAATTTGTTGGAACTCTGTACTCTCTGCCTACCCCGCAAGGGATCTGGCGTGAGGTTATAGATAGATAGATAGATAGATAAAAATAAATTAAAGGATTTTTTTAACATAAATCAAGTAAGTATTATTTAAATTTAGAGCCGATATTTTTATGTATTATAGCGTTTCGTATGATATCGGTAACTGGTTTAAAAGGTGAGGTAAAATTTATTGCAGCATTCTCTTTCCGTATAAGTTTGTGTAGCTTAGTAGTATAAATTTGCCCTAGTCTTTGGGTATTAACTTTCCTCTTACTTGATGAATTATTTATTTGTAAAAACTTGCCATTGAAAAATTCTTCAGTTAGTAACGTTAATTTAATTTTTGATGGATAGGTATGATTTTACAAAAATTAAATAGTGCATGGTAGTCATCTTTATATTTCTTTTTAATAATATAAAGGACCAGTTATTTTAAAATACGCAACTGCAGTAAATAAATTCGATCGATGTGAGTTCTGAATGTTTTCCGTAACTTGACAGCCCATAGGATATCACGGATTCAGTTAAGGATTTATAGAGCAACAAGAGTGTTTTATAAGGTATCTTGTATTTTATTATGGAAAATTTGGCTAATATGCCTCTAAGTTTGTCGCAAACTGTGTTGATATGTTCCTTCCAGTTAAGACGATTGTCTATGACCAGTTCCAGATATGTGTGTTTGTCTACAAGTTCGATAGAACTACATCTACACAGGGTTGGTTTAGTACTTCTGTTGTCATGAAGGCATTCATAACCATGGGCTGTTAGTTCAGAAATATTAGTGCTTCTATTTTGGCTGGTGCTAATGTACATTAATTTAGTTTTACAAGCATTAACCACCGTCTAACGTCATGAGACCATATCGTCAACATATTGAAGTCGCCTTGAAGTATTTCGACGGCCTCTTTAACATTTTTCCCAGCAGCTAAAAGGCAGGTATCATCTGCAAATTGGTAAATTTCGCTTTTTCTAATTAATTTTGCAAGGCTGTTAACATAAGTGAAGTAGGGCAGGGGGCCTAGTACCGATCCCTATACTGTGCCTTTGATTACTTTAACAATGTTACTGACTGCGTCACCGACTTTGACTACAAATCTTCTGTTATTAAGGTAATCTTTAGACCATTCAAGCAGTTTCATCTGATATCACAGTCTTCTAGACTTTCTAATAGTTTGTCATGTTTAAGAGTGTCAAAGGCTTTACTGTAATCAATAAACACTACTAAAACATGTTCACACTACACATCATCCAGGTGTTTGTAAATGCAGTCTGTGAACGCTGTTAACAGCTGTGTAGTGTTCTTTCGTGGATGGAAACCGTATTGTCTATCAGTTAGTATTTTGTTTTTTGTTATAAAAGAAATAAATTTGGTTGCATATGTATTTTTTAATTATTTTATCTAAGACGGGCAATATAGTAATTGGTCTATAGTTTTCGAAATCTGCCCGTCTACCATTTTTGTAAATTGGTCTAATTATGCCGGTTTTTAGGGTAGCAGGGTACATTCCGGTTGATATACTTATGTTTATTAGGTTTGATATAGCATTTTTACATCTATAGTCCTAATACCGTCTATGCCTGAAGCTTTGTTGCTGTTTAGTGCCTTGATAATTTTTTCTACAGAGTTTGCGTTGGCTGGCTTAAAACGAATGGTAACATTAGCTGAGGCTTTATAATTTACTTTGTTTAGCAGTCGTTTGGAGCATTTCGGTATTATTGTCTTGACAGTTTTATCAAATATATCGGTAAAGTTATTAGCAATATCCTTGGGGGTATTATTAAGTGTTTCAAAAGTTAAAATAACTTAGAACCGCCTGACAGACCAGCCTACATTGTTCTCCCATATATCACAACTGAATGGAGATGGAAAACCTACTATTCTAAAAAAGTACCCGTCGAGTTTCTTGCCCTTCTTCTCCATAGGACATTCCGAAGTGGTGGTAGAGCTTTGTTATTTTTACGACGATTTATTATAACTAGTGGTCGCCCATTGTTCGAAATTCGACCATAATTAATTTAATGTTTAAGTTTGAACATTATTTAGGTTCTATTGTCAAAGACTGTACTTCTATAATCACAGATTTCGCCAAGGCTACACTGTTAATTTGCCTTTTTTTCAAACAAATTATATAAAATTAATTAAAATAAAGAATACCTTTTTAACCGACTTCAAAAAAGGAGGAGGTTCTCAATTCATCTGTATTTTTTTTTTTATGTTTGCTACCACTTAACTTTCGACTGGGCGAAGCGATTTTAATGATTCTTTTTTTATTTCAAAGCAGGTGCTTCCCGTGCGGTCCCATTTCAATTTGGTCCAGTTCTGACAATGGCACACATGAGAAAACCACATAAGTCTAAAATTAGCATTATTCATTTCATTTTCATGGGTATTACGTCAATCCTATAGGTGACCCACTATAGAACTAAGCAATGTATTAGCCGACTTCAAAAAAGGAGGAGGTTCATAATTCGTCCTTTTTTTTTATAACTCCTCTGCTTATGAACCGATTTTGATGATACTTTTTGCATTGGGTTCGGTATAGTTTTAAGGTGGTCCTATTTTAATGTTATTGGTATTGGACTTTGGACTTTGAAGATACACCAGGGAACTCCTTAACGGCGAACAGCACGAATGTATAGATTCCCTTATTATAGTTAATATATTGATCCTGTAGGTACCTTACTGTACAACTCAGCAAAATAATATAATATCGGTATTTTAATATTAGTAAATAATTCACTCCTCACTTAAAATTGTAAAATAAAAATCTTTAAAACAAAAAGGTAAACCGACTTCAAAAAGCAAAAAAATAAATATTTGAAGTCGGTGCTGGTTGGTGCAGTCGGTTACTTGGCACCGACTCCAAATATTTATTTTTTGCTTTTTGAAGTCGGTTTACCTTTTTTTTTTAAAAGATTTTTTTTTATTGGAACGAAAAACAAAAAGAAAATGCAGTCCATTGAACTTGACATACATATTTCGATAATTTAATTAATAATACAAAACTTCTCTGTAAACGATGTTTTTGTAAATCTCTTTCATCGTTTGCTGGTTATGTTTGACATTCAGTAAGACTATAGACAAATACATGGTAGGGTGCAAAGAGAATATAATCACGGTAGTGTGTGTAATGTGTTTTTTATTGATATAATGTATTATTAATTTATAATGCCTCGTTGGTCTGGTGGCAAAGCGCATCGCTTCGTGATCACGAGGTCCTGGGTTCAAATCCCAGGTCGGACAAATGTAGTTTTTCTAACGAAAAATTCCCAGTATGAGTCCGGAGTCTGGAATTGTGCCCGGTATATGGCAATAGGCTCGCCCCCTATTACATGGGACCTAACATCGTTGGCGAATCGTGGGTGTACTCAGTACACCTCTGCCACCCCCGCTGGGGAATATAGGCGTGACGGTGTTTTTTTTTATTAATTCATAATTTAAAAAAAAATATTAGCATTCTGCACTCCTTCTCGGTATAAACTATAAGTGTGGAAAATTTCATACTCCTCCGTCCGCGCAATTTTCGTAAAAAAGCGTACAAAGTTATTGCTTTACGTTTTAATATAATGATTGTTTACATGCACAAAAATATTCTAATTCTGTTCTTGAGTGGCAACAACATTCTAAAAGATTAGAGTTGGAAAGTGGTTCTGGGGTAAAAGGTGAATGAGTACAATAAAAAGTCGGTCATCATAGTGATATTTTGAGGTTTTTGCCCTGCAGTAGGTGTCTTTGGCTGATCGAGAATCTTTTTCCTAAAGGTTGCGGACAAGCAGGCATTTGTGTATCGTATGTTTATTATACCATAAAATAAACATGATAAAATAGATCGGACAGTAAGCCACTTGGATCGATCGATGAATCGAATATTCACGGATTTGATCCTCATACGGGAGAATGTTTTGTGAGACCCATAATTTGTTTCGGTTATGCTGTTAGTATATGTATGCTTATGTTTGTAAACGCATTATCACATAGGTTTACATAAGCCTATACCCAAGAAAATATGTTTTGATTAAAACATTATGTCTTTTGAGGATTACCTTTGTACGATATTAAGCAATATAATAAGTGTACAAATATACATTTTATTCCCCTGCATTTATTCATTTAAGTTTGAAACTATAAATTTAAATCAGATGGATTTAAATGGGCTTAAATGCAAACTAGACGAAGCTTACTGAATCAAATTTATGGGTTCAAACTGAAAAACATTTCAACTGTTCTAGTTGGTAAGTGTTAAACCTTAAAACGCTTAAGAAAACTCCATTTATTTCTGGCAGGTTAGAAAAATATTTTATTTTCTTTTTTGTTGTTAAGTTGCTAGGAAACGCTCAATTGGAGTCGGCTTTTTGGCGGGAAGTCGAAGAGTGATGTTGTCAATTGGTTTTAATTTCCAAAATTTGTGTTATTTCGAATTATAATGTGTAATGTTGGTGGAATATTAACCATTATGTATTCTTATATGTGCACGAGTGAAGGTAATTGTAACAAAGGGATAAGGCCTTTTCGATTCCCTTAAAACGGCCGTCGCAATTGGTATGTAAAGTATCCATCGCTTTACTATTTAGGATGCGGCACTTCATTATTTTAAAATCATCTTTGTCATCAAGTTCATCGGGAAGTTGAGTTAATTTAGGAATGTATATTCGTAATACTTGACATTGGCAAATACGCGTCGTCGTTATGCCATTAACATAACAAAAAAAACGGTCAATTTTTTTTATGTATATATTTTTTCACTCTGCGAAGCAATTCGTTTTTTTTTTATTTTTATTATATTTTGTTTAAACTCGTTTGGTGGTATCATTTAATAGTCAAAAATACAAAAAATTACCGTAGATTGCCGGACCAATTAACCAGTAAGTAATTAGAAGCATTGAGCAGTGAGACATAGCTTACTAACGCGCTTACGCTGAGACTGAGCTTAATCAGTATTTTTAAATACCATGGCTTGGTCCAGTGGTTAAGAGTTTAAACCACTCTATTCTCTAGGTCGAGTAGGCGCGGCTTCAACCCTCACACGGAGCAATTATGTGTGTGACTCACAAAACTAAATGTTTGTAAACGCACCCACAACACAAAAATTATGTCTAGTGTGGGGCTAGGTTTAAAAAAAAACATAATACAAGATGATCATACGCATTCTAATTGAATAGAGGTCTGGGGCTGTTTCCACGACATTCATAAAATTAATTCATTCATTTGAAACTCAGATTGAAGGAGCTGAGAGGAGTTACTAGGAAAATAAATTGTTTGATCTTTGTGTACTAAAAACTATATACCTTAGCGCCTACCCTACTCGGGATCTAAGGGAATGATAGAAATAGATAGATCAATGAAATTATTTTATATAAAAAATTGAGCTCGCATTTCTTATCAATCATAATTTGCTGAATTCACCTTTGACCTTAATCGCTATTCGGTTACCTTGAGTCGAGCACGTGAGGGATCAATCTTCTCTTATGTAATATTTAAGTAGCAACAAATCGATAATGTGGTTTCGCGAGCGATAGACGGGGAGTGAAAATCACATGAAAAATGTACCTATAATCACGTAAGTATATACATTTTTTAGATAAATGTGTACTATACAAAGGCCTTTTCACAATAAATCAGCCTATACTGTATCACTACTGGGCAAAGGATCTCTTACTCAAATGGAGGTGAAAGAGATTGGGTCATACTCCACCACGCGGACTCAGTGCGGATCGGTGGAGGCAGGTTTGTAGCCATCTACGAAACTTATCGAGCGTCCATCTTGGTTCAACGACTACCTAACGAAGTAGTCATTGGAACCACTGCCTTATATGTAAATACCAGAAACGGTCACCCATTTAAGACTGACCGAGCCGAACGCTGCTTAACCTTGGTGATCGCAAAGAATACGCAGCCCCGAAGTGCTACGAGCGCGTCTGTATACATACTCGGCTATCTAAGTATATCAACACGCCAGATCTCTTGCGGGGTAGGCAGTGAGAACAGAGTTCCAACAGGATCTTATACACTAGGTAAATACCTAGCAGCAGACAGTACGGAGGCTGATTTTCTATATACTAATATTTATAACTGTCTAGAGGCGAATAATCCAGAAGAGTTCAAATCGTAGGAGGGACGAAATATAGTGTTTCGATAGAAAAAAATCCAGTATCAGCCCTTAGGCCGGGACTGTGCCCGGTCTATGGCAATATACACGCCATCTATTAGGTAAATGGGACCCAATATTGTCGGCGAAAAGTGGGTGTACGCAGTACACCTCTACCAACTCCGCATGGGGAATATAGGCGTAACAGTGTTATTTTTGTTTAATTAATATTTATATGCAGAAAGTGTAAAGGCCTCTCACAAATCAAAGAGAAGGAAGGGCTTACTCAGTATAATCATCCATATAGCAAGATTGTCCGTTTTTCCGCCAGTCCAATTTGCGGTTTTGAAGATAGTCGGTACATTAACCTACCCCTTTCACCCAATAGTTATTGTTGCGGTAGGGGTTTCAATGGGTGGAATTCGGGCAACCTACGGGTATTTATATGTTCCTCCTTCCGTAGTAATAGCGGAGTAAATACTTCCGCGAGAAAAGGTCGGCTGTATAGTTAACCGAAAAGTAAAAGGATGGAATTTTATTGTGTGGGCAACACATAGATACACATCATGGCATAAACATATTTCTTTACGGTACTTCGTTACAATATAATCATACTAGGCATGCCTTTTAAGTTCTGTCGTTTCCATATTTCCCGGCAATTTTGAATTTGGAACTGTTCTATATTCGAATGTGTTTAAATTTTGAATCTCAAAACAGTTGAAAGTATTAGGATTAATGCTATTGTTTAGTCACAGCGTCGATTGGAATCTGTCAGGTTACGTACGAAAATGAAATCTCTCTAAGGATGTGTGGAAATGTTCGTGCAATAATTTTCTACAACTTTAGAAGAGGCCTGACACGGCTTCAGTGTTTTGAAGAGCTAACATCTGTGTTAAGTGATAAACCCCCATATCTGCGGACTGTCGAACGGTCGACTGGTATTTAGAATTCAACTCTAGAGACAAATCTCGCGAAGGACGCCCAAAATCCGCCTTCACTGAAGATAACATCATTGCTGTGAGACAACTAATTCTCGAAGATCGTCATGTGACATATCGAGAGATAGAGGCTCTATTAGGCATCTCAGGGACAACCATTCAGAAGATCTTGCATGAAGTGCTTGGTGTGAGAAAGCTAGTTTGCCGTTGGATACCGCATCTGCTTTCCGACGATCACAAGGCGGCCCGTGTCAGATGGTGTAAGAAAACTCTGCAAAGGTTCAACCGAGGAGAGTCAAATCACGTCTACGACATCATCAGTGGTGACGAATCTTGGATCTATGCCTACTATCCTGATTCCAAACAAAAATCTACAATCTGGGTCTTTCAAGACGAGCCAAAGCCGACTAAAGTTGTTCGTTCTCGAAGCACTTCAAAGAAGATGGTGGCCACGTTCGTTGGAAAAACCGGCCATGTTGCGACTATTGCACTTGAAGATCGTAGAACGGTTAACGCAGAGTGGTATACCACAGTTTGTTTACCACAAGTCATCGCCGAACTTCGAAAATCCAACTCAAAGCGACGCATCATCCTGCACCACGACAACGCAAGCTCACACAGCGCTCGTCAAACGATTGAGTATTTGAAGCAGGAAAAAGTAGAAATTCTTGACCATCCTCCATACAGTCCTGACCTAAGCCCTAACGATTTCTTTACATTTCCTAAAATTAAGAAAATTCTTCGTGGTCAAAGCCATTTTGAACACCCCCACTTTAGAGTGTAATAAATGTTATAATAACTGGTTTGAGCGAATGGAAAAGTGTATTAAGCTACGTGGTGAATACTTTGAAAAACAATAAAAAGTACTATAAGGTTCTAGATGTGTTTTTTTCTTCAAACGACAAAACTTAAAAGGCATGCCTCGTAATATTTGCTTCTTTAAGTGGTATTGCAGCATATTTGCTTGACGGCAATAAGGTTTTTAATGGCACTTATCGATGCTGATTACAGTGAAAGGTGGGTTTATATTGGTTTTCAGTCGTCCGCATGGTGGCCAATCATGAAGGATTTTTTTAAAAACACTGGTCCCGGTACATTGATCTTCCTGGACATCCTTTCTTTTGGCACTTTGGTAGCAAAACATCAGATAATGTTTACAATAATTGAAGATTAATATTGTCACTTGGAATGCAGTGAGGTTAGCAGCTCCGGGATGCGTCCGACCGCGCGCCTCTTTGCCAATCGAATAACAACGCAGTGCCGTCCACCATCTTACATCGACTATCTATTATCGGCTTAGGTCATCGGTCAATCGTCATCTGATAACTGTCATCTGTCATCGCTTTACAACTAAACACACTTAAGCATAATTGCTTAAAGATAAAGATAAAGAGGATGCTCAAATGAAACACACGACATAGAAATAAATTAGACCAACCGCAGTTTCGTCTGTCAAAAATTCACACGTCTTTCATGGGGCACTGTGTTAGATTTTATAACAAAATTCCCATTGACGTCACTAAACTTAGTGAAAATAAGTTCAAAGCTTGTGTAAAATGAACACTTTGTAAGCAAGCTTATTATTCAATAGAAGATTATTTAAAAGATAAAAATGCTTGGATATATGCTATTCCAGCTCCACTTGAGTCATGACAACCTATTCAACTGTTGTTAGTTAACATTTCCTCTCTTCCTTCTATTAATTTAACACAATATGTACTTTTTTTTTTGTAAATGAGGGAACCATGTAGCCATTCTCATAAATAGTATTATTCGCTTTTTTAACTTAGACTCACCTGATGACCAACCTACATTGTTCTCCCATACCCCACAACAGAATGTAGATGAAAAAGTTTGTAATTTCTTATTTTAAAAGAGTAACCGTGGAGTTTCTTGCCCTTCTTCTCCACAGGAATGACATTCCGAAGTGGCGGTAGAGTCTTTGTTACTTTTCTGACGATTCATAAATACTGTAATGGTTTACATGAATAAAAAATATTCTGATTCTGAAAATAACCGCTTGACATTCCATTAACTGTAATATTTAAATAATAGGATACGATATGCTTAACAAGCATATCGTATCCTATTATTTGAATATTATAGTCAATGGATATAATATTATAAGGATACTTGACTAAATCAAACATTTGCCTTACATTTCATTTTTCAATCATGTGATCTTAGATTTAGACCAGCTTAATATATTAAAGTATTATTCACTATTATATCATGATTATTATTTTAATTTTATGTTTATCAGAATTTAAATAAGAATAATAGTTGTATGGCAAAATAGATTTGAAATAATTGAAAATATTTGTATACTATCAAATATTAACCAATGCTATTCAAAAAAGAGCGACTACCTATTTATCAACTTTTTATTTTAAATTTATTTCTAATCATGATTGAAAAATTAGCCTTAGTAAAATGATTTGAATTCTGTAAAGTTGATAGACAGATTCAAGGCTTTCAACTCGCGGAAATCTAATTATTCGCTATCGACACCGCCAGGGATTTCATTATCGTCTTACCGAGAACACCTACTGTATACATATATGCTTAATTTACACACGTCACGCATATATTCCCCAAGCGGGGGTGGCAGACGTGTACTGAGTACACCTACTTATCGTCGACGATGTTAGGCCCCATGTAATAGGGGGTGAGCCTATTGCCATATACGGGCACAATTCCAGACTCCGGACTCATACTAGGAAGTTTTCGTTAGAAAAACTACATTTGTCTTACCTAGGATTTTAACCCAAGACTTCGGGATCACAAAGAGATGCGCTTTGCCACTAGACCATGCTTAATTTGTTTCCTGTATGAGGTTTAGTTAACTCTAGCGCCTTCGATATAATTATTATTACTTATACTGGGTTAAAGGTTACAGACTGAACTCAAGCCAACGTGAAGACGCATCAAAATGGTACAGCTTCCTAAAACTACCATAAGTAAAAGATCTGAGGTCATTAATAATTAAATCCTACTAATATCGCAGGATAGGATGGGAAATACACCGCCGATATAGAGAGAAGAGTGAATGCAGGGAATAGAGTGAATGGTGCGATGGGAAGGCTACTTGGGAGCCGGCACTTAAGCCAAAAGGCGCAGCTGGCCATGCATAACGGAGTGCTTGTCCCAAGGCTGTTATATGGCAGTGAGAGTTCGGTATGTAAGAAGGAGAACGAAAGCAAGATAACTGCGGTCGAAATGCGATCTCTGCGGAGGATGTGCGGAGTCACGCTGACCGACCGTATTCGTAACAGCGTAGTAAGAAAGCGAGTAGGTATGAAAGATAGTATCGGTGTAAAGATGAGAAAGGGTATGCTCCGTTGGTTCGGGCATATAGAAAGAATGCCAGAAGAAAGAATGACAAAACAGATATACAATGCGAAAGTGGAAGGATGTGTAGGTACCGGGGAAGACCTAGACTATCTTACCATGACCAAATAGACCGTGTCTTATCTGAAGGGCAAGTCAATAGTCTCCGTAACCGGCGAGTGTGTATGAGACGAAATATGAGAGTGGAGGAAGCCAGAGAGGTATGTAAGAAAAGAACCTGTTGGAACTCTGTACTCTCTTCCTACCCCGCTAGGGGGCTGGCGTGATGATACAGATAGAGATAGATAAATAATATTACAAATGGGAAAATTTGTATGTTTAGATGTTTGTTACTCAATCACCCAAAAACGGCTCATCGGATTTGTATAAAATTTGGCACACAGATAGTTTATTACCAGGATTAACACATAAGGTACTTTTTATTCCAGAAAAATGTTAGGTTCCTGTCTAAAGTCAATGCGGACGAAGTCACGGGTACAGCTAGTAATTGTAAATGTATTCAAATGCAGCCGATTTTTTACTGTCATTTCGTTCGTGATCAGTACTCTAGTACTACGGAGTTTTGATTAATCTATCTATCTATATACAAGGTGTAACATAATAAACGCAAGACCTCAGATACCCCAATTAGAAAATTGCTTCATAAATTCAAAACGAAATCCAAACTTCCAAATTTAAAGGTTTTTACCCCTTTTTTAAGCACTTTTATACCCCAATTAACAATGAATCTTGTACGTGTATGTGTGCATTTTGAGAAATACGGGTTGGGAATGCATTTGTAATCTCCTTATTGCTATGAATCAAGAATAAATTTAGTTTTTATAGCGCACTGAAGGAGTAAAAGCATTTTTTGCAAATTTAAAAAAAAATGTTAGATCGAGAAGATGAATCGAGAGAAAGAGAAAGATGAATCGATTTAGAACAAACTACTTTCAGGTCTTGCGTTTATTATGTTACAGCTTGTATATCATCACGCCAGATCCCTTGCGGCGGAGTAGGCAAAGAGTACAGAGTTTTAACATGTTCTTTCCTTACATAACTCTCTGGCTTCCTCCACTCTCATAGTTCGTCTCATACACGCTCGCCGATTACGGAGACTCTTGACTTGCCCTTCAGATAAGACTCGGTCTATTTAGTCGTGGTAAGATAGTCCGAATAACCCTTTAAGAATAATGTTATGTGTCGAAGTGTTATACTGTTATTTAAATACTTTAACTGCCTTGTTGATTTACTAACACATAGTGCGAGAGCTCTTCCCAAAGTCCTATATTCAAATCCTAGTTAGGACAAAGTTAAGTTTTTTTATAACGCCTGGTATAATAGTAATAGGCTCGCCCTATATTATATGAGAGCCTAATGTAGTCAGCAATATGTGGATGCACTCAGTATTTCTCTGTCTCCCCCACTTTGGGAATATAGGAGTGATGTTTAACTTCTCATTCCACGAACGCAATTTGTAGAGAAACGCTGCTAAATTAGACACATTTCTGAAATACCGGGCCCGGTCGTAAATAGATTTTATCTTAACGTCGTCGTACGTCTTAAGGACTCAACAACGACTTGCCACTAAATAAATTATTGCAATATGGGCTTTATATCATGCCGCGTACAGCAAAAATTGCAAGCGTGTGCTACTTTCATTAAATTTTTGATTAGTTTACGTATTAATAATAACATATGTATGGTATGTAAGGAAAGAACCTGTTGGAACTCTGTACTCTCTGCCTACCCCGTCAGGGATCTGGCGTGATGATATAGATAGAATAATAATAATAAAATATCAGCCTGTACTGCCCACTGCTGGACAAAGGCCTTCTCTCACAAATCGAGGTGAGAGAGATTAGGTCATACTCCACCACGCGGACCCAGTGCGGATTGGCGGAGGTAGTTTTGTGATCACCTGCTGTTGGAACTTATCAAGCCGCCTTTTAAGGCTTCCAACTGGGCTTAACGACTACCACATTAAGTGGTATCTGGGACCAACGGCTTCACGTGCCTTCCGAAGCACGGGGACGCTCGAATATGAAAATGCCACAAATGGTCACCCATCTCGGGCCGATCGAGTCGAACGCTGCTTAACCTTGGTATTTGGTAAAAACACCGCCGTCGCACAGCGCTACGAGCGCATTTTATTTTACGTACTAGACGATATAAATCTTACATTTAAATGATACACTTTGAGGCTATATGTCACTCTCATTAATTTTTATTATTTATTACCGTACTTAATGAAATATAAAGCTCACATTAAAATGCTTCACTTTAAGTTAATATGTCACTCCCACTAATTGTTTGATTTATTTCCGTACTTGATGTAACATGAAGTTCACATTTAAATGCTTCTCTTTGAGTCAAAATATCACTTGCGCTAATATTTAAATTTTTTCCTCGCACTTGACGCGAAGCTCAAATTGAAATGTTTCACTTTGAGTCAATTTGATTTTGACTCGTTAAGATGTGCGACGGCCTTAAATTTCACTTTCATGTACACGTTAATACATAGTCAAGTTTAGTTTGTAATTTAATTATGTTACGCTTAATCGATGTGTCTGATGATTCGAAACCCATTTAACATCGGTCTAGGCGTAGGATGTATAACACAACTTTAATGGAATATAAATATTTTGAACATAATTATTTATATTAGGTACGTAGTTTGCCTTACGACTCCCAACTTATTGGAAAATGATTGCAATAATGTTACTATTGACTTAACGTTAATTTTTAACGAACTGTCGAAAACCTATTGTCCCTATTTTAATATTCAATCACGTCCGTCAATATTATTTTTGTTAAAGACTTTTCCATTTTTTGTAGCCTTTATCAATTATTTTATGTTGAGGATATATTTTGTAGTTAATGGTTGAAGTGTATTTAAGCTGTATGAATCGATATCATTGTCATTATAAAAGCCATATCAGTGGTTAACGCGGGAGAATTGTCAATGAAGCATTAATGGCGGGAATAAGCGATGATTTTCAAAATCTTATTTGTTATACTATTTTTTTCAATTACAAACATATTACAACAAGGCCATTATGTGTTTTATCTGATATAACTACGGCATTTAAGACATGATTTTAAATTTTAGTAGTATATAGCACGGAACTTTTGAAGCAACAAAAATCTAAAATGTCCCACAGAAATTTAAAGTAAAGATCTAAAACGTTTCAAAACTCTAACAATGTAATCAATTAATTATAGGGTTATGTGGAATGGCGGGCCATTTTATACGATATAATTAATGAGAATTGTGAATTGTCGGATTAACAGCGGCCGTCCTCGCTTAGCGCCATTATGGCGATCCATTCGCTAATTAGACGGAGTCAATTGCCCAAGAGTGGGCACTGCTGGCTAAACATAACATTATGATAATAAAATTTATTATAGAATAGGTAGGTTTTAAAATTACATTTCTATCGGACTGTCTCTGAGGGATTTTGCAAAAGTTTCGATGTTTAGAATAATTTCGAGTGTATCAAGGGTTTTGTGCATTACAAGAAGTAAAAACAAACGAAAATCTACCAAGTGGCTTAGCACTGCAATTTTTTTTACGATTACGTCTCAGTGATTACGTGGTACATTTGAAACCATTTATCAGGTCAGGCTCGTGCAAATGCTCCGGAGCATTTTAAAAGCCCGCGTTACCAATTGATATCGTTTTTATAATGACAATGTTATCGATTTATTTATACAGCCTAACTTATTAAACAAGTCAAGCTGATCAATAGATGTGTGTTTGTTTTTACTTCTACGGCTGCCTTTGCACATGACGTCGGGTTTTGTGTAAAACCCGGCAATTATTCATTTTTTTCTACCAGTAGGCATTGGATACATCACCCGGGTTTTCGCCCCAGGACCAGGTACCCCGCTTATTCAAAGGTTGAAGAAAAAATCTTCTCTGAAGGAAAGATCGTCTGTTACCCCACAGCGATTGAATTTTGGGAAGGTTCGTAACCCTTATCTATTTTTTACTTACTTCATGACCCCACAGTCAATTTTCGCCAGCGTTTGCAATCCAAAGATCCGTGTATTACCTAATTACTTTCGAATCCCGGTCCGTTATGGTAGGTACGCAATCTCCGAACACGGGGTTTTGTAGTTAACCTCAATTGTTCTTTAACACTTTAATAATCCTTGCCCCTCTTCCACATAAATGTATCTTTAGTGAGAATAAATTGGGTTTTTTCTGAAAATACTTCAATAGTTTCAAATCTAAAAAGGAGGAATTTATTTATTAATTCATAACAATATAAACTTACTCTTTAAACCAAAATGTCATATGTCGTGTAAAGTATACATATTCAATAATAAATTACGAGATTAATGTCCTAATCGTGAATAACATTGTCATAAATATCAAAACTGTAAATGTTTAATTACTGATAAGCAAGGTGAATATTAGTGCTTTACGTCCACTTAAGTACAACGGGACTGTTATCCCTCTTATCTCTACCGTTAAGGATCTCGGCTTACACATTGACTCTACGCTCCGCTTTAAAAACTTGCTTTCTCCTAACACAAAAGCAATGCTTGTGCAATCCCTGATCTTTCCCATTTTCGACTATAGTGGTGTGTGCTAGTTCGACCTGAATGCAGATCACCTCAACAAACTAGACCGTCTGCTTAATAACTGCATTCGATTCGTCTTCAACCTGCGTAAGTATGACCACGTGTCGGAGCACCGTTCAGGCCTAAAGTGGTTACCCATTCGTCAGCGTAGAACACTAAGAGTACTAACGACGTTATTTTCTATTCTACATTCTCCTGTTTCACCTTCTTAATTTTCCTCCCAATTTCAGTACCTAGGCTCTAATCATGATTTGCATCTTCGCTCCTCAAATAATCGTCTTCTTCGGTGCCGGCCTTATCGTTCTGATTTTGTTCACACTTCTTTCTTCGTCCAATCTATCCTTCTTTGGAACATATTGCCTCAGGAACTCAAGATGGCTACCAACCGTTTTTCTTTTAAAAAAAGTTTACAGGAATATCGAATACAAAACGATAGTTCGGTTTCCTCTCAGTGTTAGTTGGTTCATGTCGTTATGCCGCACAGTCTAGTTTATGTATATTTATATATACTAGTGGTCGCCCATATTCGACCTACTCTTTCATCGTTTGTTGGTTATGTTTGACATTCAGTAAGACTATAGACAAATAATATTAAAGACAAACATCAATTTGAAGTGTATTGTGTCAAATACATGGTAGTGTGTGTAATGTTTTTTCATTGATTTAAAGTATGTTTTATGCATAATTTAAAAAAAAAAATAGCATTCTGCACTATATATAAACTATAAGTTTGTGAAATTTCATACTCCTCCGTCCGCGTAATTTTCGTAAAAATGTGTACAAAGTTTTTGCTTCACGTATTAATATATAGATTATATATAGTATAAATATATGTGTGTATGCGTATTAGTATATATAGATAGATATGTATTTAAGTATATTATTGGTATTCAGGTAATATATATTAATTATATCAACAGTCAATAATATTTTTAGGTTGTTATATAATATATTTATTTTCGTTTATTATTTCTTCGTCTCCTTTTTAACTTCGTGTCTTTGCGCACCTACCATACTTCTTTCTATACCACCCTAAGGTAGACTGGCAGGAAATGCCCCAGGCATTAAGTCCACCTATGTACATAAGTGCATAAAGAATAAATAAATAAGTAAAAACTCGACTTTAATTTAGACTCACTATGAGAGTCACTCACAATTTAGACTAACTATGAGAGTCGAGGAAGCCAGAGAGGTATGTAAGGAAAGAACCTGTTGGAACTCTGTACTCTCTGCCTACCCCGCAAGGGATCTGGCGTGAAGTTATAGATAGATAGATAAAAACTCGACTTCGTTCACTAGCATTAGAACAATGTAGACAGGTTTATACTGTCTTAAATCTTACACAACTTCTTAGGGCTTAATATTTTCAAAATAACGGTTCACTGTAGGTACAAACTACGTCAAGAGTCCGAAATTTTACACTCACAAGCACAACATTTGACGTTAAAGTAACGTGGTTGAGAAATCGTTCCGACACGTTCATTTGTATTTAATAAGTTAGTTGTGTGAAAAGGATGCCATATTAACTTGATTTAGGCTACCGTCAATTTGCTCTTGCTAACCCCTCACGTAATCTTATGAATGTTACGTGTTTGCGAAACGTGATACATAGGTCCTCATGTGTAAATTTTAAAGTATAGTAGGTGGTAATTAATCCTACCATACGTGAGGTGTATAAACAAGAACGGCTCGAGAAACAGGAAGGAGTCTGTTGCTTTATTGGTATGCTGCGTGATTGATATTATCTCACGGTTTAGCACGAACAGATTGAAGTTAGCGTAACGCTATCGATTTGATACGCAATCTTTTTTACTCTACAAATTTACTACATAAAGATAAAGTGACGAAACGCTTTCTTGAACGCGTTATGTAAACGATAATCAAATTAATGTTAATCCCCCTGATGTCATTTCACGCTTTTTACCGAAAGAAGTGACGCTCTACCATCACTTGACTGTTACCCGTTATGATAATAATAAAAACGCTCTCATTGACTATGTGAGATCAAGCTACCATGATAAAACATTTCGATTAAAGTATCATATTGTTTATGGACACCAAAGTCGCACTAATGCACGCAATCCAAAACCGCTTTATTAAACAACACCTGGCGTAATAATGCGATACTTTTTGTAATTTTTAGGCGTCTAATTTATTTTGATTTAGGGTAATCTCGCTAATCAATTGCCAATTACATTTGTTGATTTTAGGATTTTATTTAATTTAGTAGTTGCACCTAATAGTTTAAGACTTTACACCTAAAGACTTTAGCTTGTGATGAAGTAGGGAAACTACTCACACATGAAACCTTGAATGGAAATATAGGAGGTTGGGTTTGAGCAAAATTTTAATTTTATTTTTTTAGGATTAAACTAAGAATAATAGTTATATAGCGAAAAAGTTTTGAAATAATTGAAAATATCTGTATACTACTCGTATCAAAGTATAAACCAACACTAATTAAAAAAAGGTCGACTACCTACCTTAACAACTTATATAATGCATATTACATGAACAACTTTTATATTATGATTGAAAAATTAGCCTTAGTAAAATTATTTGAATTCTGTAAAGTTGAAAGACAGTTTCAAGATTTTCAACTCGTGGAAATCCAATTATTCGCTATCGGCACAGCCAGGGATTTCATTATAGTCTTACCGAAAACACCTACTGTATACATATATGCCTAATTTGTTTCCTGTAACAGGTTTAGTTAACTCTAGCACCATCGATATAGTTATTATTTTTACTGGTTCAAAGGTGACAGTCCGAATAGCGGCCCGAGGAATAAGAGGACAACTATGGGTCTGGTATTATTTAGTATTATTTTGAATAAGGTCATCCAAACCAAGCCAACCTAAGGACGCGTTAAAATACTACAGTTTGCTAAAAGTATCATAAGAAAAAGATCGAAGGCCATTATTAATTAAATTCTTTAATAATACCTACGAGTAGAGTTTTAGCTGTCATTTCGTTCGTGATGAGTACTCTAGTAGCACAGAGCACTGAATAGTCTAGAACGAATAATGTTATGTACATACTGTTATTTAAATAATTTGCCTTGTTGATTTTCTAACGTATAGTGCGAGAGGCCATCGCAAAATCCTGGGTTCAAATCCTAGTTCGGACAAAGTATTTTTTTTTCAATAATGCCCGGTATGGTAGCAAGAGGCTCGCCTCATAGTAAATGAAAGCCTAATGTAGTCAGCAACATATGGATGCACACAGTACGTCTCTGCCTCCCCCACTTGAGGTATATAGGAGTAATGTTTAACTTCTAATTCCACTAACGCAATTTGTAGTACCTAGAACGAGATTTAGTAGAGAAACGCCGTTAAATTAGACACATTTCTGGAATACCAAGCCCGTTCGTAAATATATTTTATCTTAAAGGTCGTTGTACGTCTTAAGGACTCAAAAACGACTCGACGCCAAATAAGTAATTTCAATATGACCTTTATATCATACGACGTTCCGAAAAAAATGCAAGCGTAGACAAAGCGAAATCGAAGTAAATGATCGCATCGTATGTTACTTTCCCTAAATGTTTGTTTATTTTTACGTGCCTGACGCGATATAAAGCTCACATTGAAATGTTTCACTTGGAGACGATTTGATCTCGTTAAAATATGTGACGGCCTTAAATTTCACTTTTATGTACACGTTAATATATAGTTAAGTTTAGTTTGTAATTTAATTATAATACGCTCAATCGATATGTGTCTGATGAGTTAAAACCCATTTAACATCGGTTGTATAACATAACTTTAATGGAATATAAATATTTAGAATAAAATTATTTATATTAGGTACGTAGTTTTCCTTACGTCTCTCACCATATTGGAAAATGAGTGAAATAATGGTACTATTGACTTAATGTTAATGTTTAACGAACTGCCGAAAACCTATTGTCCCTATTTTGAAATTCAATCGCCTCCCCTAACGCTCCGCGCGTCGATTCATTGGGCGAACGTGCTTAAATTAAGCCACCGTCAATATTATTTTTGTTAAAGACTTTTCCATTTTTTGTAGCCTTTATCAATTACTTTATGTTGAGGATATATTTTGTAGTTAATGGTCGGAGTGTATTTGAGCTGTATGAATCGATATCATTGACATTTTAAAAGCCATATCAGTAGTTAACGCGGGAGAATTGTCAATGAAGCATTAATGGCGGGAATATGCGATGATTTTCAAAATCTTATTTGTCATAGTATTTTTTTCAATTAATATATATTAACAAGAATATAGCAACAAGGCCATTATGTGTTTTATCTGATATAACTACGGCATTTAAGACATGATTTTAAATGTTATTAGTATATAGCACTGAACTTTTGAAGCAATACAAATCTAAAGTGTCCCACAGAAATTTAAAGTAAAGATCTAAAACGTTTCAAAACTCTAACAATGTAATCAATTAATTATAGGGTTATGTGAAATGGCGGGCAATTTTATACGATACAATTAATGAGAATTGTGAATTGTCGGATTAACAGCGGCCATCCTCGCTTAGCGCCATTATGGCGATCCATTCGTTAATAGACTGAGTCAATTGCCCAAGAGTGGGACACCGCTGGCTAAACATAACATTATTATAATAAAAATTGTTATAGAATAGGCAGGTGTTAAAATTACATTTCTATCAGACTGTCTCTGAGGGATTTTGCAAAAGTTTCGATGTTTAGAATAATTTCGAGTGTATCAAGGGATTTGTGCATTACAAGAAGTAAAAACAAACGAAAATCTACCAAGTGGCTTAGCACTGTAATTTTTTTTACGATTACGTCTCAGTGATTACGTGGTACATTTGAAACCATTTATCAGGTCAAGCTCGTGCAAATGCTCCGGAGCATTTTAAAAGCCCGCGTTACCAATTGATATCGTTTTTATAATGACAATGTTATCGATTTATTTATACAGCCTAACTTATTAAACAAGTCAAGCTGATTAAAAGACGTGTGTTTGTTTTTACTTCTACGGCTGCCATTGCACATAACGTCGGGTTTTGTGTAAAACCCGGCAATTATTCATTTTTTTACTACCAGTAGGCATTGGATACATCACCCGGGTTTTCGCCCCAGGACCAGGTACTCTGGTTATTCAAAGGTTCAAGAAAAAATCTTCTCTGAATGAAAGATCGTCTGTTACCCCACAGCGCTTGAATTTCGGGAAGGTTCGTAACCTTATCTATTAGTTACTTACTTCATGACCCCACAGTCAATTTTTGCCAGCGCTTGCAATCCAAAGATCCGTGTATTACTTAATTACTTTCTGATCGCGGTCCGTTATTGTAGGTACGCAATCTCCGAACACGGGGTTTTGTAGCTAACCTCAGTTGTCCTTTAGCACTTTAATGATCCTTGCCCCTCTCCCACATAAATGTATCTTTAGTGAGAATAAATTGGGTTTTGGCTGAAAATACTTTAATAGTTTCACATCTAAAAAGGAGGAATTTATTTATTAATTCATAACAATATAAACTTACTCTTTAAACCAAAACGTCATATGTCGTGTCAAGTATACATATACAATAATAAATTACGAGAATAATGTCCTAACCGTGAATAAAATTGTGATAAATATCAAAATTGTAAATATTTAATTAGTATTTAAATTAGTCTCTTTAATGCATTTGATTCACTATTTGTTAGTATGGATGTGTGAAAAACGGCGGCAATGGGGTATCTACGCGGCGACTACGCAGGGTCTAACGCGGCTTCTACGGAGCGTCTACGCATCGTATACGCAGTGTTTACATAGCATCTACGCGACGCATACGTCTCACGAACACTTGTTCCTACGTCCAACGCGATGGAAATCTTATCATTTCGTGTCGCGATTATATTTTTATCATATTATGGACCACAGAGCAGTGATAGCCTAGTGATTAGACCGTTGGACTGCAAAGTCAGAGGTCTCGGGTTCAAGCCCATGGACGCACCTCTGTCGTTTCGAAAGCACGTGCGTATTCAAAATTAACTATCACTTGCTTTAACGGTGAAGGAAAAAATCTTGAGTAAACCTGCATGCCTAAGAGTTTCTCGAAGGTGTGTGGAGTTCGCCAACCCGCACTGGGCCAGCGTGGTGGACAATGGCCTAAAGCCTCTCAGTTTGAGAAGAGGCCCGTGTCCAACGGTGGGACAGTTTCTTAATAGGACTAATATTATTATTATTATTTATGGTCCACTAGAAATTTTGATTATTGTAAAATATAAATAAATAACTTTGAATTAAAATGAAGCTTTCTCTAGTAAACCTCGATAAACTCGACCCATCGTTCTATAAAAAGCGTGGCGGCGAATGTAACGTGAATTTAAGAGGTGTTTTATAATAGCGTTTGACTGTCCCTTTCCACCCTATAAAGGCACGCAAACTATCAAAGGAGCCAAATTTAGAGTAAGCTTACCTACAGCTAGTCTGAAATATCCTCTCTTACCTCGAAAACTCGACTTCGTTCACTAGCAGTAGAACAATGTAGACAGATTTATACCGTCTAAAACCTCACACATAACTTCTTAGGGCAAAATCTTTTTGAAATATCGGTTCAGTGTAGGTATAACCTTCGTCAAGAGCCCCAAAGTTTTCACTCTCAGTTTACCGTTTGTACTTGACATTGACGAGGCTAAGCACAACATTTAACGTTCAAGTAACATGGTTGAGAAATCGTTCCGTCACGTTCATATTTAATAAGTTTTATGTGTGCAAAAGGAGGGAATATTAACTTAAATTTGCTCTTGCTAAGCCCTCAGATAATCTTATTAATATTACGTGTTTGCGAAACGTGATACATAGGTTCTCGTATGTAAACTTTGAAGTACAGTAGGTGGTAATTATTCCTAGTATACGTGAGGTGTACATACGAGAACGGCTTGAGAAACATGGAGAAGTCCGTTGTTTTATTGGCATGCTGCGTGATTGATATTATCTCAGGGCTGTTGTTGACTTCGTCTTTCACTTCAGATCTCCAGCAAGCTCCAACATATTCTTTCTTTATACACCTAATAGGCTTTTTTCCTTATGTTGTCTTCATTTCTGTTGTAATTATAATGAATGCTTTTGGGTAAGGCCTTTGTCCTATATTGGGCGTCCCTTGGCTAATAATGATGATGAAATATAATAACATGTATAACGGTAAATCACATCTATACTGTCTCACTATGGGGCAAAGACCGTTCACAAATCGTGGTGGTGCTGGGTCTGCGTGAATTTATTTTATCGTATTCCACCACGCGGACCCAGTGCATATTTAATAAATGTGTAATTACAGGCGAAAGCATACCATACCATAAATTATACAAAACCGCTTTATTAAACAACACCTGGCGTGATAATGCGACGACTTTATCTTTTTTTGGCACATATGTCGCATTGTTGGTTTCGTTAAACAGTACCTTTTCTTTTTGAGGACGTAGGATGCTGGGGTGGGGCCCTAAGCGTCCTTCACGCGCGACCCCGAGAAGGATGGCGGAGTGGTGTGGCCCACACCGCCGTGAGCTCCGCAACTGTGCAGGGGGGGAAACAAGCTAAAAATTTTCCCTCCCAAGGCGGGCTCTTCGGAGCGCGGCACAAGGGGTGCACCGGTGCGTTCCACTTAGAGATCTCGGAGCCGCTCTGACACGTGTCAGTGCCGGCCACCGTGGGTTTTAGTCGGTAAGAGTCCGACATGCCCCTCCAGCTTCCCCCGAGGCTGACGAAAGTCCATGAAGATTTCCCTACGTCAAAAAAAAGTACTTATTCCTATTGTAAGACGGTAGATATTTTTACTATAGTTGTATATACACATTTATAGGAATACATATAAATAAAAAAGTTTGAGGCATCCATAGGGCTGTGAGACCGCGGTATTTTTAGCGATCACCAAGGCTGAACAGCGTTCGACTTGGTCGGTCTGAGATAGTTGACTACTGGTAGTAGTTAAGTTGGAAGCCTTAAAGGCCATTTCATAAGTTCCAACAGCTGGTGGCCACAAACTGGCCGCCACCAATCCACGTTGGGTCCACGTGGTGAAGTATGACCTCTCTCTCACTTCTCTCATTTAGTGATAGAAGGCCTCGCTCAGCAGTGGGACAGTATAGGCTAATATTATTATTGTAAATAGGAATGGCGCCGGTCAGTAATCACGTCATATAGTTTAAATGGCGTCTAATTTATGAATTACATTCAGACTAATCTCGCTAGTCGCTTGCCAACTTCATTTGTGTAATGTGATTTTAGTTAATTAAGTATTTGCACCTAATCGTTTAAGACTTTACGCCTATAGATAAAAACTTGTGAGTACCTTCGCAATTATAAGTTCAAAGGGAAGTTAAGAGATTTCAGAGAATTCATTTGCCTTAAATGAAATTTTACACATATAACGGCCTTTACTACTCACACATGATATCTTAAAGGTTTCGCCACATAGACGATGAAGCGCGACGGGAGCGCGACGGTGGCGCGGCTTGAGGAGTGGTAATGTACTGAAATATCGAGACACGTCATATAGCGCAGCCGGCGCGACGGCAAACGTCACGACCGAACGTAGCCGAGCGCGTCCGTCGCGCTACCTTTGCACTCCATGGGCTATTTGACCAAACCTGTAATGGAAACATAGGTGGTAGATAAGTGTAATAAAAATTAAATCCATTAGTCTTATTCCACGCGCGTTTGCAAGTATTTTAAATACAAGTATTCCGGTTTCCAACTTATTAATTTGGTATTATTATAATGGAATTTTAGAAAAAATACCTAATGCTATGTTTTTATTAAGGCAACACTTGTGAATATGGACGCGCTCCGGAGTTTAGGCGGTAAGTCGAAGAGTGATATCGTCAATTGGTTTTAATTTCCAAAATTTGTGTTTATTTTTCAAAAAGTGATGTGTAATGTTGGTGGAATATTAACCACTAGCAGTTTCCCGCGACTTCGTACCAGGTCAACAACAGCGCCACCTACCGAGCCTATGTTACTCCTGGATAAGGTAGGTTTCTGATGGTGAAGAAATTACTAAAACTGGTTTAGTAGTTTCCGAGTTTATCCATTACAAACAAACAAACAAATCTTTCCTCTTTATAATGTTATCTTTTTCACAAACCATAGGTACAGTGAAGTTGGATCAAATTCCATTTCACGCATACTATATTCAAGAATATTAAAAATAAGTATTCCAAAAATAGAATCAGAATCAGAATATTTTTATTCATGTAAACCATTACAGTATTTATGAATCGTCAGAAAAAGTAACAAAGACTCTATCGCCACTTCGGAATGTCATTCCTGTGGAGAAGAAGAGCAAGAAACTCCACGGTTTCTCTTTTAAAATAAAAAGTTTACAAACATTTTCATCTACATTCTGTTGTGGGTATGAGAGAACAATGTAGGTTGGTCATAAGGTGAGTCTAAGTTAAAAGAGCCATTAATACTATTTATGAGAATGGCATGTAGCCATTCTCATAAATAGTATTAATCGCTCTTTTAACTTCCCCTCCCTTCCCCTCCCTTCCCTCATTTACAAAAAAAGTACACATTGTGTTAAATTAATAGAAGGAAGAGAGGGAATGTTAACTAACAACAGTTGAATAGGTTGTCATGACTCAAGTGGAGCTGGAATAGCATCTATCAAAGCATTTTTATCTATTAAATAAAATAAACAATGATATAAAAATAAATCGAAAGCTGCTTTAATCTTCATTAAGATCATATACTGTTTAGAAATTTGCGTAATTGCTTAAAAAAATCTTAAGTCTTGATAAAACTCTATTACTTAATTATTTAAATTAGATCAGTTCGCGTTTTAGGGACTGACACAATAAAATCGATATAATCTATACATTGTTTTTTAAAATGTTCGAGTTCAAAATCGATTACCAATTTATTTACGACTATATTATTCTATGTATCCGATTGAGAGACATAGTATACTCATGGTGAAGAAATTAATAAAAAAAAAGGGATGCGCCATTTTGACATATTAAAATGGACAGATTCATAAACTTTTAAATAATAATTCACGTAAGCGACGAATTAGAAAATAGTCTGACAAATCGCTTGATTCCTAAATAAATAACGAAATTCTTGTATTTTGTTTTCTTTATGTTCCTAAATTATTTTTATTAATTCGTCGTCGTCCTATTCTTCGTCATAAATTACCGCGATACGTTTTTCAATCGATTCTATTTCATTCAATCTTATCATCACCACATTTCTAGAAACGACAAATTCCAAACGGCACATATCTCATAAAAAACGATAGAATAGATAATATAGATTATGTAATCTTATATGTGCATGAGTGAAGGTAATTGTAACAAAGTGATAAAACGTCCCTTTTCAATTTTCCTCAAAACGTCCGACGCAATTTTTCTATTTATACGATTGAAGGACATAGAATTCATTACCCAGAAATTATTATATACAAAAAAAACTGTGAGCGCTCCGAAGATCGCACCTACTGAGAGTCAAAAAAGCTATATTGTCAAAGAAATGAAAAGACTACCTAACTAACTTTTGAAGAACTACTACTAAACTACTAGATTATCACGCTAGATCCCTTGCGAATTAGGCAGAGAGTACAGAGTCCCAGCAGGTTCTTTCCTTACATACCTTAGTGTCTTTCTCCACGCTCTTAGTTCGTATTATACAATATCGATGTATTGAGGTTTTATTCAAAACTTACATTTTATCCAAAACGTTTATTAAAGATTGAGAGACCCACGCATTAAACTTTTTTTATATATCTTTCTATTTTATTTTGATCTATACATAATAGATACTCACCATTTCGTCTATATTCTTCAAGGAGGCGGTGAGCATATTGCCATTATATGGGGCACAAATAGATTCCAAGCTGCTATTAAGTTATTTGTAACAAAAATTACAATTTGTCCGACCTTAGCGAAACTTTCATTCCTGTGACGTAGACGTGACGGTGTGTACTTTATTTATTTGTTAAACGGACGGCTTGTTTGAGTGGTTAAAAACTTAAGTAGGCTCTGCCCATTGGACCGAGTAGTTACGGGTCCGATCCCTGCCCGGGTTTAATCTTTGTGTGACCCACAAATGTTTGTTTGGGTCTAGGTATTTGTGGACATACAGGGATAATTCCAAGTGGGAGGTAATTTTTTTAGAGAAAAAATATTGGTACCTACAATGATAATCCACAATAACTATACCAGTCGGGACTTTTTGGCGGGAAATCGAAGAGTGATGTTGTCAATTTGTTTTAATTTCCAAAACTTGTGTTATTTCGAATTATAATGTGTAATGTTGGTGGACTATTAACCATTGTGTTCCTATATGTATGTATGAGTGAAGGTAATTGTAACAAAGTGATAAAACGTGCCTTTCCGATTTCCCTCAAAACGGCCGTCGCAATTGGTATGTAAAGTATTCATCACTTTACTATCCAGGGTGGGGCACTTCATCAATTTCATTATCATCTTCGTCATCAAGTTCATTGGGTAGTTGAATTAATTTAGAAATGAATATTCGTAAACTTTGTACAATGGCATAATGTAAACGCAATTGCCACAAAAAAAAAAAACTATACCAGTCTCAAAAAGGTTACGCGGCTACATATACCCGAATTAATATTCTAAGCTCACAGCTTAACAACGGTAAACCCAAAAGGAAACAAAGATAAAAATCTTGTCATATTAATTTAATGAAAACTAAATCCACACAGGGCTTATTTGCTATAACGTGCCGTGATACGATAACTTTGTGAAATAATCGTTTATTGGTAATCCAGTGGCATACAGAAGATTTTCACGAAATTTTGAGGAAAATTTATGACCGCCGGCTTAGTCTAGTTAATAAGAGCTTAAATCGCTCCGCCCTTTGTGAGTGTGTATGTGAATGATCTACGCTGTTGGCCGCGGGGCCTTTACAGCTTCACCGGACTAGAGGGCGAGCGTGCAACCACTACGCTCGAGCCAAGGGCAAGAGAGCAACTAGCTCAAGGATCCCTCAAGGAGGAACGACCTCGGCTTGGGCAGTGGCTATGGGGGTGGGCATATACTAGGTGTCTCGCCGTGGTGCTCTGCACCGGTCGGCGGGCAAAGGATTCTTTGACCTCGCCGGCGAGGTCGTTGGCTGGTCCCTACCGCCCTGCTCACTGGATCGAGTAGACACGGGTTTAATCTCCGCACGGGGTAAATCTTTGTGTGATTCACAATTGTTTATTTCGGTCTGGGTGTTTGTGTATGTAGATTTCATGTTTGCAAACTCACCCACGATACAGAAATAATTTCTATCGTGGGTTTACGTTTCGTCTTTGAAAATATAAGTTATCGTAACGCACCGCGTCATAACTAATAAGGGCGTATAATGGCAGCAAATTAAAACACCGGCCAAAATAAACGATTCTATATTTTATATTACATTTGTTATCCAAACGTCCTCAACACCGGTGCGGGTTTCAATTAATTTACTATATGTAAATTAATTAAAATAAACGAGACTCATGGAAAATAAAGTGTTTTTATTCGTGCTTTGATGTGAATAAATTATACCTACTTATATATTTGCTGTATGTATGTTTCTCTTTCCTTGTGTTATCCTACTTCCTTCTTTATAAATTTATAAATGTATTTCTATGTTATAAGTATAGTAGTGATATATTATAAACGCTATAGTTTGCGCGGATATATGTTTTTACTTTTACAACCCAAATACGGATTTTGATGAAACATTATAGTTATGTTACTTGTAAATAAATACCGTCAGGCCTATATTTCCCCACGCCGGAGAAGGCAGAGGTGTATTCTGTGCACCCACTTTTTGCCGCCGATGTTCGGTCCCATCTTATAGGGGACGAGCATACTGCCAGATATCAGGCACATTCTAGGCTTCGGACTGATGTTGGGATTTTTTCATAGAGAAACTACATTTGTCCGACCTAGGATTTAAATTCAGGACCTCGTGATCGCAAAGTGCATTATTCGCCACTAGACGAACAAGGCAGATACATATAGGTACAGACGTAGTTGCGAGCCGCGAGTTTCAAATAGACTGAATGATGATGGCTTAGAGCGGAAACAGCTTAATGAATCAAGTAACCACGAGGTTGATCTTTGCGTGGGACAAATCTTTGTGTGATCAACAAATGTTCGTTTGGGTTTGGGTGTTGGTGTGTTTGAATTTCATGGTTCACACACACATGGCAGGAGTAGTTCTCAGTCATGAATAACGTTTTTTTAAAGAAGAGAACATACTCTTTACGTTGTTATCTTTTAGTAACAAAGTCGGATTATCGCGACCTGACGTGTTGTGAATTCTGATTAAGTAAAGTCGTTTTGTTTACAGGTCTCAAGCGCCGGCAAAACCACAAAACCAAATTATATAAGTAGGTACATGCGTCATTCTCCGTGTTGTCATTAAACATAGATCTTTAAAACTTAAAAAACATTACAATTTATTTAACTCACTGACAATTTATTACACACAAAAATAAAATGACAATAAAGAATAAAAATAATATACATAGTTATAAGTATCTTAGGGCTGCTTTACACCGTACAGCGATTTCTTCCAAGCACCCTTCGATCATTGTACCTATTAGATATACACAAGAAGTTTGTACATAATAAATCAGTAAAATTATCATGTCTACAAAATTAATAAAAGAAGAAGTCTTAACATAACCTTTATGTTCTTCTCTCACACATTACTGTATATCTTTTCTCTAACATTTCATTGTCATTAGAAACTAAATTCAAGTCTGCAAAGTTTGAAATTAAATTATTTGGTACAGAGACTTTATAATAGAACATAATTATTACGATCGCAAATACGCTTACTAACTATAAAGGTTGTTAGTTGAAAGTTTTTTATTTAAATGTTGCGAGCAAATGTTTTCAACTAACTTAAAGTTTTGAAACATTCTGAGAGCTTAGTACGAAAAACATAGCGCTCGTGAGTAATCGTGTCGTCACATTCATAGTAGTTAGTACATTAGTTAGTAAATTTGTAGTGGGACAAGGATAGTATATCAACCCGCTAGCGTCACATTAACTTTTTTCTCGTGCTAAGCCCTCTGGTATAATGTAAATTATATGTAAAAGATACCTGTGCACAATAATATACTCCACACGTGAAATACTTAAGGAACAGACGAAACATCTCACTCGCTTAACAGAAACAATCAAAAAGTCAAATAGTAGTGCACCGGTAGCGGAAGTCCTCTCAATATCTAAGACCATACGGGACCTGATATTCTTCGACGTAATGGAAAAAATATCTACCATAGCAAGGGACGTGGGTAATTGCGACAAACCAAAACATGTAAACACCGTCACGCTTATATTCCCCAGAGGGGGTGGCAGAGGTGTACTGAGTACACCCACGTTTCGCTGACGATGTTATGTCCCATGTAATAGGGGGCGAGCCTATTGCCATATATCGGGCACAATTCCAGACTCCGGACTCATACTGGGAATTTTTCGTTAGAAAAACTACATTTGTCCGACCTAGGATTTGAACCCAGGACCTCGTGATCACAAAGCGATGCGCTTTGCCACTAGACCAACGAGGCAGTCAACCAAAACATGTAGACGAACTAATAGATGTAGTGCGGGGGCTGCGTCAGGTTTTGAAGAAAACTGGCACACAGTTAGCGGCCCGCAGGTGAAGCCCCACCACTCCATCCTGGTGTCCTCCACAAAAGTGGAGGACACCAGTGAGGATGTTGTTCTGAAACTGAGGACCACCCTGCACACGAAAGACACCGGCCTGCAAATTCAATCCCTACGAAAGGTCAAAGATCAAAAGGTGGTCCTCAATCTCAAAACAAGAGAGGATGCGGCCAAGACAGCAGCCAGGCTAAAGTCGAACCAACTACTCGGGGTGGAGGAGGCAAAGAACCCACAAGTAATTTAAAGGTATATGATGGCCTACAACACCGTCGAAGCGGTGTTGAAGGCCATCGTAAACCAAAATGTTGAATTGAGGCGGGGTCTGCCACCGTGGTGAAATACCGCAGATAATGAGAAAAAAACTGCAGTGCCATATTGTACTGCAGGTGGCGCCTCAACTGTGGCAGCGTATGACGGCAGCGGGCAGAATCCACGTCGACTTACAGTATTTATAGGTCGAAGACCAGTCGCCGTTAGTGCAATGCACGAAATGCCTAGCGTTTGGTCAAGGCTGTCGGGCATCGAAGGAGGAGAAGGATTCGAGGGACGGCGACGGCGAGAAGGCGACGGGATAGGCGGCGACCTGTAAAAACCGTAAAAACGAAAAATTACAAGACACAGAACACAGAAAGAAGTTGGAAATCCTCGCAAGAACAATACTGCTAAAGACACCACCCTGAGCAGGAAAAATTCAGAAGTCGCAGCAAGCGAGCGGAGGCTGGTGTGGGGGGACAGATCGGGAAAACGTAAAAAAATAATTAAAATACCATAAAATCAAAGACCCGAACATACAAACTCCGACCTGCTGCTCCCCACCACCGCCATCGCATGCTCGCCTCGACTCTGAAATTAAAACAAGCATATAAAAGCAAACGTCACATGCCCTACGCCTCCATATGTAATGACTTCTACATAAAACCTACCCTAAAAAGCAAAACCAGAAAACAGGAAAGAGGCAGCAATGAAACGATAACAGAAACAAAAATATTTTTTTTTTAAAAAAGGTGCTGGTTGGTGCAGTCGGTTACTTGGCACCGACTTCAAATATTTATTTCTTGCTCTTCGAAGTCGGTGTACCTTTTTTTTTAAGATTTTTATTTTTCAATTTTAAGTGACGAGTGAATTATTTAGTAATATTTATATACCGATATTATATTATTTTGCTGAGTTGTACAGTAAGGTACCTACAGGATTAAAATAATGACTATAATAACGGAATCTATACATTCGTGCTGTTCGCCGTTAAGGAGTTCCCTCTTGTATCTTCAAAGTCCAAGGTCCAATACCAATAACATTAAAATAGGACCACCTCAAAACTATACTGAACCCAATGCAAAAAGAATCATCAAAATCGGTTCATAAACAAAGGAGTTATAAAAAGGACGAATTATGAACCTCCTTTTTTGAAGTTGGCTAATATACTGCTTAGTTTTATAGTAAGGTACCTATAGGATTGACGTAATATTCATAATATCTCAATTTACACATGTCTATTGTTTGTCGGTAAAGAGTTCTCTGGTGTATCTTCTAAGTCCAAAGTCCAATGCCAACGAAATTAAAAGGAGACCACCTTGGAGCTATACTGAACCCAATACAAAAAAAATCATCAAAATCGATCCACAATTCACGGAAATATCGTACATACATACATAAAAAAAAGAAAAAAAAGCATACGTACAACCGAACATAGAACCTCCTCCTTTTTGAAGTCTGTTAAAAAGGGCAGGCGTCGATAAATAACCCGGATAAATATTTTGAAAATAAAAAACTTTTTAAAAAAAGGAAAACCGTTATAGTTTTTTAATAAGTTAAGTTTTATTTTACAATTTTTAGTGATGAGTGAATTAATTATTATTATTTATATACCTCCTTTATATTATCCTACTTATTTATACAGTGAGGTACCTACACAATTGATACAAAACTCATAATAACAGAATTTTCACATTCATGCTGTTTGCCTTAACCCCTGGAGTATATTCAAAGCCCATTGTCCAATACCAATAAAATTTAAATTCGACCATTACGTAGCTATGCTGAACCTAAAGCAAAAAGAATCATCAAAATCAGTTTATAAGAAATTACAAAAAAATACAGACGAATTATGAACCTCCTCCTTTTGTGAAGTCGGTTAACATTCTTCTTAGTTCTATGGTAGGGTACCTATAGGATTGACGTAATACCCATAATATCTCAATCTACGCATTCGTATCGTTAAGGAGTTCCCTGGTGTATCTTCAAATTCCAAGGTCCAATACCAATGAAATTACAATGGGACCACCTTGGAACTATACGGAACCCAATGCAAAAAAAATCATCAAAATCGGTCCACAACTGACGGAATGGTCGGTGAACATACATAAAAAAAAGCATACATACAACCGAACATAGAACCTCCTCATTTTTGAAGTCGGTTAATGAATATGAAATTCATATTAAAAATAAAGAAACCCCCGTGGAATCCACCAGCAGGACTTTTTCGAAATCGGGTCAAAATCCACCCCCTTGCATTAGCTATGCAACAAAGCATAGTTAAATTAATGGAAAGGGGGTGCACACCAAAAAGCACGTTAAACCAAGGAAGACCTCGAGTCGCTTGCCAACATAATGTTGACATAACGGCATCATATAAGATGTCATTATATAGGGACTCGAGGACGTGCCTGAAGGTATTAGGTACTGAAAAGTCTAGTACAAAACACCAAGACAAAAAATAGCCAACATGAACTTAGTATCTAGAAAAGAAATATGTAAGGAAAAAGAAATACAAGCAATACTTTTGGAAAAAAAATACAAAAAGTATTGTACATAGTTGTTGGTACTGTAAGGCGGCCTTATCGTTTAAAGCGATTTCTTCCAGGCAACCTTTAGGTAGAGGACAGCGATGCTTACGATAAAAATTTACAAAGTGCTACAATTGAATAGATTTTTACTTAAAAATAAAAATAAACAATTTAAAGGATATAAATGAAAGAGTCAATGTTACCTATTATGCATAATACAAAAAAATATATATACAAGAGTTAAGAAGTAATTAATGAAAAACGAGCGAATTACAAATTTGAGGGGAAGCGAAGCTTGTATTAAATTTGAAGGAAATGTGCTTTAATTTCATGCTTAAATATTTCCAAGGACTTTGCGCGTCTTATAGACTCTGGTAAGAAGTTCCAGAGACGATCGCTTTGAACAGTGAAAGAATTAGTAAAGAAGTTGGAAGAATGGGAAGGAATTATAAGGCGAAGTGTATCAGAGGAACGAAGATCACGAGACTGAGTGGAAGTAAAAAAGGAGAAACGTCGCTTAAGATACATAGGAGTGCGAGGGTTAAATAAGACAGAGTAAAGTAGAGCCAGGACATGTACGTGTCTACGACGATAGACAAGAAGCCACTTAAGTTGAAAACGGAATTCGGATATGTGGTCATACTTGCGTAAGCCGAAAATAAAACGAATACAGAAATTTTGAAGCCGTTCCAACTTATTAAGAAGATCCACGGACTTCCTGTCATTAATTTCAACGGGGTCCATATTCCATACAGTAACAAGATTAAAATTCTTGGTGTATTCTTTGATAACACTTTATCGTGGAGACCACAGGTTACTGAGGTTAGTAAAAAGATTTTTGCTTCAGGAGGCTCTGCTAAATGCCTACGAAATTTCTTACCTATTCGTACTAAAATTGCGCTTGTTCAATCCCTTCTGTTATATATTTTGTATTTTATAGCGCACTAAAGGAGTAAAAGCCTTTTTGCAAATTAAAAAAAAATGGAAGGTACATTAAAAATAGTTGGAATCAATTCAGTTACCGATTTAGAACAAACTACTTTACTAATCCCTGCCCGCTGCTTTACGAATATCGTCGCCCCACTTAGCTACAGGGCGCCCTATACTACGTTTGCCGACACGCGGTCTCCACTCAAGAACCAGTCTGCCCCAACGGCCATCGGTTCTGCGGCATATGTGACCTGCCCACTGCCACTTCAGCTTGCTAATTCGCTGAGCTATGTCAGTAACCTTGGTTCTCTGACGAATAACTTCATTCCGAATTCGATCCCTAAGAGAAACTCCAAGCATAGCTCTTTCCTTTCATGTTATGCTCTTTGTCTTTGTTTAAATATATGAACCTCCTGAAAGATACTCCCTCCGGCCATAGCGTGACGTCTAGGAATAACGAGAGATTATTTTGTGACACAAAGATTTTAAAAGCATTATACTCTTTTGGTCTCCTCATTTTAATCTTTTTTAATGTTATTGTAATGCCGATTTTATTCTTTATATATTCAATAACATCCTGTTCAGTTGTTTGCTTGTCTACGTTTGTTATAAAAAGTGGGACTTTTACATCTGCCGCTTTAAATTTACCGTCCGATTCATTTGTCGCCTTGCCCTGACGTCCCGCGAAACGATATTTAGTCTTTTTCCTATTTACCGTAGTCCATTCGTCATTATAATTAACTGATTTTCGATTAACGTCATCGTCTCGCAGCTCAGCATTTACATTCGGCGCAGACACTCTGCTACCCTTGGCACCGATGAGGCCATTTTGTTCCCCTTTACTTGTCACAGGGTTACATACTGGGCGCACAATGTTGCCGATAAGTGGCGAAACCACAGTCCTGGCCTCCACTCGCTTGTCCACCTCCTGTTCAATAGGTGAGATTGGTGGGGCGATATTTGCGTGCGACAGTGACGGCAGATGCGCCGGCACACGTGAGTTATCAGCTGTTTCGTACTGCGATATGTTTATATTGTGCGGTAGGCCTATTGGACCGCTATCCATACAATAAGTTTTTTGCAAATCACCTCCTCTTTTTACATTGATATTACTTTTACTGTCATGCAAAATTGATTTCTTATAAGATGATAGGTCACTTTTTACTTCTTCTAGCTCACATTTTGTAGCAAATGTCTCTTTAATAATTCTCATTTCATTCTGTAACACTAACAAATCTTTGAGAAGTCTTGTGGCATCAATGTGATCGAAAGTGATCGGTGGAAGTTTGTGTAGCTCCCGCGCCACAAAAATAGGGACTTTTTCTGGATCCGTCTCCTTCAATAATGTAATGACATCGTATAGGTTACGTTTAGACTTTCCATCTCTTTTTCTTGCAATAAGACGTTTCTCAGGAACCGATTCAAAGAGTAACTTCTTGGCCTCTTCTATATCATTTTCAGAGAAACCCGTTGTACACAAACGTACTAAGCCCTCTTCATCCATCACATCCAGTTTATTTTGAACGAATGCAAGCACTTCACTGATTACAATATTGCAATTATTGCACTTTACTACTTTAGAGGTCATTTTTGCTGCTTAAATGGCACGTCCGCTCATAGCGCGCGCGCGAGGCGACTAATGTATACACTCCAATATATACTCCAATATAAACTCCAACGTATAGCTACTAGGTTTAAAACTGCATTTTTGTTCTTACAAGCTTTTATTAACTTATTTTATTCGTTATCTGTCTTTCGGCTTCAAATTTTGTGATCCATTTTTCAAGCACTTCCGAGTATCCGGTAGAGCTGAAATTTGGCATACATATGTAAGTTCGGTGACAATGCAATAATACTGAACCATGGAGCAGTAAAGTTTGAAATTATATTATTGGCTGTGTGGTATTACAACTTCGTCACTACACAATACCCAATTAATTGTATAAACGCAGTGCTCTCTACTGACTCCATACAAATAGAGCATCGTAAATCAAAAACAACAAGAACTTCGTAAACTTAATACTTCTACTCGGGTGCTTAGATTGATTCAGGAAGGATGGAATTTCACTAAATTATAATAAAATTTTTCCTATGATACTTTTGAAATTAAGGTCTAGAATGAGTATAATAATAGCTTTTAACGCTAAACTTTTCTAAAGATATAAGATATTCTATCAGTTTTTAAAAAAAATGATTAATGGGTCTAAATAGAAAGAAAATTTATCGCTTCGATTGCAACAAGACAAGAGTCTCAGTAGTCGGCGAGCCTGTATAAAACGAACTATGAGAGCGGAGGAAGCCAGAGAGGTGTGTGACGAAAGGACCCATTAGAACTCTGTACTTTCCTATCCATCCCGCAAGAAATCTACCATGGTGACATAGACAGATGCGACATGCATGAAGTCGGCCGACGATCCGTCCACTGGATCGAGTGGTCGGGGTTCCGATTCCCGCACGGAACAAAGCTGTGTGATCCACAAATATTTGTTACGACCTGGGTGTTTGTGTACAAAAAATTTTGTATTTTTCACATAGTATGGGTAGTGACAGTTCAAATTGCCAAACGAAATTATACTTTATGTAATGGCAATAAGAGGCATGACCCGTTTTTACGCTTATCGTTTCATGTCTTAACACCATTGAAGTTAATATTAATATCATTAGGCAATAAGAACTGTCAGTACCCATTCTATGTAAAAAATACTATGGTACAGTGCTATGGATTTTACAAAACAAAAACAAATCAAAATACTTTACAGCTTACTATTTATAAATCATCTTAACTCGATTAACCCTGAAATTCAGTATACAATGGAGTTGGAGGCAAACAATTCCCTAGCTTTCCTAGATGTGTTAGTAATCCGTAACATACCTTAAGCTATACGGTTTATAGAAAAAAGATCCATACTGATAGGTACTTAAACGGTGAATCTCACTACCATCGAACACAGTTTGTTACCATGGGTAAATCTTTGTTTCAGAGAGCACAAGGTATCTATGACATGAAACATCTGGCTGCCGAGCTTAAACATGTCAAGCAAGTTCTCCACGATAAAAAGCTTCGAGTACCACGCCAACGTCACAGTGACCGAGTGAATCCAGCCACAGTCGAGCGTCTTCCTTAAAGACGAACATCTTGAAGCGTGCTTCAATTAAAACTTTTTATAAGTCGCCGAATCAGATCAGTCAATTTTTACCATCTGTCAATTTTGACATCCTTCTACAAGATGCAGGAGTATACGCTTGATTATGAATGTGGTTTCTCTTATATAGGACAAACAAGCAGACCGGTAAAAACTCGGGTTAACAAAAACATAGCCGACCTAAAACACGGTCGCTCAAAGAAGTTTGCAGTCTGCAAACATGTTCTTGACCGCACTTACCATTATATCAGATTTGATAGATCACAAATCCTCGTGAAAGAACACCGATTCCTAGCAAGGATTTTTCGCAAAGCTATTGAAATTAAAAACATCCTAATTTCAATAGAGAAGATAGCTGGGTGCTTTCATCGACTTGGGATTCAGTAGTTAATATAATCAAATCCAAAACCAAGCATAACACTGCAAGGTATCAAGACACCGTGAGCTCATTCTGCGTATTCGTATGCGTATTCGGACCGGAAATAAATAAGAAGTTTGAGGGTACCCCGGAACAACTATGCCTTTTAGACAAATCAAACAAAAAAAATACCTCAGTCCTTTCCGTGACCATGGATGTTGCAAAGCACTCGAAACTTCGGGAACTTAAAAAAATTAAACAGCGGTAAAAGTCGAAAAATAGTTTGATTTCATATGTAACATTAGCGTAAATCTATGAACTCAGTAAGCTCACTATTTAATTCAAACTTAAGCTTTCCTGAATTTATGATACCAAAATCCTGTAATAATTTATTTATTACAGGATTTTTACACTGCTCTTTGTAAACTTAACATCTCTTCACGAAAATGTCTTGACCTTGATCCTTTTAGACTTCGAGCTTTTTCCTTTAACTTCCTGACGGTTAAAGCCTTAACTCCGATAATTCCACCCCTCATTTGATTCTTTGACCAAAGTCTGAAAGTTTCTATTCCTAGAAGTCCTCAGAGCTAATCCATTTTTACTACAGTACTTGAGTTCTTTCTTTCCTAAATACTTGTAATATATTTTAACAATATAATTTAAATTTATATTGTACATTTTTACCTGTAAAAACATGTTTACAAAACCTCTGATGTTTGTTTTGTCCGCTCGATTAGCGGATGGTTGTAAAACAAAGTTTTCTTTTTTCAAGTTTTACGAATTACGTTTTTTTTAATGAAATTATTAAAAAAAAATCATAAAAGTTTTACGTAGTGCAATACCTAAGTGGGTATATAATAACTTGTTTTAATGTGACTTACTTGTGTATGTAGTTCTTTAGCATGCGAATTTAATACGTTTTTTTTGATATTTTAATCATATATTAGAATATTAAACCAATATATGATCAAAGTATCAATTAGTTTTGCAACGCTTAAGTCACAATTAAAATGTCTAATAAAATAAATGTTAAGTAGACGAAGCCAATGAAATCTGTAGGTCACGAACCTGCTGGAACTCGGTACTCTCTTGCTACCCCGTAAGGGACCTGGCCAAATATAGTTGGATACATAGATATTTCTGATCAATCAGGGTTGAGTTGGGTGTTTAGAACGCCAAATTTACTTCTTATTTATCACATCTTTTTGAATTTCTATAAAATGTGTCTATAGAGATGATTCAACCAACTGTAACAAAATTATCCAAATCAGTGGTTTGATATAAACATTCGCGCTATCTACAAAACTGATTGATACACCTGACTGACTGTTCAAACCTGGATTAACATCGTAAATTTATCATGACGTACGATATTTTTCACAAAGGTTACTCGGGGGTTTTTATTTAAAAAATATGGGATCCGTCATCATATGTAGATGATTTCTGTTGTATGTGAGTGATCTACATTGTTGGCTTCAAGACCTTTTACAGCTGCACCTGATAAAAAGGCGAGCGTGAAACCACGACGCTCGAGTCACTAGGGCAAGGGGGAAACTAGCTTAAGGGCACCTCAAGGAGGAACGGCCTTGGCTTGGGCAGTCGCTATGGGGGAAGGCGTATACTAGGTGTCTCGCCGTGGTGCTCTGCACCGGCCGGCGGGATAGGCGATGTGTATATGTACCACTTGTCGATGGGGTCCATGGTTGATTATTTCTGTTCCTTTCTACTTAATAAATATTAAGGCAATACACGCGTGAGTATGCATATTTTGGATATATGATTGGTTCTGAAACCAATCTGACAAAATACCGGTATGCAAATTAAGATTTTCATTCATTCGGACCGTCCTACTAATATTATAAAAGCGATAGCTTATGAGAATGGATGCAAAAATCGAATGGATTTCGCAAAAAAAAACTCGGAATGGATGTGATGAAAGTTTAAGTATACAGCTTATAAATCAGATTAACACATAGGCCCATAAAATAAATTATGATCGTACGTCTAATCTGAAGGGCAAATCAAGAGTCTCCGTAACCGGCGAGCGTGTATGTGACGAACTATGAGGAAGTGGAGGAAGCCAGAGAGGTCTGTAAGGAAAGAACCTGTTGGAACTCTCTACTCTTCGCCTAACCCGCAAGAGATCTGGCGCGATAATATAGATAGATATTACGAAACAAATGCGTTAGCAGTAGCGTGTAAAAGTTGTTTTCAATCATTTAGATGTTTGACGATATCCCGGAATAACAAATGCACACCACACACATACAGACATTAAACATCAACCGCAAGGTAATTAATCGTACTTCTACGTGCATATCCAGTAACAAAATAATAACATATACTGTTCCCCTGCTGGGCAACGCCTTCCCTCACAAATCGAGGTGAGAGAGATTAAGTCATACTCCACCACGCGGACCCAGTGCGGGTTGATGGAGGCAGGTTTGTGGCCACCTGCTGTTAGAATTTATCAAGCCGCCTACATAGCTTCGAACTTGACTTATCGACTACCACATTACGCAGTAACCGGGACAAATGGCTTAACGAGCCTTCCGAAGCACGAAGACGAATATGAAATGCCTGAAATGGTCACCCATCTCGGGCGACCGATTTGAACGCTGCTTAACCTTGGAGTTCACTACGAACACTGCAGTCGCACAACGCTATGAAATAGAAAGAAACTCCGCATTATAATACCTGCAAGTTAAATCCAATCGATCCAAATCGCAGTGCAAATATTAACTGGGATTACAAAGATATCACGTGTGATGGCGACAATTGAGTCGGGTACAAACCCGATATCCCGGGATTGTGGTCTATATCTGAGCCATATTCGCTACGACCGAACGCGGCGCATTACGATAATTTCGTGAAATGATGGTGTGATGGCATTCCGTATGGTACTGTAGTACCATTAAAGGTTTGGTCAAATAGCCGTCGGAGGGCGACGGAAGCGCGACGCAAGCGTTCGGCTACGTTCGGTCGCAACGTTTGCCGTCGCGCCGAGCGGGGCTCCGCTGTGTGGCGTCTCCTGTTTTGCTGCGTCGACTATGTGGCGAAACTTTAAATGATCATCTCACGAAGTTATCACAGCGCGATGTGTTAAATACATAGTTGGTCATAGCGAATACGGGCCCTGGCTCGGGAAAGGGAGGTAATTATGTTCTGCATGAATACCTTTGTAGTATCGAACAGGTTGGCAAAATTGAACCTTGAGTCTACAATAACTGGGTTGTTTAATTTGGAAGGTATAGATGATTGAGACGCGTATATATAAAACTAGTAGTGAGCCGCGGATTCAGAGGAAATCGATTTCTTTTAAATTAAACGGTGGTAATTTAAAAGAAATCGATTTCCTCTGCTCCTAAGGGCAGGCTATAGCCTGCCTCAAGAATTGGGCTATCAAATGCGAATTTTCAACTCCAACTGGTAGTTCCATAGATAAGGGCGTCCAAACAAAAGATAACACTGTACTTTTATTATATTAGCATAGATAATTACTATCAGAGCTACTACCAAAGGTCATTGTAGCACTACGGAGATACAGGGGCTCCTCCACACCTGGGAGATCGTGTCGTGTCGATGAATAGTGGTTAAAATCAACACACACACACATTTACTATCATACTAAGGTCTACCTATTATATTAACCTATCTATATTATTACGCCAGATTACCGCCAGTAGGCGGAGAGTACCGAATTCCAACAGGTTTCTTACAGACTTCACTTGCTTCGTCCAATCTCATGTTCGTATCATACTAAGTTTATTATAACTAAAATAAACTTGAATGAATAAGCAGTAGAAAGAGGACTAAGTTTAACTTACACAATAGGCTCGTGAAACAAGCGGCCCGGCCGCCAGACAAATGACGGTATTCTACGCTAATAACACTTTGTTTTGTCCGACCGTGTATGTGCAAGTTTTATGCTGCTTAAAATGTACTTAATCATAGAAATCTTAATAATAATTAACTAGAAGTACTTTTATTTAGCCGTCTGAACTTGTTGCCATACATGTGAGAACATTATTACAAAGACTTGACTATCTTACCACGACCAAATAAACCGAGTCTTATCTGATGGAAAAGTCAAGAGTCTCCGTAACCGGCGAGCGTGTATGAGACGAACTATGAGAGCCGAGGAAGCCAGAGAGGTATGTAAGGAAAGAACCTGTTGGAACTCTGTACTCTCTGCCTACCCCGCAAGGGATCTGGCGTGAGGTTATAGATAGATAGATAGATTATTACAAAATCTTTGTGGACTTAATGTAAGTGACATAGTAGCTAAAGTTGGTATTTTGCATATCCAAGTTCGGAAAGTCTTCCAAAACTTGTAATCATACTTATTAGGAATCATTTACATACAATACGCCACCAACTGTCTTCTAATTTTGTTGTATTTCTTTCGACTTAGTTGTTTGGAAGAAATTGCTATTAGCAATAAGATCGCCAATTGGACCTTATATTGTTTTATTATCACTACTTTGTAAGGCATTTGGCGCCGCAAAGTATTTTTTACAGCAATAATGTGAGTCTGTGTCTATATTTTTTTACTGTGTAATTATGGACAAGCGGCGACATCGACAATGGTTTTAACGAAATCATACGCTGTTTCACTTCTAGTAGAATTATTACGATTTCTGTGAATTGTAATACACAACCCGCCACTGCATCCCCTTGAATCATAGTGCATTACAAACCCTGTTAACCTCCACAGGGCAAGCAAAGGTGCATAGTACGTGGTTTTTCAAATAGCTTGCATTTTATTTGCATCATTTTTGAATAATATAAAAATATGTTGCTGTATTTAGTTTTGTAAAATAAAGAAGCAAAATTTAAAAATATTCAATTACATAATAATTACGTTGCTAATTGTACACGTTGGTTTGTCGTCATTCACATATCTCAGTATGATTTTTTTCGATAATAAGTAATAATAAGTGCCGTACGTTCCGGGATCCAGGGCTTCTTTTATTTATTTATTTGGTAAGGAAAACCAACAGCTACACTTATGAGAATGAAAGTAAAAGAAAAAAGAAGTAATGTAAGCAATATAAAGCCAATTACAGGTTTTCACGAATAGCTCTAAATTTGTGCCAGAAACTTTAGCAAACAGTACTAATACACAAAATCATGTTACATAAGTAATTAGTTACATTTGAAAAAACTTGAGGTTCAGCAGCTTTCTTATCTTATTGCTCTTAACAGTATATGGATCAAGACAGAACTCTTTGCACAATTTATTGAAATCATTACTTGCTCAAAGGCCTTACTATAATCTGTGTAAACGACATCGACTTGTGCCCCATTATCCATACTTAAAGTAATGAATTCGTTGAACAGAGTAATATTTGTTACAGTTGACCTGCCTTTCAAAAAGCCGCGTTGGGAGGGACTAAAGGAATTCTTTAGCGCTGCATAAACCTGATCATAGACCACCCTTTCAAACACTTTCGCTAGTATGCAAAGTTTGGAAATTGGTCTATAATTTGCAACATCCGTTTTAAGCTCTTTCTTATGAACAGGAGTGATAAATGTACGTTTCCAGATTTGCGAAACAGTGCAAGTAGAGAGAGACAATTTGAACAGTAGACATATAGGTACCGCGATAGTTTTAGCACATCGTATAAGACATTTTGGTGACAAATGGTCGGGTCCAGCGGATTTGTACGGATCAAGCTGACTCAGTAGTTTTTCTATTAGTCTCACATCGATATAGATTGTATGAATGTTAGACAGTGAATGAATATTACTTGTTGAAGGATGATCAACTTCATTATTAGTAGATGGTACATCGGTGACAGGGTCAAGGAAAGTTGATTGGAAGTGTGAAGAAAATGCATTGCAAATTGATTCCGGAGTGGAAACAGTATTATTACCATAGACAAGCTGGCTAGGAATCATATTCGATTTAGAACGATATTTCACAAACCTCCAGAAATGCTTTGGATTTCCCTTAATAGATACTTCAGTAGACGTTATATAGTTGTTATAGCAGTCGGTCTCCAATTTTTTCACCCTGTCCCGTAATAGTTTAAATGATATGTTATCTGAGAGCCTATTACCAGTCATTGCTCTATCTTTATTTCTTTTGATTAGTTGTGTCCATTTCCATCACAGCCGCAAACGAATTCACGTGACATCAAATGGAAAATTCACATATGTATTTTGCTCATCTCCATTCAATATACATACAGTATGATAACAGCTGTTATGAATGTCAGTTATAAACAAATCGATATCCCAAACATTCCGCTAACCGGGTATCAGCGGCACAATATCGGAGGCGGCGAACCATGGCGGACAGATCCCGTCCGGCCAACATGGCCTGATAAACTTTTTATTAAAAATTTTGAATTAGTTTTAGCGTTTTTCATTAATATACGCGAAATACCATCGAAAACAGTGAGACTGCCGCGCCGGTGACACAAACACCATGATTTACACCTCGGTGTGTTTTGTTTGTGATCTACGAATCTACGCTGTTGGCTGCGAGGCTTATACGGTGTAAAAAAAATACCACCAAGGTACATTTTTTATGATGTACAAGGTACAGAGATATGATGACTCCCCAGATATGATGATGTCTAATCACAGCCCATGTAGGTAATAGGCAATAACAGGGAATAGAATAACGTCGCTATTAGATCTTTTAGATATTGTAAAAGGCAATCAAAGAAGTGAAAACATGAAGTGAATACAATAATGACACAACTAAAAAGCAAAAGCATGGAAATTCAAGCTTTTTACTCGCTAACATGAGGATAATAATCGTAATAATCAAATTTTTGAGTAAAAATATTATTACTTTCAAAGCACACAGGCTGTACGACACTTGTTTAAACATACGGCAGCCAACTCAGTCTCTATTACGGACGCTATCTAAAATACTTGTACTGTTATGTAATCGCTAGAAAAGCTACGCAAATGTAAATGTAAACGCTGTCTGAGAATACGGGAAAATTCAAAAGTACTGCAATGATTTCTTAAACATTCTTTATTCATGTTTAACTTTAGCTAATAATTGTTGCATATTTCTCCTTTATATTTAATTAAAATACTTACTTTCGCTTCTGAAAAAATGTTTCATTTAAAGAATTTAACAATTCCGAAGTTCTTCAACCACGGCAGAATAAGTTAGATGAGATTACGCAAAAAAAAACTCTTTAGGCTTATGAAAGTGAATTAACTTTTTTGTTTTAAATAGTCCATCTAGAGTAGAACGAAACCATGCATGGGTATAATAAATACGGTCTGTTACGACTATTATCCCGAAGGTACAGGTTGTTTGGCTCATCCTACTAATATTATGAATGTGAAAGTTACAAACTTTACCATTTATGTTTGGATGTTTGTTACTCAATTACGGAAAAACAGTTGAACGGATTTGGGTGAAATTTGGTACACCGGCACTTTACCACTTGAATTAATACATAGAATTTTTTCCTGGTAAAGATGTTAGGTTTCTGTCTAAAGTCAACGCGGACGAAGTCGCGGGCAGAAGCTAGTCTGTAATAAGAGTAGCTAAGCGTACCATACCAGATCGCAGAATATTTGGAATCCGTACGACTTTAGGACTGAGATGGATAGTGCGAAAGGAGGCTTTAGCAGTGTGTAGATAATAATAAATCACCATGAACTGTCTCACTACTGGGCCTCCTCTCACAAAACGAGATAAATGAGATTAGGTAAAAGCTGTGGATGATAATGACAAGTCATCATTATCATCTCATCCTATGCTCGTCCGATGCTGGTCTCCAATCGCTTTCTAGCGCAACCGGTCTGATGCTACCTGCATTCAACGATTAACTGCGGTTTTCACGATATCGTCGGTCCATCTGGTAGGCGACCGTCCCACACTGCGCTTGCCAATACATGGTCTCTACTCTAGAATCATTCTGCCCCAACGCCCGTCGGATCTTCGCGCTATGTGGCCCACCCATTGCCACTTCAGCTTATTAATCCTATGGGCTATGTCAGTGACCTTAGTTCTTTTACAAATCTCCTCATTCCTGATTCGATAACGTAGGGGAACACCGAAGAAAAACTTCAGTCTTAAGGCACTAAGGTATTTTGGATGAGAAGACGTTGCGCAGTTTCTCGAACGCTGCCCAACCGAGCTGGATAATGGTAAGTAATGATGATAAAACATACAACGAACAATGTCCTATTCTACGGCTGAAATATCCGGAATTCCGCATCCAATAACTGTATTAGACCGAAAATGTACACCTAGCTTATAGTTTATTCTGAGAAGCAAATGGAACGACACTCCGTTAGGCGAATATTCCTGGATGATTTCTATCTGCTGTTACTAGTCTAATCCTTTTCATACTTATATTTATCTCTTTACTCTGTACTCTCTGCCTACCCCGCAAGGGATCTGGCGTGAGGTTATAGATAGACAGATAGATAGAAAAGTATTTATTATTTTTACTTGCATATATTATATGTAAACATAAGTATATTATTTAAATACTTAATGATAGATTTATTTGTGTATTGTTCTGCTTTATTGTTAAGTACACCCCTAAATCATGTGTTTTTTTCAGATCCACTCCATCCAAAGGTTTCATGGAAGAGATCACTATTAGCGTAGTAAGAAAGCGAGTAGGCATGAAAGATAGTATCGGTGTAAAGATGAGAAAGGGTATGCTCCGTTGGTTCGGGCATATAGAAAGAATGCCAGAAAAAAGAATGACAAAACAGATATACAATGCGAAAGTGGAAGGATGTAGGTACCGGGGAAGACCTAGACTATCTTACCATGACCAAATAGACCGTGTCTTATCTGAAGGGCAATTCAAGAGTCTCCGTAACCGGCGAGTGTGTACGAGCCGAACTATGAGAGTGGAGGAAACCAGAGAGGTATGTAAGGAAAGAACCTGTTGGAACTCTGTACTCTCTGCCTACCCCGCGAGCGAGCTGGCGTGATGATATAGATCGAGATAGATAGATCACTATTAATGATAAAGCCGCCCATTGTACACTACCTATCAATTAGTAATCTTGTTAATTTTTATATCCTTTTTGTATCTCTGGTGGAACTAACAATAGAGTGGTATCTATGTGTTCCGTCGGGAATGTGACAACGTTTCACCAAACTGATTTCGAATGGCTGCAACATGTTTGTAACATTACATAGTTGTTGTGGTGGTCTTTGGACTTTGACCTAAAGTGGACGAGTTTCGGCTGAAGATACATTACATAGCATAATAGAGGTTGACTAGTTGTCGTGATGACAAACTGATTAATATTAAAAATAAATTTTCCTTGCATTTGCGAACTCAAAATCTACAACAGAAAGAATAGCAGCTAGGTTGTAATCTGTCTTGGTTTTGTGTAAAAAGATATCTACGTTTTGTCTGATGAAGGATTTGGCGCTTATTCGACTGGGTCGAATAGTCGCGGGTTCGATTCCTGCCCGGGACAAATCTTTGTGTGACCCACAATTATTTGTTTCGGTCTGGCAAATTTTACATTTGGATTTTTATGTAAACCCACTCACGACACAGGAGTAAATCTTAGTGTAGGGCTACGTTTTAGTATAAAAAAAAAACATCTTCCGCATAGAGGCTAATATTATTTGCATTATGTGAAAATACTTTATTGTTGTTACGAAGACAAAGAGTAAAATGACCAACAGCTACGTTTAAGTTACTACCAAATCCAATATCCTTGATAATAATAACTGTTGACAAGTAACGGTTTGATATTATGTATTCAGCTTGCGGCCATAAAATTCGGCGGGGGATTTGATTGAACATAGGACACTGTATAATAACAACACTACTTAAAAAACGTTTATAAAATAAATAAATACAATAAAAATAAAATAAGTTTATTTCGGACGTTTGTTCATATTTTGTTAGTATTACAAAAACTTAGGACTATGTTAGTACCACATAAAATAATATAATTTAAAATAATAATAATAATAAATATAATTTAAAATGTAACTTAAGAATTTGCCTGGATTGCCGGACGCACCGGCTACATGCACATGTGTGTGCACCCGGTGTCTCAGTATGGGGCAGTCCGGCGAACCACTAATGATTTTAAAAATGGTCACTAATGCACAGAGTGCGGGGGAGCACCACCCCCGCACTCTGTGCATTAGTGACGCGATCCGTTTGCGCATAACCGTGTGGTATCCATCGGTGTGCGCATGCGCAAACAGCCGACGCACTACAATACCGCGGGAGCCCCAACAGCACTCTAAAGGCATTTTTATATTGTACTCAGAGAGCGTTGAAAGTCCTCTGCGTGTAGTTGACCCATAGACTGCACGTGTACCGATTTTGGCAGAACGCCTTAAATAGTGTTATTTTAACATCTGTACTACAGCGTGCGGATCTACGATCCAACATATTACATCGGACTGACATCGCCCTCCTTTCCCGTTAAATATCAGGGTCGTCTCTCAAATCCTCGGTAACCATATGACCTAGATACTTGAAAGAAGACAATAGTTTATGGAGTCAATCAAAGAACAGCTGGCTAAACATCTTTAAACTCACAATTTTAGGTAAAAACAAATACCGTAGGTTTATAAACGTTCAAATAAAGTTCAACAAGGATCTTTTGGCCCGCGGCAAAAATCGGAGCTAACGCCCGCTCCACTTTCCTTGGCAAACGAGAACTAACGAAGGCCCCAGGTATAAAGTTAATCGGACGGCACAGCCATATGGAAGGGCAAGGAGTTACACGGATGGTTCTATCGGGCTCTTACAGGGCCTGAAGTGGACCAGCTCGCTTCCGTGACTTGGCTACGCTTCAGCAACCTTTTGGGGAAACTGATGGGTATGTCTTTGCAATTATGGACGAAGTTATCACGACGAACAACTACCGGAAACACATCTTAAAGAACGGCACGGTTGACATTTGTCATGCATGCCACCGTCCCGGTGAGTCTATAAGACATGTAGTTTGTGGTTGTTCTCGTCTTGCTAACGGAGAGTACTTGCACATACACAACCCAGTGGCTAGGATTATCCATCAGCAACTTGCTCTTAAATATGGCCTTGTGGACTCTGACGTACCGTACTACCAGTACCAGCCTCTTCCAGTTCTCGAAAGTGGTCATATCACGCTCTACTGGTATCGATCAATTATCACGGACAGGACTATTGTAGTCAATAAGCCTGATATCGTGATAATAGATCGATCGATGCGTCGTGTAATGCTAGTTGATGTCACCATTCCGCATGATGAAAACCTTGTGAAGACCGAAAAAGAAAAAAATATCTAAATATTTGGGCCTGGCTCATGAGGTTACCGCCATGTGGAATGTTGATCCAACTATCATTATTCCGATAGTCGTATCAGTCAACGGCCTAATAGCGAAGAGCTTCGATAAACACCTCGAGAAGCTCTCGCTTGGCAGTTGGGTGAAGGGCCTGATACAGAAGGCGGTAGTATTGGACACGGCGCGCATCGTAAGGAGATTTCTCTCTTTAGAGCCCTGACTACCGGTCGCTTGGGTCGTAGACCTCGCTGTCAGTGGAGCACATTTTTTTATATAAAATATATAAGAATATTTTTATTTTGTATTTTTATATATATTTTATAAGAAATAGTATTTCAATAAATGCATACTTAATAATAATTTATTATTGCTAAGATAACAATTTTATAGTCCAGATTCAATATGTAAATACAGGTATATATTGTACGTACATTAGCTTAAAATTGTATAAACTAAGTTATTCTGTACTGCTGCCACCAAAGCTAAGATAAACTTGTGTTATGAGTGGTAGGAATCTCTCATTAAGACTTACATTTAATCATTAAAATTATGACGAATATAGAGTTACATAGTGTATATTAAAGTAATTAGTGCAAAAACAAATATTTTATGGATGAAACTTATTATAACAAAAATTTAAAGTATTAAAACAAATAAACTAAAAGTTAATACATAAGTAGTCCTCTCTGTAAAGTTAGGTGTGCATAAGTGTTTGTCAGTGTGTGTTGTGTGTGTGTGTGTGTGTGTGTGTGTGTGTGTGCGTGCGTGTGTTTGTGTGTATTATTATTTTCATATAGTTGAAATCAAGCCAGGAGTATCAAGATAATCATTCTTCCACCTCCTCATAGGTTAAAGTCATGATCCACTCCATCACTTTATTCTTACAGTCATATTACTTTAGTACAAAGATATTACAATATCTGTTCACCAAATTGTACAGTTTATTACCAAAAACTTTACAATGTTGTCTAGCTAGACTTGTTCTATACGTTTCTCGTGGACTCAGCTAGTCTTCGCCTTGAAAGATCCCGGGGCTCATAGGGTACAGTAGTATGCTTGCGAATGATGGTATTGACCGCGAAAAGCTTTCTCACGGACATGACCCGTCAGTCTTTATACAGTTGTGAAGTCTAATATCTAAATGGCTTGAAAGTCATGACTTTTAAGATGGCTCTCTGAGTTCTCTCCAATTATATGATTGTCGTTTTAGGAGCACCCCATATTGTTATGCCGTATGATATAACCGATTGACATAGGACGAAATAAACAATTTTCAGTACCCCAATATCTGCACAATGTTGAAGTTTATTTAAAATTGCGATAAGCTTTCTAAGTCTGGAGGACAACGTATTAATTTGCAATTTCCATGAGAGCAGAGATTCTATTACAATTTCAAGGTATCTTACCTCAGACGTTCTACTAAGGGAAGGACATTTGCACCCAGGGTGTGATAGATTTGATTGCGTATGACAGGAGTGAGCTTTAATTGTGTACGAAAAATCCGGTTCTAAAAAAGGTTTTGTAGAAAAAGTCATATAACTTGTTTTCTGGACATTGAACATTAGACGATTAAATTATAGTCAAGACATAATTATGCGGATTATAAATTCTGAGCGTTCCTGCAACTATTCCTATTCAGGTTTCCCAGGTTGCAGAGACTATTAACGTAGATTAAAAATAGGGTGGGCCCTAAGACAGAGTCTTGAGGGCTCCAAAAGTTAATGTGTGCTCATCACTTATGTGCGAGCCAATTTTGAGACATTGGGTTCGTTCAGAAAGATAACTTTTAAAAATTGCGAGTGTAATACCTCTCACTCCTATTTTGTCTAGCTTAGAGATTAAGATGGGAGCAGAGACAGTGTCAAATGCCTTTGACAAGTCTAAAAATATACCCAGGCATTTTAACTTCTCATCAAGTGTCCCTACGACATCATTCACAAGAGCACTAGTAGCGTCTTCGCATGATTTTCCTCTTTGAAAGCCATATTGATTACCTGATAAGATCTTATTTACTTCTAAAAACTTTGTTAAGCGTCTGTTAAGGATTTTTTCTAAAATTTTGGATATTGCCGGTAGGACTGAAATTGGTCTGTAATTATTTACAATGTCTCTGCCACCACTCTTCAAAATGGGATGCACAATTGCTTTCATTAGGACTCGTGGAAAATGTCTTTAGTAATACACCGGTTACAGATATGTGTGATGATAGGGACAAGTGTGCGACGCGCCTTTTTTATCAGACTGACTGTAATTCCATCCCATCCTGCAGGAGAGTTTGTGCGAAGATTCATAACTATATCTTCGATTTCAGTGCAGTCTGGCGGAAGTAGCACAAAGGAATTTAGTAGGGTATTTTCTTGAATATATGTAGTATGCATCATGTCCGTGTTTATGTTATGTGAGGTACTCACACTACTACCAATATTCGCAAAAAAATCATTTATAATATTGATTGACGCCTTATAACTACAGTTCAGAGACAGATAAGAGTTCAGTGGGGGCTGATATTGAAATTTGCCTATTTAGTATGTTATTTATAGCATTCCATGAGGTTATAGCATTTTAGATTTAATTAATTCACTTTTCTCGTAATTTTTTTTAGTATGTACAAAAGCTTATTGCAGAAATTACGGTACCGGAGGTAGGTAATGTTTTTAATGCAAATTGCCCCTATTACGAATACACCTTAACAGACCAGGGGTTATCCATAGCTTAATTCTACGTTGTGTCGAGGGCATTCGTACGATCTTAGTCTGGCTCTGAATCATAGAACTTATAGTCGTAATAAGTAACTCAATAGCCTGTTCACCAATTTGTTTTTATCAACTACCTTATTCTCATATGTTTTAGAAAATATCTTATGGGTTTTTGTGAGACTGGACGCATTTGCCATGCAAATGAAAATTGGCGCATGATCAGAGATATAACTTTCAATTACAAAAGAAACTACTGATCTTGACACCTTAATCATCATGTGATCCAGCCAGTTATTACCTCTGGTGCGATGTGTATAAGCGGGTAGGAGTCCATGAGATGCGGTAGTATTAAGGTAGTCGTTATTATATTGGTTATAGGACAAATGTTAATGTTAATTTCTCCTACAAGATATATGTTTTTATACGTAGAAACCGAAGATAATATATTATTCAAATTAATTTTAAAAAGTTCGATGTTTCGAGTAGATGGTGGTCGATATAGAGCGATTACAACGATAAGACATCGTTGTAATCGCTTTATATCGGTCTAATTGCGATTTAGCGCAGTGGTTAAGAGCTTGAGCCACTCCGCCCACTGTGTCTAATAGTCGCGGGTTCGATTCCCGCACGGGACAAATCTTTGTGTGATCCACAATTATTTGTTCCGGTCTGGGTATTTGTGTATGTAAAATTTCATGTTTGTGAACGCACCCACGATACAGGAATAAATCCTAGTGTGGGGCGACGTTTATTAAAGAAAAAAAAATTAGAAATAAAACAATTAGCGTCAAGAAATTCAGGCTCTATAACGTTGTATTCTATGTCTGAACGCACATAGATGACTAAGCCATCATTTTGATTTTGTTGAGTAATATATTGAATACCCTGTAAGTGCTGGAATAATTGGGGATTTCTTTAACCAACATTCAGAGAGAATAATGCTATCACATTTTGTTTGTAGTGATTTTAACAATACTAGTACTTTATTACAGGGCCATCAGTTTGATCAGCTTGGCAGCTAAGGTGTATGGTAAAATTATTGAACGGAGAATGCGCGAGAAGTCCGATGGAGTGTTGTGTGAGGCACAGGGAGGTTTCAGGTCTGGAAGAGGATGTTCGGATCAAGTTTTCTCCCTCCGCAACATCGTAGAAAAGCATCTGACAGTAGGCCGGAAGGTTTTCTGCGGTTTTGTGGACCTGGAGAAGGCGTTTGATAGAGTCGTGCGAAAGAGACTTTGGGACATTTTGCCAGAGTATGGTATAAACGGCACCCTGTTGCGAGCCGTCCAGTCCACCTACGTGGACAGCAAGGCATGCGTACGGGTGGGTGGTAACATGTCACCTTGGTTTGACGTTAAAATCGGCGTCAAGCAGGGTTGCGTGTTGTCCGCTAGACTGTTCATAGTGTATCTGGATAAAAGTCTTCAAAGACTGTGTGCGATGACTGAAGGGGTAAAAATGGGTGATCTAGTGATAAACCACCTATTGTATGCAAATGACGCGGTTTTGATAGCGCCAACAGCCACTGATCTGCAAACACTAGTCACAGTTATGAGAGACGACTGCATGAACAATGGCTTACATTTGAATGTGAAGAAAACCAAAATTATGGTTTTTGAACGGGAAGCAACCAGAACGAATGCAAGGATTGTGGTTGGTAACGATGTGCTGGAGCAAGTGAATGAGTTTGTATATCTTGGATGCGCCTTCAGTAAGGATGGGAAATACACCGCTGATATAGAGAGAAGAGTGAATGCAGGTAATAGAGTGAATGGTGCGATGGGAAGGCTACTTGGGGGCCGGCACTTAAGCCAAAAGGCGCAGCTGGCCATGCATAACGGAGTGCTTGTCCCAACGCTGTTATATGGCAGTGAGAGTTGGGTATGTAAGAAGGAGAACGAAAGCAGGATAAATGCGGTCGAAATGCGATATCTGCGGAAGATGTGCGGAGTCACGCTGACCGACCGTATTCGCAACAGCGTAGTAAGAAAGCGAGTAGGTATGAAAGATAGTATCGGTGTAAAGATGAGAAAGGGTATGCTCCGTTGGTTCGGGCATATAGAAAGGATGCCAGAAGAAAGAATGACAAAACAGATATACAATGCGAAAGTGGAAGGATGTAGGTGCCGGGGAAGACCTAGACTATCTTACCATGACCAAATAGACCGTGTCTTAGCTGAAGGGCAAGTCAAGAGTCTCCGTAACCGGCGAGTGTGTATGAGACGAACTATGAGAGTGGAGGAAGCCAGAGAGGTATGTAAGGAAAGAACCTGTTGGAACTCTGTACTCTCTGCCTACCCTGCAAGGGAGCTGGCGTGATGGTATAGATAGATAGATAGATAGTACTTTATCAAAATTCTTGATAACACTGCGTATGTTTAGATGAAGAAAGCAAAAGTATTATTACGGTTTTCCAAAATTTTACTAATTCTTTCCGGATTGAAATTATAAAATTCATGTCAACTAAAAGAATCCAAGTCTTCTCGTCGCCTATACCTCAAAGTTTGAAGACAAAAGTCTTTGATCAGTGCGTCCTACCTGTCATGACATACGGAGCCGAGACATGGACACATACGGTGAGACAAGTCTACCAAATGAAAGTTGCTCAGCGGGCTATGGAGAGAGCTATGCTCGGAGTTTCTCTGAAAGATCGAATCCGGAATGAGGTGATCCGACAGAGAACCAAGGTCATCGACATAGCTCACAGGATCAGCACGCTGAAGTGGCAGTGGGCTGGCCATATTTGCCGAAGGACCGATAACCGCTGGGGTAGACGTGTTCTCGAGTGGAGACCGCGGCTTGGCAAACGTAGTGTGGGACGCCCTGCAGCTAGATGGAGCGACGATATACGGAGGGTGGCTGGCAGCGGTTGGAGGAGAAGAGCCGAAGATCGGGCTCAATGGCGTGCCTTGGGAGAGGCCTATGTCCAGCAGTGGACTGATACGGGCTGATGATGATGATGATAATGATGAAAAGAATCCAAGTTAGAGAAAATTTCAATTCAGTCATTAATTTTTGTATACAATATACTGCACAGTGTAAAGTAGTACAATGGTAGGTTTTAGATACGAGCTAGCAATATAAAAATAGTCAAAGTCACTATTTTACCTGTGTATCAAATTAGGTTTTTTTTTATATTGGAAAGAGTTATTCGATAACAAATTCATTTTATTGTATTTGGTTTTTGAACGATTGCCATAACTAGTCTCGCAGAATTTCATTGACTTGTGATTTTTATGTGTATAGATAGGCTTGTATGAAGAATTAAGGTTGAGCGATATTTGTATTATGGAATGTGTGTATGATGCTGAAAGAGAGGTTAGACAAAAAATATATAAAACTATATAGCTAAAATTAAAAAAATAATGAATACTGACAAAAAATTTATACTGAGACATGCGTAAGCTTTTGAAAACATGCTTCGGGATGGCTTTGAACCTTCTTTTTTTCGCAGTAAATTTTTTCATTAGATGTCCAACAGTATTTATACTCATAATTTTTGGCGAAATTAAGAGTTTCATGAAAAAGTTTCCTGGAGGCAGATGAAAGGCGGTCAGCTACGTAAAAAGGTACTTGTTCACCCTTCAATCCGATGTGTGAGGTCTAAAGATCGTTGTAGCACTATACATGGAAATTTCTTCCTAATATAAAACTTTAATAAATTAGTTTTATTCGTGGATCTATGTTAAATTAGACTCAGCTTACATATGTCGCGCATACGTATAAAAAATTTAAAACTTTACTTATCAAATTTAGTACTTAACTTTAACCATTTCTTAACATTTTTTTCACTTCAACATTTTTGTATGACATTCTATCTATCTATCTATATCATCACGTCAGACCCCTTGCGGGGAGTGAACAGAGAGCGTACAGAGTTCTCACAGGTTCTTTCCATACATACCTCTCTGGCTTCCTCCACTCTCATAGTTCGTCTCATACATGCTCGCCGGTTACGGAGGCTCTTGACTTGTCCTTCAGATAAGACTACAACTACTTAATACAACACACGTACTACATATACGAGGCATGCCTTTTAAGTTTTGTCGTTTGAAGAAAAAAACACAACTAGAACCTTATAGTACTTTTTATTGTTTTTCAAAGTATTCACCACGTAGCTTAATACACTTTTTCATTCGCTCAAACCAGTTATTATAACATTTATTCCACTCTAAAGTGGGGGTGTTTAAAATGGCTGACTTGAAAGCGTCGACTGCTTCTTCACCGGACTGGAACCTTTGACCACGAAGACTTTTCTTAATTTTAGGAAATGTAAAGAAATCGTTAGGGCTTGGGTCAGGACTGTATGGAGGATGGTCAAGAATTTCTACTTTTTCCTGCTTCAAATACTTAATCGTTTGACGAGCGCTGTGTGAGCTTGCGTTGTCGTGGTGCAGGATGATGCGTCGCTTTGAGTTAGATTTTCGAAGTTCGGCGATGACTTGTGGTAAACAAACTGTGGTATCCCACTCTGCGTTAACCGTTCTACGATCCAAGATTCGTCATCACTGATGATGTCGTAGATGTGATTTGACTCTTCTCGGTTGAACCTTTGCAGAGTTTTCTTACACTATCTGACGCGGGCCGCCTTGTGATCGTCGGAAAGCAGATGCGGTATCCAAAGGCAAACTAGCTTTCTCACACCAAGCGCTTCATGCAAGATCTTCTGAATTGTTGTCCTTGAGATGCCTAATAGAGCCTCTATCTCTTGATACGTCACATGACAATCTTCGAGAATTACTTCTCTCACAGCAATGATTTTATCTTCAGTGAAGGAGGATTTTGGGCGTCCTACGCGAGATTTGTCACTAACACTAGAATGTCCACGCTGGAATTCTAAATACCAGCGTTCGACAGTTCGCAGACATGGGGCTTCATCACTGAACACAGATGTTAGCTCTTCAAAACACTGAAGCCGTGTCAGGCCTCTTCTAAAGTTGTAGAAAATTATTGCACGAACATTTTCCTTAGAAAGATTCATTTTCGTACGTAACCTGACAGATTCCAATCGACGCTGTGACTAAACAATAGCATTAATCCTAAAACTTTCAACTGTTTTGAGATTCAAAATTTAATCACATTCGAATATAGAACAGTTCCAAATTCAAAATTGCCGGGAAATATGGAAACGACAGAACTTAAAAGGCATGCCTCGTATATAAAACATATATTTACCTCCACGAGAATTCGCTTGTGGCTTCTAGCTAAATAAAAAGACGCAATGCAGCTACTAAAATATTACCTAACATTGAAAAATCGCGTGTTTCGTGGTCACATCCTTAGCTTTTAATGTCCACTTGAGATCGTTCCAAGAAGTTCTCAGACCCATCTCGAAATGTCAATTTGTTACAACTCAAAGGAATTAAAACAAGGGTTTTTGTTTCAGAAGAAACGTGTTGAATCTTCGATCTACGAGCATATTTGAATACGTAATTAAGTCGCGATTCTTTAAAACTCATTTTTAGGAGAACTTAAAAGTTGTTTTATTTTTGAGATTATAATCTATAAACAAATGATAGATAGATAGATTTTTAAATCATGTTCTACATGTAATTCTAGTGAGTGTACACAGTACACCTCTACCACCCCCGCATGGAAAATATGACCATGGGCATGACAGAGTTTATTCTCTATGTTTGTAAAACTATTGGCTTTTTCAATATTGAATTACTTAATAATATTTTCTCCATTATTTTACTAATAAATTATAAAATAATGTAAATATAATAATGTATATATGTCCCGTGCGGGGATCAAAACCCACGACTGCTCGACCCAGTGGTCTGAGGCTAAGCTCTTAACCACTGGACCAAACCGTCGTCGGTTTGAAGCGTATATGATAAATCTACCCAATCTTTCTCTAATGGTCATTGATCAAATACGTCAGCATTACCCTTCCATGTTCCCAAAGACATTTTTATCCTATAAGCGATAGCGTACTCCATCAAATCATCGTTGAAAAGTTTAACAAAAGGCCATAACACAACACTAACATAAAAAGTGATCCCATATTGATAGAGGTTGAAAGAAGGATAATGATGTTGTCATGCAGGGCGATGGAGTTGCCTTCGAGCCGCGCCGGGGGCGCCGGGAGCAACCGTTTATGAGATAAAACCCACATATGATCGTTGATCCTAAATTTACTATTTATATACTTACTATTTTAACCTTATTATTATACCTTCTTAAACAAGGTGTCACTTTAGTCGTCCTGGCGCGACATCTCGGGTAATATATCTAATCCCTAAATGTTCACAGGTATTAATAAATTGAAAAAATAACACGTCAATAAGTAACCTTCATATAACAATACTAATTTAGTGCACTAAAAACACTTATAAGAAGCGCAAAATGACATTGAAGGGCGCCGCCGACTACGAACCTAGCTCCCCTCCTATCAGCCGCTACCGCCATCTGCTAGCGACATGTTGTCACCGACCCTTCCGATGCCCTTACATCCTTTCTTTCGGATACAGATACCGCACACAGGATCAGACACCGAGCTCGCCGACGAGGTCGAAGAATCCCGTGCCCGCCCGCCGGTGCAGAGCACCACAGCGAGACAACTAGTATACGCCCATCCCCATAGCGACTACCCAAGCCGAGGCCGTTCGTCCTTGAGGCACCACGCACACACGGACGCACGCATGCTATTCATTACACATAGCTTCGAGCACACACACACACACACACACATACACACACGCACGCACGCACGCACGTAAGCACACACACACGCTCGCACATACACACGCACACACACACACACACACACACACACACACACACACACACACACTATAAGACATTGAGGGGCAGCGCGGCTTATCAGCTGGCCGGTAGATACCTTTATCATTCCGGATTTTTACCTATCCCAATTAGCTAGCTATGACATTCGGATAGGTCAGTAAGTAGATGTTATTGATTGAAGCTTTCCTTTAATTTATTTTTGATTACCAGTGAACAGTAGGCATTGAATACATTAACTGGGCTTTCGATCCAGGACGACAAAAATTACATGGTGTATATAATAAAATAAAATAGAGACAATTAAATAGAATAAAAAACATCTGTGTATTCTCTTTTCACAGAACCTTCTGAGAAGAGTAGATAAATACCTGCCGACGCGTTTAGGTAAATAGAATACCCTTTATCGTAGTTACACTAACAAACATTACACAATATTTATAAAATTGAGAACAACACATTTTAATTGGCACTTCCGTGTTCTCTGTAACTCTGTATGCGGTGGGCAGATCAAATAAGTCCGCAGTGAGAGACCCTTTAATCGAGTGCACGAGAATCTCAAAAGATCAGACTAGATGGAGAAAAGCCATAGAGGAGTAAAGAAAACACCTGTTGGAACTCTGTATTCTCTGCCTAAATCGCAAGGAATCTGGCGTGATGATATAAATAGATAGATGGAGAGATATCGTAAAGCAAGCTACATTGGCCTCCAATGACTAAACCTCATCGTGAACCTCAGAGTGGTCGTGACCACTCTGTCAAAAGTGAAGCTAATAAGAAAAAGAAGATGCTCTGCCCCGAAGGGGATCTGAAGTGATGATATGCTACTAATATTATAAATATGAAAGTTAGTAGATGTTTGGATGAAATTTGTCACACAGATAGTTGATTACCTGGATAAACATATAGCCTACTTTTTATCCCAGAAAAAATTTAGGTTGCTGTCTAAAGTCAACACGAACGAAGTCACGGGCCGAAGTCAGTAGAATATAAACAAAACCTAAACAGGTAAAATGTGAAAAGGAGTATACCATTTTATACAAAATGAAAGAATTATTAATAGCGTAATACACCATTTTTACATTATTCCACCATGGCAATGTTTGCGAACAAGTATTGTTTCACAAACAAAACCATTATTAAAATTGTATCACATCAATCACTTTATGCGGAGTAAACCCTCGGGCGGGGTGTATCATTTGTCTATTTGTTTGTCGATATCAGTAATGGTGTAATGGATATGAATTGTATGTTGTACCCTTTTTTAAAACAGTATATGATTAGACACTTAAAAGTTGATACTTATTTTTTACATTTTTTTAAGTCGCTGGTCTGTTTAATTTGTCTATTCGGTGTATTGTTTTTTTAAATCGAACTCCTAGGTAAGCTAGAGAAAATGCAAACTCTAATATTTTATGATACACAAAACCAAAGCAGAAGATATTTACGACCGTTTGTGTTAATTCCATTTTCGAGCCGCTCTATATTTCAGGAGGCACATCAAGTCGTTTTGAAGCTGAGTTGAGTCTAATCTGAATAATAATAGACTTTAAAAAGGGGAAGGTTTACAATTCGTCTGGGTTTTTTATAACGTTAGTTATTTGTAAACTTATTTTATAATATAATATAATATTAGCCCTGTTAAGAAACTGTCCCACTACTGGGCACGGGGCTCCTCTCAAACTGAGAGGGTTTAGGCCATAGTCCACCACGCTGGCCTAGTGCGGGTTGGCGAACTTCACATACCTTCGAGAAACTCTTAGGCATGCAGGTTTCCTCACGATGTTTTCATTCACCGTTAAAGCAAGTGATAATTAGTTTCTTAATACGCACATGCTTTCGAAACGATGAGGTGCGTGCCTGGGTTTGAACCCGAGACCTTTGACTTTGCAGTCCAACGGTCTAACCACTAGGCTATCACTGCTCACTTTTAACTGATTTTGAGGATTCTTTTTGCGTTGGGTTTAGTATAGCTTAGAGGTAGTGTCATTTTAATAAAATCGGTATTGAGCCTTGGATTTTGAAGATACACCAGGGGACTCTTTAACGACAAACAGCACAAATGTATAGATTCCGTTATTATGGGTATTATATTAAAACTGTAGGAACCTTACTGTAGAACTAAGAAGAAAAATAAAAAGGTATATAAATGGTAATAATTAATTCATTCGTAACTTTTTTATCTACCCTATTGTGTCCCACTGCTGGGCAAAGGTCTCCCCCTTCTTTTCCCAAAGAGTTGTATCTTTGACCAACGATGGCCGTTCAGGCTAATATGCATCAAGATCATCGCGTCACCGATTATTAAGCTTACCACGACGACGATGTCCGTATTCTGGAACCCATTCAGTGTTTATTTTAACCCTCCTCTAAGCGTTTATTCGGGTCATGTGACCAGCCCAATTCCACTTGAGTCTAGCGGTTTACGACCACATCTACTACACGTATCGTAGAACGCAGCACAGAGTTCCGCACTCGATCCATACGTTTAACACCCAAGATGTTGCGCTCCATTGCCCTTTGACAAACCTTGAGTTTGGAGTTTTGAGCCTCGGTTAGTGACTTTGTCTGAGCACCGTATTTGAGTAGGTGGTGAATAAATACCTTTTAAAAAAAGGGAAACCGACTTAAAATATCAATAAAAAACATTTGAAATCGGTGCCAAGCAACCGACTGCACTAACCGACACCAAATATTTATGTTTGCAAAAAGAAGTCGGCTTCCCTCGTTTAAAAAGTTATTTATCTCCTTTGAATTTGTGCAAGAAAAGCTGTTACCCAGGCCCTTTCCGACAGGCTAATTTAATATTATCACCAATCATATTTAAGTAGCTAGAGAGCACAGAGTTCTAACAGGCTCTTTCCTTACATACGAGTACCTCTCAGTCTTCCTCCACAACCATAGTTCTCTGCCTACCCAGCAAGGGATCTGGCGTGATGATATAAATATTTAAATACCAATATATCTTCTGTATAAGAAGCATTAAACCCATCGAATGGTAACCCAGTTTCCCAACGTTAGTTTCCTAGAACTCAGTACCTTGACTCCACAACACCAGAACTTTGCAAAAGTACGTAATATCTTATTCGGAAGCTGAGACCGTCAAAGTCGGTAATAGGAACAACTTAGTAATTCTTACAATATTACAATATATACTTAACAATATTATAAGTATATATCGAAAATGAAATTGAATTGGAAAAAGAACTCCTGAAAGCAGAAATACGTATACATATCAAGTACTAACTTGATTGCTACAAAAATGTTGATTTAGTGTTGTTTTTACACGGTATATATATTTGGTTGGAAATTCAGGTATGCTAAAATCATGTGTGATATTCAAACCAGTGTAGTCTGCTTTATGGTTTAACGTTTACTAGTATGACTAATGAAGCATAAACGTGAAATCATAAAGACTACACTGTGTAATTTTAGTCGTCCTGGAGCGAAAGCCCAGGTGATGTATTCAATTCCTACTGTTCACTGGTACTTATAAATAAATAAGAATAACTAACATCCCCATAACAATGTTAATTAAGTGAATTAAAAAAACAACTTTTAACCTATACCAAGCTCAAAATGGTATTGAGGGGCGGCGCTGCTCGCCAGCTGGCCGGTAGATACCTTTGGTATTCGAGATTTTAACCCTAGCAATGTATTTCGGATAGGACAGTAGGTAGATGTTACTTATTGAAGTGTTATTTTTATTCATTTTTCATTACCAGTGAACAGTAGGCATACTAGGCATGCCTCTTAAGTTCTGCCGTTTCCATATTTCCCGGCAATTTTAAAATTTTGGAACTGTTCTATATGCGAATGTGTTTAAATTTTGAATCTCAAAACAGTTAAAAGTATTAGGATTAATGCTATTGTTTAGTCACAGCGTCGATTGGAATCTGTCAGGTTACGTACGAAAATGAATCTTTCTAAGGAAAATGTTCATGCAATAATTTTCTACAACTTTAGAAGAGGCCTGACACGGCTTCAGTGTTTTGAAGAGCTAACATCTGTGTTCAGTGATGAAGCCCCATGTCTGGTTGGTATTTAGAATTCCAGCGTGGACAAACTAGTGTTAGTGACAAATCCCGCGAAGGACGCCCAAAATCCGCCTTCACTGAAGATAACATCATTGCTGTGAGACAACTAATTCTCGAAGATCGTCATGTGACATATCGAGAGATAGAGGCTCTATTAGGCATCTCAGGGACAACCATTCAGAAGATCTTGCATGAAGCGCTTGGTGTGAGAAAGCTAGTTTGCCGTTGGATACCGCATCTGCTTTCCGACGATCACAAGGCGGCCCGCGTCAGATGGTGTAACAAAACTCTGCAAAGGTTCAACCGACGAGAGTTAAATCACATCTACGACATCATCAGTGGTGACGAATCTTGGATCTATGATTACGATCCTGATTCCAAACAACAATCTACAATCTGGGTCTTTCAAGACGAGCCAAAGCCAACTAAAGTTGTTCGTTCTCGAAGCACTTCAAAGAAGATGGTGGCCATGTTCGTTGGAAAAACCGGCCATGTTGCGACTATTGCACTTGAAGGTCGTAGAACGGTTAACGCAGAGTGGTATACCACAGTTTGTTTACCACAAGTCATCGCCGAACTTCGAAAATCTAACTCAAAACGACGCATCATCCTGCACCACGACAACGCAAGCTCATACAGCGCTCGTCAAACGATTGAGTATTTGAAGCAGGAAAAAGTAGAAATTCTTGACCATCCTCCATACAGTCCTGACCTAAGCCCTAACGATTTCTTTACATTTTCTAAAATTAAGAAAAGTCTTCGTGGTCAAAGTTTCCAGTCCGGTGAAAAAGCAGTCGACGCTTTCAAGTCAGCCATTTTAAACACCCCCACTTTAGAGTGGAATAAATGTTATAATAACTGGTTTGAGCGAATGGAAAAGTGTATTAAGCTACGTGGTGAATACTTTGAAAAACAATAAAAAGTACTATAAGGTTCTAGTTGTGTTTTTTTCTTCAAACGACAAAACTTAAAAGGCGTGCCTCGTATCACCTGGATATTCGCTAGAGGACGACTAGAATTACACCTTGTATATTTTCGAAAGCATGTGCGTATTAAAAAATAATTATCACTGGCTTTAACGGTGAAGGAAAACATCGTGAGGAAACCTGCATACCCAAGAGTTTCTCCAAGGTGGGTGCAGTTCACCAACCGGCACTGGGTCAGCGTGGTGGACTATTTTTTACTTGTACAGTACACACAAACCCTTTCAGTTTGAGAGGAGGCCCGTGCCCAACGGTGGGACAGTTTCTTAATAGGGCTAATATTAATTTATTATATACTGGATATAGAGGAAATTTTCCTTTGATGACCTTTGGTTCAACTAACAGCATAATATTGCACATTTACACTTAAAGCGATAACGAGAAAGGAAGAGGACAGTCTTTGATTGATATAGATCAATCATACTGAATCGTCAGATTGTGAACGCTCGATTTAGTTAAATAGTGACCACATTATTGTTGCTAATTTTTATGAGGAATTACACTATGTATTATTTTAGCGGTCAAGCTCAAAAAAACGTAAGCTGTATGATATCGTTATAGTGAAACAATAACTTTAGGATTCTAAACATTTCCTCTTCGCTTAAAGGCTACAATTGTTACAATACATATGAATTGTCTTCCCACTTATCCCCACAACATAATACTAAAATTCCTAACAATATCGACACTAAACCCACAACCCGAACTTCCAAAACATATCCAGGGCCCTATTCGCTATGATCAAACGCGGCGCGTTATGATTACTTCGTGAAATAAACGTGAAATTGTATTTTGTATGCCAATGGAGTACTACTAAATGATCATTTTTGGAGTTATCGTAACACACCGGGTTATGTATTTAATTAGTTATAGCGAATAATGACTTAGTGTGGAACTTATCCCAGACTGTTTGCCCACGTCGCCGTCCACTTTGATGGCGGGCCGACGCCAGGTTGTTGTTACATAAGGGTCAACAAGTTTAATTAAATGTTAACAACAGCGAAATTCTCTGCGAGCGATATTGTAGGGGAATTTATGAAACCTTAAGGGGTATTCAACTGCAGTGGCTTTTTAAGGCGTTGAATAAACATATTTGGGAATAGCGCTTGTTATCTTGACAGAAATCGGGAGTAATCCATAACTTATGAAAATAAATCTAGGGAAAAAAATAAATCTAGTGATCTAAAAATAAATGTAAACTGAGGGATTTGTCCTATGTATATGTCACCGACAAAAGGCCAGGAACATTTTTAATTTTTTGATTGCTTTGATATATCACTTAAAATTGTATTTGCAAAGAAACCGACCGAGGCTCGTCGGCACAACCCAAAATAAGTGGAGTCATTATTAACACACCATTAGTACAATATTTTTATTATACCCAGACCGATAGAAATAATTGTGGAGATTTGTCCCGTGCGGAAATAATTTTTTTTTTATTCTAGGATTTATTCCTGTGCCGTGGGTGCGTTTACAAACATGAAAGTTCGCTCACACAAATACCCAGGCCGAAACAAATAATTGTGGGTGACACAAAAAATTTGTCCCATGCGGGAATCGAACCCGCGACTGTTAAACACAGTGGGCGGAGCGGCTTAAGCTCTTAACTACTGCGCTAAATAACTTGGAACAGCCATTTTAACCTATTAAAACGTTTCGGCCTTATATACATATTCTCCTTACAAAAGTGATTCGAACAAACCAAAGTAAACGCGCTAGGTTTATAATATTCATCCCCTCTTGTTTGTGCTACAATAGTCCTTTATTGTTCTATTTGAAACTCATTTTGTGTAAAACTAAAATTACAAAAATCGAAACACTGAAAAAATATATAATATAATAAAATAAAGCAACGTAATGACGACTCTATGTTTTTTTCTCTAGCGACCTTAATCTTGATATTAGGTTTTGTTTCGCTTCCGCATGCAAGAGAGAGACTGTTGCGGACTGCATACGATGTTATAAATTAACAAAATAATTGAAAAAAACATCATTTTAACGCGAAAGACAACACAGTATAGAATATCTCTATCTGAACTAATACTTACTGAAAATTAAAACATCCCATCCTTTTTTCTTACTTTATTTGTATATTTTTTACAGTTTTTTATTGCACAGCTCGGCATGTTTGTCGTGCGGTAAACAAGCGACTAAAAGCGGAAGAAGGCTAGTTTTTTGGCACCCACTTTTGTCTCCCTTCAAGTGGTGCCATTTTTAGAGCGGCATGCGTGCATCTACCTATATTTGATTGATGGTGATAGGCACTCTTTATTTTACAAAAATTGGCCACATTTATAGAAACCAAATATGAGTAGCATATTTAAATATTATTTTTCTCGATCTAAAACAAAAGTACTCAAGCAATTAAAAAACTGAGGTTGTTCAGTTACTTATCTCTCTGACCCTACACAATTATACGTATCCACCTCTTACGCTGCTTTTTCCGTTGTATACTACAGACGATACGATAGACTACGAGATATACACGCATCTAGCTAGACCCAGCTTGAAATTGGCAATGATTATTTATCACTGACAATTTATCCGTGACAATGACACAATTTATAATAATATAATGATTTATCAGTTATACTTAACAGTACCCTGCGGGATTGACTCAGAAATGAAGAGATCCACAGAAGGACCCAAGTTCAAACTGACATAGCACTTTGCCAAACTTAAGTGACAGTAGGCGGGGCACATCGCCAGTAGAACTGACGGCCATTGGGGCAGAAAGGTTCTCGAGTGGTGAGCACGTACAGAAAGACGAGGAGTGGGCAGGCCTCCTACAAGATGGACCGAGGACCTCGAAAAGGCTGCAGGTAAAGGGTGGATGCGTACAGCACAAAGTTGGTCGTTGTGGCGGTTTTTGAGGAAGACTTTTATGCTTTAATGGTCCTCTTTCAGCTGAATATAAATAGATAGACTTAACGGTAACTAAAACTTGACCTAATCAGACTCTAATGCCATCGAAATACGATAGCAAGATACACAGTCCCGTTCAAAAGTTAAACGTCCCCTTATACACGTGAGTAGTTATAGTTATGATATAAACATAAATTACGGCATATTGTACCTTGCTCGTATCACTTAAAGCTGCATTTGCAAAAAAGCTGAAGCCTGTTAATTTTTTAGTATCGTCCACTTTTGCCTGCCTTATGGTGGTATCATAGAAATCAATGCTCCATCGCATAATGTATAATGCCTACGCAAAATGACAACCACAAGTAAAATGTAAAATAAGCAAAATTGGCAATACTTAAGACATACAAACGCAAAATGTACGAAGAAAAATTGTATAATACGCATTTTCTACTTTAACTTTCCTTACTGCAACCGGTCTTAAACACATTAGAAAGTACCCTGATTCTTTCCGCAAACAAAACATAATATACTTAATCGTTTAAAGTTACTTTTTGTTTTACCCTACATCCATATTATTGAAACTCGTACTTATTAAGGACACCCAAATTTAAGTCTTATCGTTATTGAGGAAAAGATTCGAGTTACATCAACTTTTTACAAGAAATGATATCAGTACCCGTAGGTTTAATTTAGAAAAGGTGTTAAGTACGCCACGTCGTCAAAATATGTTGCTTTATTATTCGCGAAACGATGCGGTATGCAATTTTGCGATTCATGAATGTGACACACAAGCCGTATCTACGTGGGGTAGAAGGGATGGAAAAAGAGGATGCCACAAAATTGCTATTTGCGTGATGAATTATCTAAAAGATGCAGCAAAAAAAGGAATAATAGAAAAAAATAAAACATCTGCTATTTTATTTTTGCTTAACCCTATATCCATGTTACAGGACACTGCACAAAGGGTATTCAAATTAAATCTTATTGTTATTCTTCTTATCTATCTTATTGTTAAGAAAATAAAGCTACGAAAAAAACATTCGAATTACTACAAAATCTGAAACGGTACCACTACCTATAACTTTGATTTAAAAAAGGTTTACACGCAATATGGTCAAAGTATAATGGAGATTATTTGCAAAAATGTACATTGTACAATTTTATGATTTACGAAAGTACATGAGACAATATTGGTTTACGTCGGGCGAAAGCGAAAAGAGGTAGCCATTAAATTGCTAGTTATTTGATGTTCAATTTAGTTATGGTCCGATTCTAACAGCAATGCATTGTAGGTAATTGCAAAAATATCTGATAAAGTTGATTGTGATGTTACGTTAATAAAAAACTTGATTAATTTTGAGCTCATTAATTTGCCCAAAGTTAATTTGGACAAGATTTCACAAGATTTCTCAATTCTTAGTATTAACGAGATACCAACGACTTAGTTAACTTCCACTTAAGTATCTTAGATTTGAACCTGATTATTGTGATTATACAATTTTATAACGTAAATTTTTCGGTAAATATATATTTTAGGTGTAGATAAAGGAAGCCTTACTTTCAAAATAATCATCTAAGAGTCATTTCTAAAGATACGTCGTTAAAGTACTAACAATTCTAAGCACATTGTTTAGTAAAAGGGATTATTCACTACCTCGTCTTGTGCTAACAAGATGCCTCAAAGCACATGCTCGTGTTAAAAGATCCTTCCAAAGTTTTGTAGCTGCAAGATGTTCGGACGGCTCGTTAGAAATTAGTTAAGGAACGGCGAACATGTGGAACGCAGGTCGCTTCTCTGAGCTGAAAGGCTCAAGCTGAAGTTTGCCAAGGACCTGTGTGGTTGGCAGTAAACCAGCTTGTGATAATTTTGTCATTTGTAAATGAGATAATTAGGTTTGTGTATGAAAAGCGATTTAGCGAGAGCTTTACGCAGCAAGCAAAGCAAAGTAAGAAGGTCAGCAATATTCCGAATGAGTTTATTTGCATACTAGTTTCTGCGCACGACTTCTTCCGCGATGACTTTAGACAGGAACCTAACATTTTTCCGGGATAAAAAGTATCCTGTGTGTTAATCCAGGTAATAAACTATCAGTGTGCCAAATTTCATCCAAATCCGTTCAGCCGTTTTTCCGTGATTGAGTAACTTCCAAACATACAAAGTAACATTTATAATATTAGAAGGATTAGCCAATTAGGGATATAAATTTGTAACTTTACACTAGTACCTCGATTTGTGAGAAAAGCCCTTTGTTCATCAGTGGGGCAGTATAGGACGATGTTCTATATTAAACTGAAGTTTCTGCCCGCCACTTCGTCCGCGTTGACTTTAGGCAGGAACCTTACATTTTTCCGGGATAAAAAGTATCCTATGTATTAGTCCAGGTAATAAAGTATCTGTGTGCCAAATTTTATCCAAATCTGTTCAGCTGTTTTTACGTGATTAAGGAACAAATATTCAAACATCTTAACATACAACCTTTCACATTTATAATATTAGGAGAATCTAAATCGACTGTAATCTTACCGTAAAATAACAGTATTCAGCTGAACTTTTTCAGTAAAATTACATAACTTGGCAATGCTAAGTACTATCCACTTTAAAATTCATGAAATTGACGAGTAATTGAGACAACACGATGGCAGTCTTAAAAAAAGGTACTTGTAAATCAGAAAGGCAAATAGCACATAAGCATTGAACACGAAATTTCCAGAGCTTTATGGCATGTTGTCATGAAACTTGGCATGTATTTATCCAGTAAGTTTGAGACTCTGGGTAAAAAAGATTTTCTCGGATTGCCAAGATTGTACTATATTTGTGGTTTATTTAACTCTTATTTTTATTGTACTCAATTTGCCGGCTTTCCAAAATTATTTACTATATTTCAGAAAAAATTATTTTATTTTAGTCAATATACATACTTCCAAAATAATTCACTACATTTGAAAGCAACGTCATCGGGCCCTGTGGCGCAATGGATAACGCGTCTGACTACGGATCAGAAGATTCCAGGTTCGAATCCTGGCAGGGTCGCACTCGCCCTAAATTTTTTGGTCAATGCTTACATTTAGTATTTATAATAAGATGGTATTGAACCCAGAGACAATATTAAATCAATCTTACCAAAAACAATGAGTTCGACTCCCAAAGTTAATCCTTAAAACCAAAGGGTTAATATTTTTCTTTAAGTTTTTTAAAGTTAACATAGCGTAGACAATTCTCGGTCTTTTTTTAAAATATATACTAATATCGGACAGGTTTCACCCAGACGGATTTCGCGTAGTTATACCTACATAAGATATTGTTTCTCAACATTAAAATGCAGAAATAACGCGTGACATAACATGCACCTATTCCTATATACAGACTCAACCCCAAGTTCTCTATGTATGCCATACGATTAAGTAGGCATGTTGATAATGACATTGTGCCACCTAAAACATATTTGTAAATTAATTGACAACAACAAAAGAAAAATATTTTTAGGAATAAGCTTTTATGCTGCCCGGTAATTTAAAACAATGAAAATTATATGTGTATACATAATTTAGTAACCGTTTTTCATCAAAGATTACTTCAAAGGCTATCTTTGAGGAGTTTCTTTGTATGAAGCCAATCCTGGGTGTAGAAGCAGGTAATGTTTACCATAAATATGTTTTGCCTGGGAACTGAACCCACATGTAAAATTTTGGTACTCCGCAGTATAAGAGGAAATGGTTCTGATTTAGCTTACAATATTCAATAAAAAATAATAATATTAGCCCTGTTAAGAAACTGTCCCACCGTTGGGCACGGGTTTCCTCTCAAACTGAGAGGGTTAAGGCCATAGTTCACCACGCTGGCCCAGTGGGGGTTGGCGAACTTCTCACACCTTCGAGAAACTCTCTGGCATGCAGGTTTCCGCACGATGTTTTTCTTCACCGTTAAAGCAAGTGATAATTATTTTTTAATACGCACAGACTTTCGAAAAGACAGAGGTGCCTGGGTTTGAACCAGAGACCTCTGACTTTGCAGTCCAACGGCCTAACCACTAGGCTATTACTGCCTGTAGAATAATTGACCTAAACCATATAGGTAACAAACAATGCAAGCTTAAAAAAGGCCTTTTACTCGCTAAATGAATATAATTATGAACAGTCTTTAATGTGATCTTGATCATGGTGAACTAATAATTCCGATTTTTTTCGTGTATAGTATATATAATAATAATATATATACAATATCAGCGTATACTGCCCACTGCTGGGCAAAGGCCTTCTCTCACAAATCGAGGTAAGAGAGATTAGGGCATACTCCACCACGTGGACCCAGTGCGGATTGGTGGAGGCAGGTTTGTGGCCACCTGCTGTTGGACTTATCAAGCCGCCTTAAGGCTTCCAACTCGGCTTAACGACTATCACATTAAGTGGTAACCGGCACCAACGGCTTAACGTGCCTTCCGAAGCACGGAGACGCTCGAATATGAAAATACCACAAACGGTCACCCATCTCAGGCCGACCGAGTCGAATGCTGCTTCACCTTGGTGATCGGTAAGAACACCGCGGTCGCACAGCGCTACGAGCGCTATAGTATAACTATGACGTTAAGACCAATGATATTTATGTAAAAAGTTTAAATTATCCTTGTGTAATCTGGTTCGACAATGTTTCAGTTTTATTAAATGTATACATTTTATTACTTTGGCTATATTTGTATGCTCGTAGAGCAAAACATAGATAGGACTATTTATATTTAATAACCACCAACTTATGTACCCATGTTTGCAAATAAACCTCGGATTCTGAAAAGCTTGTAAAAAACAAGCCCGCTGAAATTCTTGCTGGATCTTCCCGTGGAAGTCGCGTTTCGATCCGACGATTAGTAGTTATTTCCTGTGATACCATACGTAGATATATTGATAACGAAACTGTGCCTCGTTTAAAAACAATTATACAAAATACACAATAGTTACATAATACACAAAATAATAGTTACGAAAGTATACATTAAAGTTTAAAGTTTGTTGAGCTCGCTCAGTATCTGGTCGGCGAACGTCGCTAAACTGGGGCATTGGGATTAAATGTGCTTAGTGCACTTTTGTTCTTCACTACATTCATTCGAGGTATCCTAGTTCTGAGAGGAATTAACGGACTCGTTGGAATTTAGATCCGAACCTTCAGACACAAGAATAATTGCTAGACTAACTCTATACTTTTACAATCTAAAATATAGAACTTTAATACTTTCATATGACTGCCTCGTTGGTCTGGTGGCAAAGCGCATCGCTTTGTGATCCCCAGGTCCTGGGTTCAAATCCTAGGTCGGACAAATGTAGTTTTTCTAACGAAAAATTCCTAGTATGAGTCCGGACTCTGGAATTGTGCCCGGTATATGGCAATAGGCTCGCCCCCTATTACATGGGACCTAACATCGTCGGCGAAACGTGGGTGTACTCAGTACACCTCTGCCACCCCCTCTGGGGAATATAGGCGTGACGGTGTATAATACTTTTATTTTATTTTTTATAAGTAAAGCTTTTTTCTTCTATAGAAGCGTGTTGTTGAATGTAATGTAATCTACGTTAGCATTGAACCGTAAGAACGACTGCCGACATACTACTAAGTAGTTTGGCAGATTATAATGTACGTATAAATGTAAATTTAATAAAATGAAAAATGATAAAAAATATATCTTAAATAAATTTTTCATTGTTCCTATCAAAAGGTACTCTGATTGGAACAAAGATGTTGTTGAATAAGTTTCTTTATTATATTACTTACCTATAAAGTTGCCTAACCGTGAAAGTAACATCTTTTGAACAGAAACTTCTAAATTAAAATGTTATATTTTTTTCTGTACTCTCTGCCTACTCCGCAAAGGATCTGGTGTGATGAAATAGATAGATAACCTAGAGTTAACTGTTACTTTTTCAGTAACTACTATCACAGATTATTACTGTAAAGTCATAGATAGCTTTATACCATTTATTTTCTTAGAAAACATTCTCCCCTTCAAAGGTTATTCACACAAGAAACTCTGAAACAAGTTTAATTAAAAGCAAATATCACCTGCTCCTATTACTCAATATTGTGAGCCAATCGAATTCCTACTCCTCGCTTGAAATACTTCGACGGCTGTTAACTTGGCTGTAGAGATCATTTCATTGTTTTCAAGTACAATCGAGTACCGAGAGGTTGTACAGTAAATTTATAATCCCTAAACATTAAGATGGCAATATTTGTTTTCTTTAAAAAACGTAGCCCCACACTAGAAATTCTTTCTATGACATAGGAATAATTTCTAGTGTGGGACTACGTTGTGTGTTTACAAACTTACATCAAAATATTCACATACACAAACACTCAGACTAAAACAAATATTAATTGTGGACTGCCTCGTTGTTCTGGTGGCAAAGCGCATCGCTTTCTGATCACGAGGTCCTGGGTTCAAATCCTAGGTTGGATAAATGTAGTTTTTCTAACGAAAAATTCCCAGTATGAGTCCGGAGTCTGGAATTGTGCCCGGTATATGGCAATAGGCTCGCTCCCTATTACATGGGACCTAACATCGTCGGCGAAACGTGGATGTACTCAGTACACCTCTGCCACCTCCTCTGGGGAATATAGGCGTGACGGTGATCATAGAAGGGAATCGAACCTGCGACTACTTGATCCAGTATACGGAGCAGCTTAAGCCCTTAAGGGGCTACCGCAATAAAAACGTGTTTTGTACTCCATGCACTTCAAGAAGTATACGGATTACTAATAAGTCGTCGGTCCATCTAGCAGGCGGCCGTCCCACGCTGCGCTTGCCAATATGTGGTCTCCACTTTAGAATCTTTGCCCCAATTTCTTGCCCCGACACTCGTCCAAACTTCGCGCTATGTGGCCCGCTCATTGCCACTTCAGCCAGTACGAAACATTGATTTCTAATTATTTTTATCTCCACTTTTTACTAATCTAATCTATTTAACTGCCTCGTTGGTCTGGTGGCAAAGCGTATCGCTTTGTGATCACGAGGGTTCAAATCCTAGGTTGGACAAGTGTAGTTTTTCAAACGAAAACTTCCTAGTACGAGTCCAGAGTCAGGAGTTGTGCCCGGTATATGGCAAAAGGCTAACCCCCTATTACATGGGACCTAACATCGTCGGCGAAACGTGGGTGTACTCAGTACACCTCTGTCACCCCCGCTTGGAGAATATAGGGGTGACGGTGTGTGTGTGTTTTAATAATGGCTCTGTACAAAGATCTACAAGATTGCGCTGCAACATTGCGTGCCATCCAATTCCATTACAGTATGTTAATAAGACATAAATCATTATTTAGTACCTTCCTGACTATTACTTTAAAACGCGGCAATTTAATCTAATATATGTGTAACCCTAACTAAAATAGAACATAGGGTATCCTGATGACCTGAAACACAGGTATTTTATGCTTACATCAGGCACCAGTCTCTTACAAATGTCTTACAAATGTAATTTTATTCGCTTGTATATTTGCCTATTTCATTTGTAAAAATAGAACAAATCTTTTATTATTACTATCAAATGTATCTCGCTGAGATTCACGGACTTTTGAAAGGCCTGCTTTGGGATGTGGGTCCAACACGTAAAGGCCCTTTGCGAGAAATTAATATAAGTCACCCGCCGAGATCACTTGCTGAAAATGAAGTAAGATAACCAGCGAACTGATTCTGGCAGGTGCAAGGACTATTGTAAATTATGGAAAGAAAACAAGGGCTATGTAAATGAGGTTTGATGGTCAAAAACTGGGCTATTTCAAAGGGGACGTACGCCGGCCATAAAAGTGATACCTAACTACCCGGCCACGGATGGCCGGCGGTGACTCGCTAGATAGGCCGTCAAACGATCTTCCTAAGACAACTGAGGGCAACACTGGTTATTATTACTATTATTATAAGTACATCTTTACATTTCGAGTTTCCTTTAAAAGTACATAAACTCATAAGTTCAATTATTTGAAACTTTTAATAACAAGATCTTTGTGGAACAAGAACCCCGCTGTTGATCATACGTATATGAAGTTCGGAGGTGGAACAAACTCCATGAATATTAAACGAGAAACTCCGAGGATGTTGTTCCAACCTTTCAATGAGTGATATTCTTTGGAATTGTTTACTGCAACTTCGTCCACTAAAGTTAAAATGTTATATAATATTCATGAGTTCCAGGGCCCTTATTTGCTGCAACCAATTAAATTCGTTACGCAACGCGTAACGGAAACTTCGTAAAATAATTGGTTAACGGACAGACCAATAGGTCTAGTAGCTAATTGCTTAAGTCACTCCGCCCACTAGATCGAGTAGTCGCGGGTTCGATTTCCACACCGGTCAAATCTTTGTGTGACTTACAAATATTTGTATCGGTCTGAGTGCTTGTATATGAGAATTTTATGCTTGCAAATGTACCCACATCACAGGAATTATTCCTAGTGTGGGGCGACGTTTTAAAAAAGGAAAATGGTACTGATGACATACAGAATAGCATTACACGACCATTCCAAAAAGATATCGTAACAAGCCGCGTTTGGTCATAGCAAATAAGAGCCCAGTGTCGGTTTGATTGCGCTTATAATACTTTGGCTTAATTAGGTAGGTAACAAAACATAAATAAATAAAGCAAGAATAGGAGAAATCGATTTTTTTGTAGAAAAATAATGCTAACTCGTATTGAATTGAGTAGGAATAGTGATGCAGACATAGGGCTAAACTTAGAGGTGCGAGCATGTTTTTGCGTGCTATGTTTACAAATTGTTCACAAAAACGAATTCATAGTTGGATGAGATTCATAGAATGATGATTCTTAGACAGACATTAAAATAGTATTTCACTAACTCAGATAAATTATTAGTAGAGGTTACTCTACCTCTCTAATTATTACGCCACACAGAGCAGCACAGATCTCCAACTGAGCTTTCCTTACAGATTTCTCTGACTTCCTCCACTCTTGAGATATTTTTCAACCGTAATATTCTCGTTAGCAATTTGGAATTATGCACAGTGTCGTGACAATAATCTAATGCCCATTACATTGAAATGTAAATTTGTGCGCGAAATTTGGGCGTACACAGATACATCATCGCCAGTCCTGTTTGGGAAATAGATGCCTATAGGCGTGCCGGTATCCTTTTTTTAACGTAGCCCCACACTGGGAATATTGCCTCTACCATGAATGCGTTTACACACAAGAAATTCACATATACAAACACCTAGACCAAACACACATGTTTGAGGGTCACTCAAAGATTTGTCCCATGCGAGAATCGAAACCAATGCGTCTGTTTAATATTTTAAGAAAGGAAAGATATAATAAGATATAAGATCGCCCAAATATTTTTTATCACTTTTTATGCCTTTAGTGTTTCTAATTTTGTGAGATCACTTTTTGACTGCCTCGTTGGTCTGGTGGCAAAGCGCATCGCTTTGTGATCACGAGGTCCTGGGTTCAAATCCTAGGTCGGACATATGTAGTTTTTCTAACGAAAAATTCCCAGTACGAGTCCAGAGTCTGGAATTGTGCCCGGTATATGGCAATAAGCTCGCCCCCTATTACATGGGACCTAACATCGTCGGCGAAACGTGGGTGTACTCAGTAGTACACCTCTGCCACCCCCTCTGGGGAATATAGGCGTGACGGTGTGAGATCACTTTTTAAGCCTTAAGTGTTTCTAAATGTAATCTACGATGATAATAATTATATACCTTTATAAAGGTGTACCGTTTGCCGCTCTAAGACTTTCTCCTTTAGAAATAATGAAACTGGTGTAAAATATACACAAGGAAAGGTCAGCCTGTACTTGAGACCTTTGAAAACCTACTGTCGTCTCGTGACCTCTGGAAATATAAAATTAAACATTTTCTTTGTCGAACAATGCATAGAAATCTTTTGTACGAGTCGAGAGCCACATTTTAATCTTGATATAATGTACTTTCATGAGATTAAATGATGTTTTGTCGTAAAAGAGTGTAAATTTACTTATATATTACACACACACCGTCACGCCTATATTCCCCAGAGGGGGTGGCAGAGGTGTACTGAGTACACCCACGTTTCGCCGACGATGTTAGGTCCCATGTAATAGGGGGCGAGCCTATTACTTATATATTACAGATAATAAATCTTTTAAATCTCTATATAACATCAGTATTTGGTTATTGTGTATGTTAATTTGTTTGTCAGAGACTATATTTAAGTAAGTTATTTAACGCAGATTAATAACTGCACTAAATGAATGCACTAAATAAGATGTTTGTGAACAAACAGAGATATACATTTGTAGATACCTGATTATTGTAAACTAATTTTACCATGACCAAATAGACCGTGTCTTATCTGAAGGGCAAGTCAAGAGTCTCCGTAACCGGCGAGTGTGTATGAGACGAACTATGAGAGTGGAGGAAGCCAGAGAGGTATGTAAGGAAAGAACCTGTTGGAACTCTGTACTCTCTGCCTACCCCGCGAGGGAGCTGGCGTGATGATATAGATAGATAGATAGATAGAATTTTACAGCGGAAAATCTTCAGAACGTTTTGACTTCTTTGGGGGACATATTAAATCGTATTGCCACACCGGAACACCCTGTGGTGGCCCTCTTCGACACTTCGGGATTGAACACCATACAGGGTTCCGGGATCTCCAAACGGAAAGCACTGGTGCCCTTTTCTGTGCATTTCTTGGACAATTTAGAGGACTCCTCGACTAGAGCTTTTCTTTTCTGACTTTCTTCGATACGAAAAGGGGCTCTGGTATTTCCAAAAGGAAAACACTAGAGCCCCTCTTTTGTGGGTTCCTTCATCATCATCAGCCTGTAGCAGTATACTGCTAGGCACAAGTCTAGCAGTATACTACTACGGCTACTCTCATTCAATTTTTGGCAGCTTTCTTTCTCTTTTACATACCTAAACATGCCAAACTCAGACTCAATCGTCATCACCTCGAACATCGATGCCACACTATTGCTTTGAAACCCAAGTATTACAAACCCCGCAAATGTCTTTGAAGGAATGTAGGGTAACCGAGAGGGCGTCGCGGAATGTGTTCGTAACGGTAATGTTTAATTCATCTAGTTAGTCGAGATTGCGCCGTCAAAGGGCCCAAACACCATGCCGCCATGAATATTACATTAAAGTGCGATGTGACACACTCCAGTTACACTTAATGTTGGTAAACGATCGTTTGACACGCGTAGTGTCAGTATATTTTGTACAATAATCGTGTTCTTGAAATAGTAATGAAATATTTTAGAACTAAAACAGTTTCGTATGTTGATAAAATAATCTTAACAGTTGAAGCTTCGAAAAGCGCTTATTTTCCCACAGAGCCCCGAATAGGGAGCCGGTCGGTTGTTTTTAGTGAAGTATGGATGTACTTCATCAAAATCTTACAAAAAATCTATTTAGCAGGCATGGAGCCTATTTCCATAATACAACAAACTATACACTACTTGATCGATATTCAAATAAATTTTTATTATTTTTTATCGTAAATGTTCTCTTTCCGATAATCATACACGAGATACTTCTGTATTTGGTTTTTACGTTACGCACGTCATATGCATAATATATCATTCCCCTCATTTACTACACAAAAAACTAACTTGATATACAAGGTATTACACAATAAACGCAAGATCCTAAAGTGATTTGTACTAAAACGAGAACTGAATTGCTTCTAACAATTTTTAAAGTATATTACATTTTTTTATTTCGCAATAAATGCTGTTACTCCCTTAGTGCGCTATGATAAACTAAATTTATGCTTAATTCAAAGGAATACGAAGATTTCAAATGCATTTCTATAACGTATTTCTCAATTCGCACACGTACTTGTACAAGTTTAATTGATAATTGGGGTATAAAAGTGTGTAAAAAAGGGGTCATAAATGTTTAATTTGGAAAATTGGTTTTCATATGGAATTAGTGAAGCAATTATCTAATCTCAAAAGTATCTGTTAAATTAAAAAATACACCTTGAATAGGTGTTTGTGCAAAGTGACAACCTTTATACAGTATCTCTATGTTTTTCTTACAAACAAACACCTCACGACCGACCCATACGGCCCCGTACCCTAGAGCACACTAAACAAGTAGCTTAGGCCCAAGCCTTTAACACCCACAGCATAACAGACAGCGAGTTTGCTTCATACTTCCTTTTGGATTACAGTTAACTGACTATTTCGGCAATGGGCAAAGAAATAGCTGTGAAACTAGCCAGCTTGAGAATGTAAGCTATAACAGTGCGCAGAGAAGTGAACATTTAAATGGAAAGAGTGGCTGATCGTTATACATGTAAACCTGACTCGTTTTCATTCTACTTCTATATACACTATCGCGCAAGTGACCCGAATCTATAATATGAATAACACACCCCAACTGCCAAGACTAAAGCCCGTATTACAGAACGAAAACGAAAAATCAGTCGTGAATCTTGTCTAAAAACTAACGTTTTAGTACAAAACTCAGTTCTTTAAACTACATTCACCACTGATTCTGTAATACAGACCTAAATGTACGCATCCATACTCACCTAGTAACGTAACAATTGTAACAACCAAGTTTAGATTAATATATTTTTTTCAATCGAACACCCGGTTGTTGCCTTGGTTCACATAAAGGTACAGCCCATTCGCAAGCCATAGAATAAAAAAGTTGAAATAAACTATTTAATGCTTCACGAGCAACTTGTGTAAATTTTCACTGTCCAGGTTCCTGTCAACTCTTGACAATGACACGCGAGGTTTACGTTACACAGGTAGAACAAGTAGGTATATGTTCGATAAGATTATACGAACACTCTCACTGTCACAGTGTTAGTTTGAGAGAAATGGTGTTATTTATTGAAATGAAAAGTCGTACACACTTCTCTTTTTTATGCATATATAAAATTTTCTTTTTAGCGACGTACAAAAAGTCCGAAATGCTTCCCTTCAACAAGTATTATTATCTCTTTTTGAATGTCAGTCGGACTGACTATGTAATTCTTCCCCCGAGTGAGCAAACTGTTTCAATTAGCTGTTCTTCAGCCATATCACAGCCAGGGGCTACCTCAAGAGACCACATTAAGGATATTAATGTTAAATTTTGTTTTGCTATGCAAATTGAGTTTGTACGTGAAAGCTTAAAATGATACCTTTATGAGCATATATATAATCTAATTAAATAATTTCGCCTATCAAACGTAATCATTATTTGCTTAGAAGCGTTTGAATTTAAAAAACAAACATAGTCAACCTTACATTTCAGAATATTCGTTCTTTGGTTTTGATGATTCATAAGTGCTTTACTGATTTATTGCTGGTACATAGCTGATTAGTTTTGACTCTTATCACATTTGACATTTGTTTCGTACTTGATGAATTTGATCCAAACTTCTCTAAATAATTGACATCTGTGAACTATATACGACATGAACCGAAGCTTCAGCCTTGGTTTTATCACATGGATATTTTACGCTTCAACTCCGCATTGCCGGCTACTTTTGATTCTGGGGAAATATCTCTCACAAATCGAGGTGAGAGAAATTAGCTATTCCACCACATGGACCCAGTGCAAATTGGTAGAGGTAGGTTTGTGGCCACTTGCTTTTGAAACTTATCAGGCATCTAACTCGGCTTTATGACTACCACATGTGGTAAGTGCGTCAACATCTTAACGCGTTTTCTAAAACACGGAAACGTTCAAATATGAAAACGCCACCAACGGTTACCCATCTTATATCGACCCACCTGTATGCTAATGGCTACAAGTACCCCCTTACATAAACTTCAGCTTGTTATTCCTCATATATTTATACTTTCCCGCGGGACCAAAAACGTTCAGCCTTTTTAACAGTAATACAGATGTCTTCAATGGACGAATCGATATCCATTATGATAAAACACAAACAAAACATCTCGTAAAGTTATCTTTATCTCTGTCCATCTAATTGTGTTATTATTTTTTTCTGTCTACAGTCATTTTCAGGGGCGACATACTGGCGCTAGTTCGACGCCTTCTAGTCTACAAAAAGAATGAACAGGATACTGCATTGCAATACATCCTTATCACTTAACAAACAAGGTTCATTTTTCGTTGATCAGTTACCGAATCCTCCGCAATGGGAGTCACAGGATTGCGTCATAACTTGGCAAGCAACTTAACCATTGAAAGTAGACCTCACATTGCGTAAGTGTAACAAAAACTAGAGTATTATTGTAAAGTGGTCACCATAACCTCGGATTTGTAAATGGGCACAAGGTTATGTGCTAGATGGTACTATAATAATATTTGGAGGATTGACAAAACGACCTAGGCATTACAAAGGAGAGCAACCCCAGAACAACCTTGATCCACTGTACTGGATGTGGATTTGGGTCTAAAAACAACATTACGAAACATTGAAAACACATGCGCCATTAAATACATACTTTAATACCTTCACCGTCCCACTGCTGGGGAAATTCCTTCTCGCACAAATTGAGGTGAGAGAGATTAAGTCATACTCCATCACGCCGACCCAGTGTGGATTAGTAGAAGCAGATTTGTGGCCACCTGCTATTGGAACTTATCAGGTCGCCTATACGACTTCCAACTTGGCTAACCTAAGTATCTACTCAAAGTCGTATACACGCTCATTCTAGACATGGCACATTGATCAGAATACACTACATTTAATATGCATTAGCGGAACATTGATCTGTATCCACTTTAATGATTCCGTACTAGTTTGTGTCCAAATTCCAAGACTTTAGTTCGTGTCTGGAGCAGTTATCTGTATCCGGAAAAAATAATTTATGTTACAGATATTGATCCTCGTCCAGAATATTAGTGCGGTTATTAATATATTACGAGCCATTAATTACAACTTTTACGCCTCTACCCTTAATCCTACTAAAAAAAGCAATTTAGAAAGTATAAATTAATTCAGGGGGATGGCTCCCTTCGTTTCCTCCATGCAGCTTTTATAGAGCAGGATAAAAGTGATTTCACCAAAAGATGAACCACAGTAAAAACTTTCCAGTATTGAACCTAATTAATGTGTATAATTAACATAATTTTATAATATTGTCGATTGTCGAAGCAGTGATGGCCTAGTAGTTAAACCGATAGACTGTAAAGTCAGAGGTCCCGGGTTCGAACCAAGGCACGCCACGCACGCAAGGCACCTGTGTCTTATAGAAAGCATGTGCGTTTTAAAAAATAACTATCACTTGCTTTAACGGTGAAGGAAAACATCGTGAGGAAACCTGCATGCCTAAGAGTTCCTCGAAGGTGTGTGAAGTTCGCTAACCCGCGCTGGGCTAGCGTGGTGGCCTATGGCCTACACCCTCTCAGTTTGAGAGGATGCCCGTGCCCAACGGTGGGACAGTTTCTTAACAGGAACATAAAAAAATGATCTTTTCAAAAATGATGAAAGACAATGTTACTACACCTATATTTCGCGGGCACATGTTGCTGATAACTAAGTCACTAAGTTGGGCACGATACCAAAACCCCGGTAATACTTTGTACGGCCTAAGATGCGAACCCAGGAGCACGTGATCGCCAGTCGACTTATGCGAGGCTAGACCAACGAGGCTTTTTGCTTCAACATTGATAAATTTTACTTTTTTGTGTGTAAATCCTTCAGACTTTTCTAAGCGATCTTACATCAATATCGAATATGCAACAAAATCTGAAGGATTCTGGTTGAACCAGTTGCAATGTAATTTGATTTGTTATACTGTTTATTATGAAACTGCGGTCGAACTTTTAAATTACCAGATGTAGAAACGATTCTGTGACGTGAAGCGGAAACGTTAACGTGAAACGTGATTGTAAATTTATGTGTGAACTAATTGATTCCTCGATAAACAAGGGTGACTAGGCAGCGTTTGCTTTATGGGATCATAAAATGCGTAAAAATGATCATAATATAGGCGGATATCAGAATTTGTAATAAGTAAAATCCGTTTAAATACTTTATTCAACATGCAGTTCACATAATTACCACAAGACCTGGAAGTAGTTTGTACTAAATCGTAAGCGTTATCGGTTCCTACTTTTTTCAAGAGCGCTACTTGGATGCGCCTTCAGTAAGGATGGGAAATACACCGCTGACATAGAGAGAAGAGTGAGTGCAGGGAACAGAGTGAATGGTGCGATGGGAAAGCTACTCGGGAGCCGGCACTTAAGCCATACATAAAGGAGTTCTTGTCCCAACGCTGTTATATGGTAGCGAGAGCTGGGTATGTAAGAAGGAGAATGAAAGTAGGATAAATACGGTAGAAATGCGAGGTCTGCGGAAGATGTGCGGAGTGAAGCTGACCGACCGCATTAACAACAGCATAGTAAGACAGCGAGTAGGTATGAAAGATAGTATCGGTGTAAAGATGAGAAAGGGATTGCTCCGTTGGTTCGGGCATATAGAAAGAATGCCAGAGGAAAGAATGACAAAACAGATATACAATGTGAAAGTGGAAGGATGCAGGTACCGGGGAAGACCTAGACTATCTTACCACGACCAAATAAACCGAGTCTTATCTGACGGAAAAGTCAAGAGTCTCCGTAACCGGCGAGCGTGTATGAGCCAAAATATGAGAGTCGAGGAAGCCAGAGAGGTATGTAAGGAAAGAACCTGTTGGAACTCTGTACTCTCTGCCTACCCCGCAAGGGATCTGGCGTGAGGTTATAGATAGATAGATAGACTTTTTTCAATATATGTTTTTTTTTAAATACTTATATTAGTTAATTTTTTTCCAGTATCAGTCCGACGTCTGGCATTGCGCCCGGTACAATGGCAATAGGCTTTCCCCCTATTACATGGGACCTTACATCGTCTGCAAAAAGTTGGTGTACACAGCACACCTCTGCTACCTCCTGCGTCACGGTTTGGTGATTGCTGCTTTGTTGCAATGGCAGATGTTGAGGCGTTATCTATCGCCAGATAGTCGTATGCATGTAAAATTCATGGAAATGCATCTGCGATGCTGAAATAATTTCAAGTGTGAGGCAGTGTTTTAAAAAATAATAAGAGATACATAAGATAAGAGGCGTTAGTAGCGCGGTGAGGTCGCGGTGTTGATACCGATCACCAAGGTTAAGCAGCGTTCGACTTGGTTGGCTTGAGATGGGAGACCGTTTATCGCATTTTCATATTCAAGCTTCTCCGTACTTAGGAAGGCACGTTAAGCCGTCGGTCCCGGCTACCAGTTAATGTGGTATTCGTTAAGCCGAGTTGGAAGCCTTGTAGGCGGCGTAAGTTTCAACAGCAGGTGGCCACAAATAAACCTTTACCAATCCGCACTGGGTCCACGTGGTGGAGTATGACCTAATCTCTCTCTGTTCGATTTGTGGGAGAAGACCTTTGCCCAGTGGGACAAAATAGGCTGATATTATTTTATTATTTATAAGATAAGAATCAGAAACCAGGATCAAATAACTTGACGTTAACGTAATCGACTTGACTTGCCATCCTTCTAACCCTATAAGTGTAGTAAAAGAAGGTGAACAAGACCGTAGTTCAACAAATCATTCTGTTCGAGCTTTTGTTCATAAAAATCTTCGTATGAACAGAAGCTACGTAAGTAGACTAGATAGTAGATAACCTCTATCATTTGCTACGCCGTAGCAAATGATATACCTTATAAGACTTACAAGACAATTAGTTCACACATAAATTCACAATCACGTTTCACGTAAATGTTTCCGCGCCACATCACAGAATCGTTTCTACATCTGGTAATTTAAAAGTTCGACCGCAGTTTCATAATAAACAGTATAACAAATCAAATTACATTGCAACTGGTTCAACCACAATACTTCAGATTTTGTTGCATATTCAATATTGATGTCAGATCGTTAAGAAAAGTTTGAAGGATTTACACACAACACAACTTATCAATGTTGAAGCAAAAAAGCCTCGTTGGTCTAGCTACGCATGGGTCGACTGGCGATCACGTGCTCCTGGGTTCGCATCTTAGGCTGTACAAAGTATTACCGGGGTTTAGGTATAGTGCCCAACTTAGCAATGTAGTTATCGGCAACATGTGCCCGCGAAATATAGATGTAACATGGTCTATTTTGGTTACATAATTTTTGAAAAGATCTTTTTTTTATGATCCTCGTGAAAGTTTTTGTTTAAGCATGGTCTGTTAAGAAACCGCCCCACTGTTGGGCACGGGCCTCCTCACAAACTGAGAGGGTTTAGGCCATAGGCCACCACGATACCCCAGTGCGGGTTGGCGAACTTCACACACCTTCGAGGAACTCTCGATCCGGTCGATCAAGATCCGCCGCTCGGAGGCCCATGCTGGGCACTCGACAGATCGCCGTCGTCTCGCGTCCGATCTTGCTCAAATAATTACCGAAACAGCCGTGACCGTGTGCAAGCCTGTCCATCTAACTCCTAATTTATAAGGTTTATATTATATTATATAGATAATAGGTGAAAACGCGCTCTTAGCGCTGCGGTACAGATGTGTCGCGATCTCTAACGTTAAACAGCCGTCGCAATGATCAATATGAGAAGAATTAACATTTCTAGCATGTTAATTTTTAGACAGCTCCTATTCAAGTTTGAAAGAAGGTTTTGACAGTGTTTGTAAATAATTAAATAACTTGATTATAATTTTGCAGACTCCTTCTAATTTTTGTTCATTCAGGTGCATAATAAAATAAGTAGGAAAGAGTGCACACACTGGTAGCGTTACAAGTCGCTGTATTCTCACTCTCATCCTCAAGGGTAAGCAGACTTAAACTCGATCAGCGTGAAATTGGCGTTCGTTTTGACATTTTAGCAAGGCATATGGCGTTTGGTCCTGGTTGCCTGATATGGTAGTTGGTAAACCTTACGAACGACTTCATAAGTTTCGACAGCAGACAGTCACAAACTTGCTACCACCAATCCGTGCTAGGTCCGTGTGGTGGAGTATAACATATTTTCTCTCTCTTTGAGAGAAGGCCTATGCCTAACAATGGAATAGATATAGGCCGATTTATTAAGTAAATACAGTCAATCAGCCTTACAGTCTGATTTCATCAACCATAAGAACCACTTATTCATATCGTCAATCGGAGTTAATAAAGCTTCCATTATGTATTTGAACATCGACAACTTAATATTATTTACGTTGCGGGGAAGCTATGAGCTAGGGTTGATGCTTATTGTATAAAGATCTCGAAGCCCCAACACTGTTTCGAAGAAGACCACCGCTGGGGTTTTAGAGTGTAATAAAAAATCCACATACAGGGGTACCAATTTGGAACTTTTATTTCACATACGCATTAGTTCCACACACGTAGGGAGGAATCTCTCCTCAGAAAGGCTGAGAATCTTCCGCGGGTATTTTTTGCCACGACGAAAAACCTGAGATAAACTGCAATTATCTTTACCGTAACTAATTAAGAACCATATTTTTTAATCTGCACTTTTTTGACCAATTAATGCGCCTGAATTTGCTTTTACATTTTTATAAAAGAAAATAACATGTTATTAAGATCTTTATATTTAAGATTTATAGTTGTATTAAAATGTAGATATTTCTGAAATCGATGATTTGGAAATCTAATTCTTAGAGAGCTTTTGGAAACAGCGGTCTTGGAAGATATTTACGAATATCCTGTTTAACTTTTTTGTTTATTACAAATGCTTACCTGAACCTACCTATATCCATAGGAGACGAGTTATACGACTAAAGAACCTTGAATAATGGGTATCTATAATAACATTTTCCTTTTACTTCAAACTTATTATTTATCAATATCTACAAGTTGGCAGCCCGTCGCTGATCGAATGGCGCGTCCCGGAGCGCCAACCGTCGCGACTTGAAGACGCCATCGCGACGCCGAAGGACACTCTGGCGACGACATGTCTGGACATAGTTCAAGGATGCTGCCATTGCGTCCAATATTGTAGAGAGACATGCTAGGGCGGTGGAAAATTGATCTGACGTGTTATGGGTATAGTTGTTAGGAATTTACGATGCTAGAAAGTTTATTTGTAAATGGGTTCATTTGTCTTTGAAATAAACAAGAAATGTTGATATTTTATGATGTAAAATAGTAATGGAAGTTTTTTATGATTCGATACCACTGATATTTGTGGCGAAAAAACAAAAGGTCGTAGTTCAAAAATGCTGCCATTGCGTCCAATAAATTAGAGTGACATGCTAGCAATGGAAAATTGAACTGACGTTTTATGGGTTGCTATAAGAATTTGTGTTGAAAAATTTAGTTGTGAATGAGGTAATTAATCTCTGAAATAAATAAGAAATGTAGATACTACATGACGTAAAATAGCATTCGAAGTATATATTTGTCGTTAAAATTTGAAGTGTAGTATGTTATAAGTGGGTACGGTTCTTTAGTGGCTTTTACTAAGTATGTACACGTCTTTATAAGAACCGTATCCATAACCTGCTTACTAGGCACTATACCTTATAATACGCAATATAATTTAGTATTAGGGGAATTCATTAAACATATTTTCAACGAGATGGTTGTGTTTATTAGAACCTCGTGAGCGCAACATTATACATTGATATTTGTAGCGAAAAAAATTGGCGAGTTGATAATGTACCGAATTTTATACCGACTCTCAAAGTTGAAGTCCTGACGAAAAGATTTGTACCCGAAGATTGCACACATTTTATTTATAGACTTGCTCAGGCTGAAGTAAATCTATCAAACTTTTTATAAAATTGACTATATTGTCACAGCGTCACACTTACGTTGTACTAAACTTATAAAATTGCCGACTTTTTGCGAGTGTGAATGAACACGTTGTTGGCGGAGGTGTCTTTAAATTCTGTTAAGCTGCAAAAAACTCGACCATTCTGACCTCATTCATACAAATCGCCCATTTTATAAGATTAGTAAAAAGTACCATACTATGACTAAATAGACTGTCTTATCTGAAGGGCAAGTTAAGAGTCTCCGTAATCGGCGAGCGTTTATAAGACGAACTATGAAAGTGGAGAAAGCCAAAGAGGTCTGTAAGGAAAGAACCTGTTGGATCTCTGCACTCTCTTCCTACCCCGCAAGGGATCTGGCGTGATAATGTGTTGTTGTTGTACAATATTTTTTGTTTGTACAGTACACACAAATATTTTTATTTAATTTGTAAAATGTGTTGTAAACACAATATCTGTACTTTTATGGTATTGTAAATGTTTTTTTAAGAAACGTACCCCACACTATGGTTTATTCCTGTGTCGTAAAGATAGATAGTAAAAAGTAAATGTTACACTAAGAGTCATTATTGCCATTGGTTTCTTTACATACATATTCCTTCTTTTTAGTTTTCTTTCAAATTAATATCAATAAGAGACACGTTCTTAATATTGTCTTCACAAGATTTTCATAAAACATGTCCTCATATTGAGATCGGCAAAATTTCGCATTCAGGGCATACGCGCACAAACAACAGAAAGTTAAGGGTGAAAAAATGTCTGTGGAACGGAATGCCGTGTTTGAAGACGGCGTATGTGACTTTGACAATGTTAAACAAATACCGAATTTCCTTACAAAGTTTTGTATTCGTATTACTCCTAAATAATTACTTTGAGTCATTACTAGAACTAGTTTTAAAAGCTCTAATATGAATTTTAATGTTATTTATTTTTAAATCAAATCTAATTTTCTTTTATGTTTTGAAGGAAATATCCCTTTATCAAAAGTATTATCAAAAGTTTAGAATGTAAGTAAAAGAACGTCCATCTTCATTTCCTTTAAAATTCTAAAATGAACATTTTGGCGTTACCATACTTATAAATTACAAAAAAATACGCATTCTTTCGTCACTTCAATAGCTATTATAGAATACTTTGTCCTATTATCTATGGGTCTAATAAAAAAAATGTAAGCTCCACCATACCGGATTCTTTGGATTCAATATCTCGGAATAAGGGTACCGACATCGCGTTACTCATACCCGAATTCAGCACTGACAAATTTTATGCGCGTTTCCGAGAAAAACGGCTTTAAAAAACTGACAAACGCACGAAAGTAATCTCGTTTATTTTTTTTCTCGGAGGCTCGAACCTCCAAAAAATAACTATCTAGATAGACAAGAGTGGTTTTGCTGCAGCAACATGCTGAGGTAGCATCCTATTCGACAACACAACCTCGGATATTTGCAGATAATTGTTTGTTAATGTTATTTATTCCACTGTACACAAGTATGTGTTGTGGTTCAATAAATACTTTTTCTTTCTTTTGCAATTTTATATTTTCTCTCTCTATCACTTATTTTTATCCATATTTGCCTTTTACCTTCATTGCCCAAAGCAAAGTTCGCACGAATCGAATAAAGCGCTGGAATGAAACAAACCACTAACAGTTTTTTTTTTTTGGAAAACTTACAGCACTTCATCGTGTAAACGAGGAGTAATAATTTCTGGTAGGTGCGTGGGGAAAAGGTAAAGATTCGGTGATCGCGTAGTATACAACGTAGTAATGCGCTCGTTACGCCGCTGATACTGTGATATATACCGTCTCCGAGGTAGTTGTGTCCCGCAAACGTGGAAGATGTCCCTGTTTAAACGAGTTCCTGCTTTTATAGTACCCTTTTTTCTCCGTAAATTTACCGTCGGTGAATAACGCTAAAATCTTAGATTAATTATTTATCTAGATGGAGCATCTTGTACGCAGAAACAGCATAAAATTTATCGACCCATAGAATAGACAAATTGTAGTACAAAAACCCTAAAATCAAACACTGGCGTAAAGCGCACATTAGGCATTATGCTGAGGCCACTTTTGGTGCTATTATTGTGAGCAATGTTCCATCTAGACAAGTTGTTTTAGTCTAAGGTCAAAGTAATACATATCTGGAGTCTGACTAAGGCTAAACGTAACGGTTATATTCTTATTACGTGAGGCAGCTTTATTCACCGGGGATGTGTAAGTGATGCGCGTGAAACCCACCAATAGGATTGTTGCATTTTTAGAGTTTAGTAATTCAGGTTTTTGATTTAGGTTGAGCTATTTGAAGTTATCGTCATCAGCTGATACACGGTCAGCTGCAGTAGAGATATCGCCATAGATCGCAACGAGGATTCTTTTCTGCTGTACTTATCCAGTTATTTAAAATATCCTTACTAAAATAACATGTTAGTCAATATCGTTCAAAGGCCAGTGGAAAGTTCAAAGGCGTCTTATTTTTTTTTGCTCATTCTCATATAAACTTTCTTACTAAGTATATTTTTCTTTACAAATATAAGACTGCCCATCTTAATGTTGGTAAACATTTCTGAACATTTGTCCGTGTCCATAAAACTTAATCCTACAAAATAACTCTATTATGTTGTCAGACAAATTCGTGACGCAAAAACAGGGATATTTCCCGCGACCCTTCACCCGACTATTTTGCTGTACACATATACTTTTTGGATGTTTTAACGCCTCCATAATATAATGGAATAAATGGGAAAAGGTTTTTCCTATCTTTTGTGTAAGAAGGTTCATTTTTACAAGCTTTTATTTAACTTGCAATGTTTGTATGTCTGTCTGACTGTCTGTCTTTCCGGTTTAAATCTTATGATACATTTTTCAAGCACTTGCGGTTATCCGATTAAGCTGAAATATTTGCAAACGTATGGAATGTTAGTGAGTAAAATATTATGGTACCATGGAGCTGGTCTGATGATGGGGTCGAAAGGTGGTCATAGGAACATGTGAACTATACAACGTAACCCCCTCGTGTTTAAGCTTGTTAGATTGGTATTTACAAGAAATTTACAACTGGATAATGTTCAAGGTCCGATGATGAAGCCCAATAGTGGCCAATGGAAGCACCCAGCTACTCAATATAACTCTGCCATGTTTTGGACTCATTGCATTTGTCTTGACGAGAACTTTAGACCCGGAGGGTGTCCAAGATCTGTTAATGGAATAGAAAGCCATAGAAACTTCTCAACTATAAAAGATATCTCCGTCGTGGTTTTGCTATAAAAGCTTATAAAAAGAACTTCTTTAATTATTTTTTTTAATAACGCAAATACACCACTTTGACGGACGGCTTGGTATATTAGTTAAGAGCTTAAGCCGTTTGCGAACAGGGCCGAGTACTCGAAGGTTCAATACTCACATGGGAAAAGTCTTTGTGTGTCCCCACGATTACTTATTTCTGGCTGTTTGAGTGTGAATTGTTTTAAACGCACCTACGACGACAGCCCATAGCATAAAGGCAGGTATTATAATATAATAATAATATCAGCCTATACTGCCCACTGCTAGGCAAAGGCCTTCTCTCACAAAGCGAGGTGCGTGCGTGCGAGGTCAGTGCGGATTGGCGGAGGCAGGCTTGTGGCCACCTGCTGTTGGAACTTATCAAGCCGCCTTTAAGGGGTCCAACTCTGTTTAACGACTACCACATTAAGTGATAACCGGGCCCAACGGCTTAGCGTACCTTCCGAAGCATACACATATATCACAGGTCGACCGAGTCGAACGCTGCTTAACCTTGGTAATCGGTATGAACACCGCGGTCGCTCAGCGCTACGAGTGCCTCATTTATAATGTCAAAAATCATCTCACATTTATTATAAAAAATGCGAAAGAAGAACTTCAAATCTGAGTCAGGACATGAAGTTTATTATATACTTCATCACCAACACCAGTGCATTTCTCGTGGAGATTTTGGAGCCCCTTTCAAAGTGTTAAAACCGACCACCCATGGTATTTTAGGCGGTATGAATCCGACACACCCCGCGTGATATCTCCTACGCTCGTGCGATAAGTTGATTTTACTCACAAAGTGATCCAAATTAGCGTATTTTACCTAACTCATATAATTAGCCTCGCGAAAACTACACAATCTGTAATGTACGGTAACCACACGAGGCACCGTGACAAGTTTGTGTTGAAGACACAACATTGTGTTGCCATGAATTTATATTGATACTCTAACGGATTACGTATTAACTGTGTATCGAGAAAATAGTGACTGCAACAACAAATAACAAAAATGAATAATAAAATGGTAAAATTGTTGAGAGGAGAATGCGCGAGAAGTCCGATGGAATGTTGTGCGAGGCACAAGGGGGTTTCAGGTCCGGAAGAGGATGTTCGGATCAAGTTTTCTCCCTTCGCAACATCGTAGAGAAGCATCTGGCAGTGGGCCGGAAGGTTTTCTGCGGTTTTGTGGATCTGGAGAAGGCGTTTGATAGAGTTGTGCGAAAGAGACTTTGGGACATTTTGCCTGAGTATGGTATAAATGGCACTCTGCTGCGGGCCGTCCAGTCCACCTATGTGGACTGCAAGGCATGCGTACGGGTGGGTGGTAACATGTCACCCTGGTTTGACGTTGAAATCGGCGTCAAGCAGGGTTGCGTGTTGTCCGCTAGACTGTTTATAATATATTTGGATAAAAGTCTTCAAAGACTGAAAGCGATGAATGAAGGTGTACAAATGAGTGATCTAGTGGTAAATCATCTACTATATGCAGATGACGCGGTTTTGATAGCACCAACAGCCACTGATCTGCAATCACTAGTCACAGTTATGAAAGACGACTGCATGAAAAATGGCTTACATTTGAATGTGAAGAAAACCAAAATTATGGTTTTTGAACGGGAAGAAACCAGAACGAATGCAAGGATTGTGGTTGGGAACGATGTGCTGGAGCAAGTGAATGAGTTTGTATATCTTGGATGCGCATTCAGTAAGGATGGAAAATACACCGCTGACATAGAGAGAAGAGTGAGTGCAGGGAACAGAGTGTAGGGGTAAGGTGATTGATTCCTTATCCTACAGATGAGTCGTGACCCGTTTGTGGGAGATAAAGATTGTTTGTTACTTAAAATGGTTTTAATTAGAATTTACAATTAAAACATGTTAGTTGTTTGAGTACAAAATTGCTACTGATATGTTAAATGTTATACAAATTCCAATGTTCTGCTGAATCGCAGGTTTACTGGAGGACGTTCGGACTGCAACATAAATACAGTAAAATTCACTATATAGAATAATAATGTGCGTGTCCGTACATCCTGCCAGGCCTAAAAGTTATACAACCACAAATGTTAATAATATAAAAAGATATAAATGTTTTAAAATTAAATGTTGAATGTAGGTTGAGGACGTGCGTATTCCGATCTCGAGTGTTGGAACCGTGTAGTAGTTGTCCTCGGTAGGGTTCTCATCTCAATGTTGACGGTTGCGTTGTCGGTCGGCGCGGGCGCGGGCGCGGCGCGGCGCCTGTGCACGTAGCTGCACGCTGCCGCCGCCACCACCAGCAGCACCACGAGGCTTGTGTACGACACCGCGTATTGGTGTATATCATGGCTTGTTATCCCGTTATCTAATTCGCTCTGGACCTGCAGTTCGTCTATTTTTTGTTTCAGTTCGTCTAGGTTGGCTGCATCTTGTTTTAAGTTTGTTGTAAGTTTTGGAGAGAATTGGACTTCAGGACTTGTCAAGTTATTTATATCATAGCTGTTCACTTTTGGTATGTGAATTTCGGTATTTATGTTTATATAACTCTCGTGCAGCGTTTTTGTATAAAATGTTGCGTCTTCGTGCTTTACTATACAATTAGGATCTACTTCAATAATTCATGCTTTTTGTGTTGTTCTTGCACTGATGTGTTCATCACATATAAGTTTTAGTTCACATGTACTACAGCAGAAATAAATCCAAGTATTCGGCTTATGCAGCTCGAGCCATTTGTTATTGCATGTGTCCTCAACGTACTCACAGCTCTTAGCGTATTTGCCGGTTATTAGTGATATTTCACAGGGCGTGTTATTACTGCGCATGTTGTATGTTGGTTTGTTTAGCTTACAGATCAAGTACTTTTGCTCGACTACTGTACAGGTCCCGATATCTTTTTCTGACAAGGCCATGTATATTTCTTTTCTCAAGTTTATTCCAACGTCGTTTGTTTGTTTGTTTGTTTGTTTGTTTGTTTGTTTGTTTGTTTGTTTGTTTGTTTGTTTGTTTGTTTGTTTGTTTGTTTGTTTGTTTGTTTGTTTGTTTGTTTGTTTGTTTGTTTGTTTGTTTGTTTGTTTGTTTGTTTGTTTGTTTGTTTGTTTGTTTGTTTGTTTGTTTGTTTGTTTGTTTGTTTGTTTGTTTGTTTGTTTGTTTGTTTGTTTGTTTGTTTGTTTGTTTGTTTGTTTGTTTGTTTGTTTGTTTGTTTGTTTGTTTGTTTGTTTGTTTGTTTGTTTGTTTGTTTGTTTGTTTGTTTGTTTGTTTGTTTGTTTGTTTGTTTGTTTGTTTGTTTGTTTATTTGTTTGTTTATTTGTTTGTTTGTTTGTTTGTTTGTTTGTTTGTTTGTTTGTTTGTTTGTTTGTTTGTTTGTTTGTTTGTATGTTTGTTTGTTTGTTTGTTTGTTTGTTTGTTTGTTTGTTTGTTTGTTTGTTTGTTTGTTTGTTTGCTTGTTTGCTTGTTTGCTTGCTTGCTTGCTTGCTTGCTTGCTTGCTTGCTTGCTTGCTTGCTTGCTTGCTTGTTTGCTTGTTTGCTTGCTTGCTTGCTTGCTTGCTTGCTTGCTTGCTTGCTTGCTTGCTTGCAGTTGTTCAAGAGTTCAAAACAGTTGTTCAAAACAAATGCTAAGAAGCATTTGTTTTTCATGCGTGATTCGGCGCTCCAGTTCTTGCTTGGAGGTCAAAATCAACGTTTTTGTTTGTTCATAAAATTGTTGGAGTTTTTCAAATACCTTGTTGTCAAAGTAATTACCCTTTTTCTCAGTCTTTAGCAAAGAAAGACGGGTATTGTTAAACTCAAATGTTGACCAATTGTTTTCAAGTTTCTTCAGACGCTCGTTATGGTATTCAAGAGTTTGTTTCCTTGACGGGCTATCTTTCTTGAAGTTGGCCTGAATGGCTTTGATGATCTCCACCAGTTCAGCCTGTTGTTGTAGAATATCATCATACGAATCCGTAGACATTATGTTATGTTGTTATTTAATATGTTACTTAAATTTGTTTATGTTATGTTGTTCCCTGTTCACCTACTTGGTAAAATGATTCCTGTTTTCACACTTGTTTAATTGTTCACTGTTTTCACCCGGCACTAGTTTTGTTTAATCTTTAGTGACTCTATCAGCTTAGTTACGTTATGTGCAACGTCTCAATTCGCCTGGGTGATTCCGCTGGTGGAAAGCCAGGTAAACCGATTTGCTAACGCAGCAAAGACTCAAAAACACTAAAGCAGGGCTCGAAGGACCAAAATGTAGGGGTAAGGTGATTGATTCCTTATCCTACAGATGAGTCGTGACCCGTTTGTGGGAGATAAAGATTGTTTGTTACTTAAAATGGTTTTAATTAGAATTTACAATTAAAACATGTTAGTTGTTTGAGTACAAAATTGCTACTGATATGTTAAATGTTATACAAATTCCAATGTTCTGCTGAATCGCAGGTTTACTGGAGGACGTTCGGACTGCAACATAAATACAGTAAAATTCACTATATAGAATAATAATGTGCGTGTCCGTACACAGAGTGAATGGCGCGATGGGAAAGCTACTTGGGAGCCGGCACTTAAGCCGAAAAGCGCAGCTGGCCATACATAATGGAGTGCTTGTCCCAACGCTGTTATATGGCAGCGAGAGCTGGGTATGTAAGAAGGAGAATGAAAGTAGGATAAATGCGGTGGAAATGCGAGCTCTGCGGAAGATGTGCGGAGTGAAGCTGACCGACCGTATTCGCAACAGCGTAGTAAGAAAGCAAATAGGTATGAAAGAGAATATCGGTGTAAAGATGAGAAAGGGTATGCTCCGTTGGTTCGGGCATATAGAAAGAATGTCCGAAGAAAGAATGACAAAACTGATATACAACGCGAAAGTGGAAGGATGTAGGTACCGGGGAAGACCTAGACTATCTTACCATGACCAAATAGACCGGGTCTTATCTGAAGGACAAGTCAGGAGTCTCCGTAACCGGCGAGCGTGTATGAGACGAATTATGAGAGTAGAGGAAGCCAGAGAGGTATGTAAGGAAAGAGCCTGTTGGAACTCTGTACTCTCTGCCTACCCCGTAAGGGATCTGGCGTGATGATATAGATAGATAGATAGATAGAGAATAATAAAATATCCAATACAAAATCACCTCAACTGTTTTCGAATCCACATTTCGAACATGGTGTCAAAAAATTCAAAATAAATTTCTTCCGAAACCCTGTTTCCAAATAAGAATAAAAATTCTGTGTTCGAAATATCTTAAATTGTATTACCAAAATCTTCATAGACAAGTCAAATCCTTAGTCTAATATAAAAATGTTAAATGCCGTAACTCATCTTACTAAATAAAGCTCGGAGCAGCAGCGCCATCTGTTCTGGGATCATTTCATTTACGAGACGAGTGGCTGGCTTGCCCTCGCCGCTTCTATTCTGGACCTTTATTCCGCATGATCAATTTAACACGTAACCCGGCGCGTTATATTAACTTAGTGAAATGATCTCCACTCAAGTAACATACAGAATATCATTACACGATCATTTGACTAAGTTATGGTAACGCGCCGCATTTCGTCATTGCGAATAAGAACCCTGTTGAATAAATGAAGATAAAAAGATGACGTTACGCTTTTATATCTATTATATCTATAATCTACACTAATATAATAAAGAGGAAAGATTTGTATTTTTGTATGTTTGTAACGAATAAACTCCTGGACCGATTTCAATGATTCTTTCACCATTAGAAAGCTACATTATCCAGAAGTAATACAGGCTATATAACATAGACCCGGTAGGTGGCGACCGGCGTGGTGTTGTCGACCGGGTACGAAGTTGCGGGAAACTGCTAGTTAATAATATATTAACAGGCAAAAGAAGAAATCGTAGTGTTTTATTAACACCCTTTTTTAAACTTAACCTTACACTAGGAATTATCCCCGTGTCCTGAGTGCGTCTACAAACATGAAATTCACACGCACAAACATCCAAATCAAAACAAATATTTGTGGGTCACACAAAGATTTGTCCCGACTATTAGACACTGGGCGGAGAGCTTAAGCTGCGCCATTGCGCTAAATCGTCCGCAAGTATTATGTTATGACATTGTCAATTTCTATGAAAGTTTGAGAGATTTTCATCGGTAAATAAAAGAAAAGACTAAAACAAAAGATCCTTGTCGCTCTGTACAATAATAAATATAGAACTCAAATACTTGGCCCTAAATTCTATCGCTGCGTTTGTTTCTGTGCCTTACTTAATAAAATTATAATGAACTCTCTTGCAATAAATAATGATATTGTCATTTGTCATACAGAAATTGCGTTTTTAAAGCTTCTGAAATAATTAGATTTTGTATTTGACACCAATCTTTACCTCATTCTATTTCTGCTACTTAAAAAGAAAAAGTTTATTTATTTATTTAAAAGCACCTCAACAACTTACACACCAGTTAAGTCATAGAATTAAATTATTACATACATTATTTTTCATGATGTGTCAGTCACTTAAAGAAGTGCACAGCACTTGCAGATTGAATTATAATTATTAATAGTGCGTAGCAATAATTATTGAACATGCATTAATAGAATGTGGAGTATATAAAACGGAAATTACAATTATTGTGATTGTCGATAAGATATTTTGCAGACTAAACAAAATATAAAAAAGCAATAATAAGATAAGATTATGTCAGGTAAGTTAATACAAAATGTCAAAGTAAGGTAAAAAAAATGTCAAAAAATATGTCAACAATGTCACATATGGTTATGTCAAGTAGTTGCTTAAAAGATTATTTCGAAACTGAGAGAATGAATTAGAGAAAATGTCAATGCTGTTACAGTGTGATAAAATCTCATTGTAGTTTCGCATCATACGGTTAAGAGGTGCGAAACGACCTATGTTTGTTCTGGATGTTGTGTTAGAGAATGTATTGGGTGCTCTGACAGATCTTAGAAAGGATAAACGAGGTACAGTTAAATTAATCCCACTCAGCAATTCTGGAGAATCGACCAATCCATTGACGACTTTGTAAAGCAACGTTTGATCAGCTACGGTACGTCGATGCTCTAAAGCTGTCACCTTAAAAAATTGCAGTCTTTCGCCGTAGCTCGCCTCGTGAGGACAATGATTACTTTTATACCTAAGATACCTCGTGTATCCTCTCTGGATCCTTTCGATGCGATCGATATGAATACGGTAGCTGGGTGTCCATACTGGAGAAGCATAATCCAAGATACTCCTAACAAGAGAAAAATAAAGGACCTTAAGCGTTGCAATACTTCGGAATTCCTGAGACACTCTCTTAACAAATCCTGACATCTTGGCTGCCTTGGTAACAATATTGTCAATGTGGTTTGAGAATGAAAGCTTTCTGTCTAGGAAGACTCCCAAGTCACGTATAATATCAACTTTGCCGAGTGCTACCCCATTTAGTACATATGATGAAGGAATCTCATTTCTGTTTCTTGTGAATGTCATATGGTAGAATTTGTCGGCATTGAGAGTCATCTTATTATTTCGACACCATTCAATAACTGCATTTAAGTCGTTTTGTAGTATATCTACGTCGCGGTCCGATTTAATGTCTTTATATATTTTTAAGTCGTCGGCAAAGAGCAAACATCTACTGCCATCGATTATATTCGTTATGTCATTGATGTAAGCAATAAATAAGATTAGACCCAAATGCGAGCCCTGCGGAACGCCAGATGTTGAAGCGTATTGTAATGACTGAAATCCCTTTACTACAACTCTCTGCCTTCTCTCAAACAAGTATGATTTAAACCAGTGTAAAAGATCACCGAAAATACCAAAGGTTTCTAGTTTCTGCAACAACGTTTTATGGTCCACCTTATCAAAGGCACTACTGAAATCAGTATCAAAGGCACTACTGAAATCAGTCAACTTGTACACGGGAGTCTATTTTTAGGCTAAGGTCATTAATGTATTGTAGTAAGTTTGTTGTAGTAGATTTTTTTGTACAAAAGCCATGCTGTTCAGGGACAATCTGCGACTTTAAATAAGATGTCAGTATTGGACACAAAAGTGATTCGAATATCTTTGAAAACACCGATAAGAGTGATATAGGGCGATAGTTTTTTACATCACCCGTCTCTTCCTTTTTAAATATAGGAACTACGTTTGCTAATTTCCATTCCGCCGGAAACTGAGATGTTGAGATTGATTTATTAAAAATAATTTTAAGCGGTAAAGTAAGGTTTTTAGCACATTTTTAATGAATGACGGTGGAATCCCATCTGGCCCTGGACTTTTGTGAATTTCGAGTTTAATTAGAGCTTTGAGAATATCTTTTTCAGTGAATATTATTCTACCCAATGACATTTGAGAGAACTGCGTAGTGTTATTTGCGTTGGATTTTGTACTTTAGAGCCAGACGAAGGAAGCTAGGTTGAAGCAAAATGTTTGGCAAATAAATTACATACATCAACACCACTTGCAGCAGTAATACCATCCAATTTCATTTCTGATGGTATGGCATTGGCAGCTCGGTGCCTACCCCTAACAAAGGACCAAAAACATTTTGGATTATGGCGGATATTATTTTCAGTACATTTTATGTATTTGTTGTAAGAATCTCTTATCATCTTGTCTGCTCTATCATTCAGAAGCTTGTATTCGTATTGATCTCGAGGATTATGATATTTTTTAAAACGAGTTCTTAGCTTTTCCTTTTCATTTAAAACCCGTATCAAGGATTTAGAGAACCACACCGGAAACTTATTTTTGCGACATATTGTTTTTGGGACCAGATCGTCTATAATTATATAAAGAATACTGTAAAGTACATGAACCATTGCATCGACATTTTCACAACTCGTAAAACTCTCAAACCAATTCACTTTTCCTAGCTTATTGTTTATTGCAGTATAATCAGCCTTGTTGAAATTATATCTATGAGAACTTTTACATTTCAAGGTTTTTGTTGTGACTTTATTCCATTCAATTTCCAAAGGGGGGTGATGCGCGTCTATAGCCAGTAAGGGAGTTTGGCATTCTTTTAATATTCCGCCATGGAAATTGCATAAAATAAGGTCTAGACATCTATTGTTACAATTTCTGACATAGTTTAATTGTTGAAAGTTATTGAGAGACATAAAATCAATCAAGGAGTAACCAAGAACATTATTGTAATTAATAGGTATAGTACGCGAACAGTTGGAAGAACTCCTATCGTGCTCCCAATGGATCGATCCCAGGTTAAAGTCACCGGCAATCATTATGTCACCGTCAATACCGTCTATTGTTGAGGACGTGTGTTCGAGAAACGCGTTTAAGTCCGGTTGTTTTACTGGTGGAGGCAAACAAACAGCACACTTTACTTTCAGATGGCTCAGCACGAGATGATTGACGTTAGCGTGTGCTAGCGAGTAAGCGTGCTGTCACGTTCATGTTTAGTCAGTATATTTGTAGAGAGGCAGGTATATTGTATAGGTGCTTGGATAGGTGCCGTTTCAGCTTTACTTTATTTAACATTCCCTTCCTTCTATACATTTTTTTTTCTTTTTCTGTAATTGAGGGAACCATTTAGCCATTCTCATGAATAATATAATTTGTTTAATTTATGTTAGACGGACCTGATAGACCAGCCTATATTTTTCTTCCATTCCCCACGAAAAAATGTAGATGTAAAAAGAAAATGTTAAAGTACTATTTTAAAGAATGAGAAAACAGATATAAAGTGCGAACGTGCAAGGATGTAGGTACCGGGGAAGACCTAGACTATCTTACCATGACCAAATAGACCGTGTCTTATCTGAAGGGCAAGTCAAGAGTCTCCGTAACCGGCGAGTGTGTATGAGACGAACTATAAGAGTGGAGAAAGCCAGAGAGGAATGTAAGGAAAGAACCTGTTGGAACTCTGTACTCTCTGCCTACCCCGCGAGGGAGCTGGCGTGATAATATAGGTAGATAGATAGACTATTTTAAAAGAGCAACCGTGGAGTTTCTTGCCTTTCTTGTCCACAGTAATGACATTCAGAAGTGGTGGTAGAGTAGAACTACTACAGTTACGATTCATAAATGCTGTAATAGTTTACTTGAATAAAAAATATTCTTATTCGTATTTGATTCTATACCAACTCGCTAACGTCGATTTTTACTTGCTAAGCCCTCAGCTTTGCCAAATAGTGGCCACGGTGGCACGGAACATTAAACAATTTATTACTAGCGAATAAAGACCTACCTACATTTTTATAATTACTGCAAGGTCTTTCTTATAACCTACATACATTTCTACCTAATGTTAAGCCGCAGGTGCGCATGAAATTGAAGCAACAATTACTACCTGCAATGTAAGTAGTCACACGTTCATGCGAGTTGTCACTCAGTGACGTGTTGTGAACGGAATGATTGAATTATGCCGTTTTGTGTCGCTCCCGCCTGTTAAAATGCTGTTGAGCTTAAAAAGAAACATGACAGCATCACATTTCATACCTAACTAACGAATTCAGGTGCCGTATTATTTAAATATCTAATTATCTCTTCCGTCTGTAGTTGTCCTAGTAAAAAACCCCGCGTCCATTTTGTTAGTGTAGCTAGTATAACAATTTTATTTTTCCTAACTTTTATTTGCTAAGGACTTTATAAGTTCTAGTATTAAATGGTATTAAGATAGTTAACTACTACATCACGGTTTCAAATATTTAGTTAACTTGAATAAAATATATTTTCCCTACGTTAAATTACTGCAAACCTTAATAGTTCAAGTATATCTATTTCTTGAGTTTAATATGCATTAGAATACACGTTACCGCAACAATAATTTTATTAATATCTACTCTAATGTCATCAACATTTACCCCAAAAAATGGTAATCTTTCCGGGCTGCCAACATTACGCGCGTGGGAAGTGCGGTGGGTGCGGGACGTGTGTTGGCTTCACCACGCGGCCTGCAATTACGACTGGACGCGCCTTCTGAATATATTCTAAGGGTGGAATGATAGATAACCTCTAAGCGTGTTCTGGTAGAAGGAAATCCGGGAAAACCTGTATCCCTGATTGATGATAACGATTTATTTTAACTTCCAATGGCTATTACTCAAACTGTACTTGTATTTTTTTCCTTTTCAGGTATAGAGGACTGTCTGTTTGCTACGTTGGTTTAGTGGTGCATCATGCCGCTGGCGAACACGAAGTTTTGGGTTTGATCCTGAGTCGGTCAGTGTTTTGGGGTATTTTATTGTAAAGTATCCTTTTTGCTAATTCAGGTTATAAACTATTTAGGCGCCAAATTACATCCAAAGCCGTTAAACCGTTTTTTCGTGATTGAGTAACGAACATCGAAACTTTCACCTTTATAATATTAGTAGGATAAATAGTTGATAAGAACTTAATGTCATAAACGTCGCCACGCCTGTATTCCTCAAGCGCGGGTGGTAGAAGTGTACTGAGTTCACCCACGTTTCGCCGACGATGTTAGATTCCATGTAATAGGGGGCGAGCCTATTGCCATATACCGGGCACAATTCCAGACTCCGGACTCGTACAGGGAAGCTTTCGTTAGAAAAACTACACTTGTCCGACCTATTGAAGGATGGTAATTTAGTTTCGGTTTTGATGTATAGCGGTAGTTTGTTGTATATTTTACGGTCATCGTTGACCATTTTGATGCGTGATTTTGGAAGATATATTTGATTGGAGTGGTATGGTTTTTAGTTTTCAATTTTTATTAATATAAAAATAAATTATTCTCTTAGTCACAACACTAGAAAATTGTTCTCTTCAATTATCTAATAACTAACCAGAATGACAGTTCAATAAAAAATGCTATAAAGTTTTATGATATCCATTGAGACGAGCCACATTAAAAGATTCACTGGAGCAAGTAGACGCAACTCTGTGTTCTGAATTATTCATACACCGCACGCACAAGTGACATCGCATCTCCTGGCTGTGTCGCGGTTACAGCCTGAATAACTAACTCTAATATAGACGAATAAGCTTCGAACATTTAACAGATAGCATGTGAAAAATCATATGAAATTTTTCATTCGTTTTTTTAATTTATTCATGGCGGCTGCACACACGCGATAATAAAAAACACACCTTTTAGATGTCATTGTTTTGCAGATGAATACAAACAATACAACGAATTACAAAAACAAGTGTGACTCTACTTAGAAATTAAAATTAAAAATCGTTGCATATGAAATTTCACAATTGAAATTATCATGAAGTGAAATTGTAAATTCTTTTCTTTTTTTGAAAAAACGTAGCCCCACACTGGGATTTATTGATGTGTCGTGGGTGCGTTTACAAACATGAAAATTCACAAACACAAATACCCAGACCGGAACAAATAATTGTGGATCACACAAAGATTTGTCTCGTGCGGGAATCAAACCCGCGACTATGAGACAGTGGGCGGAGCAGCTCAAGCTTTTAACCACTGCGCTAAATCGTCCGTCCATCAAATGAAAATGAATTGAAAGTAGCATTGCATTTTTGCATAGGATTTCCTTGACCCGAGGCTCAAGGTAACCCTATGCAGGATTTTCCCCAGGTAAAAAGTTAGGTTCTCTTTATTTTACTAGATACGCTTGGTGATCTTGTACTGTTTATACTATTGTGCACGTGATTCTATAGCCATTTTATACCGTAGTAGTCTTTGTACTCTTGCAATGCATTATAGTACATAGGTGGATAGCTAGTTTGTTTATTGGCTTTGTAAATGATATCATTTACAAAGATTTCCTTGAACCTCGGGTCAAGCGCGCGTGGCGTGTCAGATTCCTATCGACTATAAACCCCAAGGTGGCCGACATCAGCACTTTGGAAGGGCTCCAGGATCTCCATATGGAACGCATCGGTGATACTACCTACCTAAGGTGTCTAAAAGTAGTTGTGTCTGCGATATACCAACGGGTATAACTGTTACCTACTAAATAATACACGGTTAAAAGCATCACTACACGTACTTACAACAGCACACACTTTCACATGCTATATTACTATAATGATACCACTGAATAGCATCATATACCATAAGTTACCACACAAACACATTTTATAGCAAAGTTTATTACACGCGTAGACATTCCCGTCCACCGCACTATGGCACTTAATCAAGTTACTATTGAAATCCCGACGGATAATAACGTAATAAAATTGCTTCAGTTTTCATCGCTGCATCAATTTTAAAGCCGATATAAAAAATCTTTTAGAGATCCGTTGCAAATATGAAAATATTGAATACTTTGCTCTGATCGAGGTAAAATTTGCATCTTCACTCTTTTCAATATGTAAAATATTTTATAATAATGAGAAAACGAGCAATAAGACTATGTAGGAGTAACGTGTATCCGGTCACTAAAAGTATTAAAACGTATTTGGCACTTAAATTGTCTTTTTACAAGCATTTATTTAACTTGCAATGTTTGTATGTCTGTCTGTCCGTCTATCTTTCAAGTTTAAATTTTGTGATACATTTTTCAAGAACTTGCGGGTATCCGATTGAGCTGAAATTTGGCTAACGGAAGTAAAGTCGGTGACAATGTAATAATATGGTACCATGGAGCTGGTCTGATGATGGAATCGGAAGGTGGCCATAGGAATATGTGAACTATACAACGTAACCCCTTCGTGTTTAGGCTTGTTAGATAGTTACTGACAAGTACTTTACAGCCAGATAGTATTCAGGATCTGATGGTGAAGCCGAAAGGTGACCAAAGGAAACACCCAACAACCAAAAATAGCCCTGCCGTGTTTGGACTGTCTTGACGAGTACTTAAGACCCGGATGGTGTTCAGGGTCTGATTCTGAAGCCGGAGGGAAGCTATAGGAACTCCTCAACTAAGCAAGAAAAATCCGCTGGTTTGGTATAAAAGCTTATATTTAAAAAGTTATTTTTAATTCAGTTTTATTTGACATTAATGTCGGAATCGACAATTCCTTTTATTTTTACGCGAGTTGGAAAATGCTTAAATGAAACAAAATATATCTAATACATTGAGAAATATTGAAGGTGCGAGAATCGGCATTGGTGTGCATAGATAACACCAAGGTTTGGTCCTCGAAGTGTCCCGGGGAGCTCTTTAATTGTCTTGGTAATCTCAAAAAAAACTATTAGAAAAAATAGAAAAACGGGAGGAGTAGGTATATAACTTTTACTTTTCTTTCCACTTCTCTTCCTTGCAAATTGGGAGACAGAATACAAAAAAATGTAAACGTTACGCAAGCCGCCGACATGTCGCCATATCGATGTGCGGAGCACCTAATAATTTAATCACCATGTATAAGTGTTGGATGGCCAAGCACCAAAATTTTCATCTCTACTTTCCAGTCTAGTATCATCATCTCAGCCTATACTTGTCCACTGCTGAACATAGGCCTCCCCAATCGCTTTCCAGCGTAACCGGTCCGATGCCACCTGCATCCAACGACTTCCTGCGATTTTCACAAGATCGTCGGTCCATCTGGCAGGCGGTCGTCCCACACTGCGCTTGCCAATACGTGGTCTCCACTCTAGAATCTTTCTGCCCCAACGCCCGTCCGATCTACGCGCTATGTGGCCCGCCCATTGCCACTTCAGCTTGCTAATCTTAACGGCTATGTCGGTGACCTTGGTTCTTCTACGAATCTCCTCATTCCTGATTCGATCGCGTAGAGAAACGCCGAGCATAGCTCTCTCCATAGCTCGCTGAGCAACTCTGAGCTTTTTTATGAGACCTATAGTAAGAGACCACGTCTCTGATCCATATATCATCACTGGTAACACACACTGACTAAAAACTTTAGTCTTAAGGCACTGAGGTATTTTGGATGAGAAGATGTTGCGCAGTTTCCCGAACGCTGCCTAGCCGAGTTGGATTCGTCGATTGACCTCTCTCTCAAAGTTGGACCTACCTAACCGGACTACCTGTCCCAGGTAAATGTATTCGTCGACAACTTCAAGAGTAGAGTTCCCAACGGTGAGTGCGGTGGGTACGACATGGACGTTACACATTATTTTCGTTTTTTCCATGTTCATTTTAAGACCCACTTGTTGAGATACTCTGTTGAGGTCACCGAGCATTCGTCCTAGATCTTCCAGCGACTCCGCCACGACCACAATGTCGTCGGCAAATCGAAGGTGAGTGATGTATTCGCCATTGATGTTGATGCCAAGTCCTTGCCATTCCAAGAGCTTGAAGGCGTCCTCTAAGGTGGCCGTAAACAGTTTCGGAGAAATGACGTCTCCCTGCCTTACTCCTCTTTTTATGGGGATCGCCTTCGTGCAATGCCCCTGTACTCGGACTGACATGGTGGCGTTATTATACAAGCACTTCAACACTTCAATGTACCGATAGTCAATGCGGCATCGCTGGAGAGATCTAAGAACCGCCCAAGTCTCGATCGAATCGAAGGCTTTCTCATAGTCCACAAACGCCAAGCATAGTGGCCGATCATACTCCTCGGTCTTCTGTATAATCTGCCGCAGCGTATGTATGTGGTCTATGGTACTAAAGCCTTTCCGGAAACCGGCTTGTTCGGGAGGCTGGAAGTCATCAAGCCTGCGTTCGAGACGATTCGTGATGACTCTCGAAAACAACTTATAAACATGGCTCAGCAGTGTGATGGGCCTATAATTCTTCAGTAAAGTGTTATCACCTTTCTTGAAAAACAGTACCACCACTCCCCTGTTCCATGCTTCCGGCGTTTTCTCTTCGAGCAAGACGGAATTAAACAGCCTCTGAAGGACTTTAAGTACCGGCGTTCCGCCCGCTTTCAGAAGCTCTGCGGTAATTCCGTCTTCGCCTGGTGCTTTGTTATTTTTGAGTTGTTTGAGAGCCATCGTAATCTCGTACAGGCTGATGTCCGGGATATCTTCAGTGTAGTGTCGGGTTAGCTTGGCTCTTGGGTCTTTTACCAAGTCAACAACAGGTTCAGCTACTGAGGTGTACAACTGCCCATAGAACCTCTCTATCTCCCTGAGCACCTCTGACCTATTCGACGTTACGTTTCCGTCCTCCGTCTTCAGCTTCGTCAACTGGCTTTGCCCAATAGACGCGTCTCTTGCGAACACTTTGGAGCCCTTGTTCTGTGCTATGGTCTCCTCAATGCGCCTTGTATTGAAGGACCGTAAATCGTGACGCAAGGACTTCAGTATCTGTCCATTGAGCTGCCTATAGGACTTAGCATCATCGGAGGTTTGGAGCGTCATGGAACGTCGCTCAGCCATGAGATTTCGGGTGGAGTTAGATAGTTTTTGAGGTCTATTTTTACGGTGGGGCTTATAATACTTGGACCCGACCGTATGGACAGTCTCTACCAGCCTGTTGTTGATTTCGTCCACTGATGCGCTGCTGTCTAGCAATTCGAAGCGGTTTGCCAATTCGAGTTGAAAGTTCTCGGGGTTTTGAATGTGTGCATAAGAAGGTCGGAGCGTAGACTTCATCAGACGCGACCTTTCCATTTTGACATTAATATTTAATGTGCCTCTGACCATTCGGTGATCACTGCCGGTTTTTACCCTGTGAATCACGGAGACATCATTAAATATTTGTCGCTTGGTGCTCATGATGAAGTCTATCTCATTTTTTGTGGAACCATCAGGGCTCAGCCAGGTCCATTTTCTATGAGGCGGCTTCCGGAAGAAAGAGTTCATCATAAAGAGTCCCTCCTTCTCCAGATATTCGGCCAGCCTCTGACCCCTGGGGTTGCGCTGCCCATATCCAAATTGCCCCACTCTCAACTCATCATCCTTTGCCCAGCCGCGCATTGAAGTCACCCATAACTACTGTAAAGTGTGCTTTGGAAGTATGTATGGCTCTACTAATGTCCTCATACATTACTTCGACGTCATCATCTGAGTATGCCGAGGTCGTTGCGTAGACCTGTATGACCTTCAGCGAATATCTTTTGGATATTCTGAGTATCAGGTACGCTACCCTGCTCGACACACTAGTGATGGACACAATGTTGTCTATGAGTGACTTGTGGACGATAAATCCGACACCACCTTGGGACTGCTGTTCACCCTCCCGGTAGTAAAACAAGTTGCCGGATTTTAAGGTTATCGTGTCCTCGCCCTTTCTTCGGACCTCCGATAAACCAACAATATTCCACCGCAACTTGTTTATCTCTTCTTCCAGCTCAACAAGCTTCTCATCTGTCCTTAACGTGCGTGCATTGTATGTCACCAGGGCCAATTTTCGATGTTGGTGGTAGCCGAATCTCTGCCGGAGATTCTTAGCACCCCTTGTCCTGTCGTTACCATAGCTGCTACCGTGGCCAGGACGAACAGGACCGCCGGGGACTAGGGGCCTGGTTTTATTCTTATCTTCCATTTTAATAAATTGGGGGTGTTTGCCATACTCGCCACGCTTGGCAGGCGGGTTGGCGAGCGCAGTTTTTGATGGTAGAAGTGTTAAGGGAACGCTGCTGCCCATTCCCTAGTTTTCCCTTAGTCGCCTTGTACGACACCCGATGGGATGAGATGGGTTGGTCCTATTCTAAGCCGGGAACCACGCGGCCATAGTATGGTCGTCCAGTCTAGTATGGCTCAGCTATATAAACAGAAATTTCAGACCCAGAATTCAATATTAAACCGTTTCTAGGCTACTACCGGTAGTAATAAATTGATAGATGGGATTAAGCTCAGGGATTAGGTTATTGCCTTGCTTCGATTTTGCTTCGAGAAAATATAAGGAATAGAAAATTCTGTCCGTTTATAAAAAAATGTAATAGAGATAGGTAACTTCTTATGAAAAAGTTTTGGGTTAAGCTGCGGTTACATAAAGCGAGGCAAACACTCGATTTAGGCCTCGCATGTTAACCGCCATTAAATCACAGTAATCCCTGCGAGGCGATCAAACATTACAAAAGGTGTATTTAGAGGCGAAATGTGAACACATAAGATTGTCTTTTAGATGTTTTGTATGTTTGTTCGAACACAATCCATTACTTCGATTTTGACATACTATACCTTAGCACATCAAAAGTGCGGTTGGAGAATCAGAACTAACTACAGTTTTTAGTTTAGGCAGAGTAGTCGCGGGAAAATGTAGTTTTCTATAAAAAATATTATTCGTCTATAGGCACGGAAATGAATGCTACTTTCAATACATTTTCATTTGATGCATTTACAATTACACTTCACAATAATTTCAATTTTGAAATTTCACTGTATTTTCGTCTCTTTGAAGGATAAAATTCGTAACGAGGTAATCCGACAAAGAACCAAAGTTACCGACATAGCTCGCAGACTCAGTAAGCGAAAGTGGAAATGGGCTGGTCACATCTGCAGAAGGACCGACGGCCGATGGAGCAAGCGTGTCCTAGAGTGGAGACCGCGACTTGGTAAGCGTAAGGTAGGACGGCCCCCAGCTAGATGGACCGACGACCTCAAAAAGGTCGCTGGGACAGACTGGATGCGGAAGGCAGAGGACCGTGTGCAATGGCGCGTGTTAGGAGAGGCCTATGTCCAGCAGTGGACTACGATAGGCTGATTGATTGACTGTATTACTGCCAAGTAGGTTCACACTTACTTTTGTTTGCAACTAAAGTTAGGAATGAATATAATATATCTATCTATCTATATCATCACGCCAGCTCCCTCGCGGGGTAGGCAGAGAGTACAGAGTTCCAACAGGTTCTTTCCTTACATACCTCTCTGGCTTCCTCCACTCTCATAGTTCGTCTCATACACACTCGCCGGTTACGGAGACTCTTGAATATAATATATATTAACTAAATATCGATCATGTGTCCGAAATAAAGAATTATTATTATAATCCATCTGCTAAAAAATGACATCTGAAGAGTACGTTTTTTCATATCATGCGCCATGAATAAAATTGTAGGAAGACGAATGAAAAATTTCATATGATTTTTCACATGCTATCTGTTAAATGTTCCAAGCTTATTCGTCTATATTAGAGTAAGTTATTCAGGCTGTAACCACGATACAGCTAGGAGACATGACGTCACTTGTGCGTGCGGTGTATAAATAATTCAGAGCACAGAGTTCCGTCTACTTGCTCCAGTAAATCTTTTAATGTGGTTCGTCTCGATGGATATCATAAAACTTTATAGCATTTTTTATTGAACTGTTATCCTGGGTAGTTATCAGATAATTGAAGAGAACGATTTTCTAGTGTTGTGACTAAGAGTGTAACTTGTTTCTATTTTAATAAAAATTGAAAACGAAAAAGACCATACTACCCCAATCAAACATATCTTCCACAATCACGCATCAAAATGATCAACGACAGCCCACATTATATGGTCGAAAAATATATAACAAACTACCGCTATACATCAAAACCGAAACTAAATTAACATCCTTCAATAGACGACTTAAATTTAACTTAATTGAAAACTGTTTCTATTCACTATCAGAATATTGAAAGTGCCGCAATAACACTGCCTCGATGGTCTAGTGACTGCCTCGTTAGTCTAGTGGCATAGCGCATCGCTTTGTGATCACGAGGTCCTGGGTTCAAATACTAGGTTTGACAAATGTAGTTTTTCTAACGAAAACTTCCCAATACTAGTCCGGAGTCTGGAATTGTGCCCGGTATATGGTAATAGGCTCGTCCCCTATTAAATGGGACATGACATTGTCGGCGAAACGTGGATGTACTCAGTACACCTCCGCCACCCCCGCTTGGGGAATAAAGGCGTGACGGTGTAGCCACAATAACATTATACAGCGTACAATTACATAGAACTACCTATTAATATTAACATGGCGTTCGCAATATGCTGTGAACTATTGTAATAACTTTATTTTATTACTTCATTTAATTTATTTTATACCTTAAACGGCCACTAAGTCTTAGGACTTATGCTTATGCACTTGTTTATATTTAGATCTCATATTATTGTACACTTAGTCCGCAAATAAATACTAGAATTTGAATTATTATTACTACAACCTGGACCTTACGATTTAAATGAACCTATATTTAATTATTAGTCGATTGGTATTGGTACATTGATTTAATGGAAAAAAGTATTTTAATATCATGGTTTGAGTCAAGACTTGACCTGTGGCTTCTTTTGGACATTTAGTTAATTATGTAAACAGAAAAACATTTTTAAGGAATGACATTAAATTCTTATCAACTATTCATCCTATTATATAATAGATGTGCAAGTTTGTATGTTTGGATGCTTGTTCCGCAATCACGAAAAAAAGAGGGCTGCACGGATTTGCATGAAAGGACATTGTCGAAAATTGCCCCAGAACCAACAAACATTTGGTCCATGCCATAATTATTTATACATTTTATTAAAATAATGGCAAATATCCGTATCTAACGGACAATTTGCAATTTAAAATAAATATTTTAAAGAATTGTAAGTAATTATATCGAAGTTGCCGGCATCTTTACTGAATGTCAACACACACAATATAACCTCATATGTAGTATTGGCTACTGAATTATAACCTCAAAATCTACTTTTTGTGCAACACTGCGATTCCCCCGCTTGTCCGTTTAATAATTAATACCTTAAGAGGATTTATGGGTGATTTTAAATCATACAGGTATTTTTCCTTGCTGTTAGTTCTGGGGCAAATCATGTATGGGCGCAGAACAATGTCCATTGGCACTCAGATAGTTTATAACCTAGATTAACACAAAGGATACTTTTTATGCCTGTCTAAAGTTAACGCAGACGAAGTCGGGGGCAGAAGCTAGTACAATATAAAACAAACTAGAGCATCAGGCTTACATTCTCTAACCAGTGCGGTGGTGATAAAGTAATAAAGGTATATGGTGTACACCCATATTTCGATATCATAGGGGGCGTGTCTATTGTATTGACAATTTCTCAATAGAAAAACCCCAAAAACACTGACCGACTCAGAATTAAAATCCAAAATCTCGTGTTTGCCAGCGGCATGATTACCTATAAACCAACGTAGGAAACAGACGGTTCTCGTCATTAATCAGGGAAACAGGTTTCCCGGATTTATTTCCACCAAATCTCGAGGTTATGTATCATTCCACCCTTAGAATAGATATATAATACCACGCCGCGCGGTGAAGCCAAAAATTCGACAAACGCCCCGCACTCACCGCACTTCCTACCAGCGTAATGTTGATGACATTAGAGTAGATGATAATAAAATCATTGTTACGGTAACTTGTATTCTAATGCATATTAAACAGTTACTCTTTTAGAATAGCATTTTAACATTTTCTTTTTACATCTACATTTTGCTGTGGGGAAAGGAAGAACAATATAGGCTTTTCTATCAGGTCCTTCTAAGTCTAATTAAACAAATTATACTATTTATGAGAATGGCTAGATGGTTCCCTCATTTACAGATAAATAAATAAAAAAAAGATCATTTTTAATAAATTAATAGAGGGAAGTGAGGGAATGTTAAATAATAATAGCTGAACAAGTTAACCATATTAAAGTAGAGCTGAAACAACTCACTACAAATTTACTGACTAAACATGAACGTGACAGCACGCGTACTCGCTTTCGTGATGAGCTTTCTGTAAGTAAACTTTTTCTTTTTAAGTAGCAGAAAGTGAAGGAGGTATCAGACTGGTGTCAAATACGAAATCCAATTATTTTAGAAGCTTTAAAAATTAAATTTCTGTTAAATTAAATTCAAAATAATTAAATTAAAATTAAATCCCTCAAACGGTGCAAATATATAGGTAGAGACGCTAGGTCCGAGGGGTCTTGGCGCACATCACATTTTCGGCGATATTTCTAAATTGCTGATCGATGTCACTGGTGACCAGACGGCTGGTTCTTACCTCGCACAGAGGATAAGCATTGCCTTACAACGTGGCAATGCTGCCAGCGTTCTGGGCACACAGCCAAGCGGCAGCGATCTAACACAAATATTTTTTTGTAATTAATTTTATTCGTTTATTTAAATATTTGCAGGTATTTCGTGTATATAGTTTTTTTTGACCGTGTAAATACGTAATGTTCCTATTAAATTTCTGTTTGATAAATAACAATTTCAATATTTATTGCAAGAAAGTTAATTATAATTAAGTAAGGCACAAAAACAAACCCAGCGATGCAATTTAGGGGCAAGTATTTGAGTTCCATATTTATTTTTGTACAGTGCGAAAAGGATCTTTTGGCCTGTGGAAGGTTGCACACATTTTTTTGTGCATTTACAGCATCCTTTGTGCTCGGTCGTCTCCATTCGTTAATCTGCAAGCGGAGTAAAATGTCCCTTAGAAATAAGGTGACGCTTTACAAAACTTGCGTTCGACCCATCATGACTTATGCGTGTGTTGTGTTCGGGCATTCGGCCCCCTCTCACATCGATAAACTCCAAGTGGTTCAAAACCACTTCCTCCGTAAAGCCGTAGGAACCCCCTGGTTCGTACGGAATGTCGATCTCCACTCCGATCTAGGTCTCGAACCTATTCGCGCCTATATTAAAAAGGCGACAATACGACACTTCGCGAACGCATCCACCCATGCGAATCCGTTAATCGTAGCCGCCGCCGACTACGAACCCCCCCCCCCCCGACCCCTGCCGCCACCGCCGGCCGCGACATGTTCTCTCCGATCCCCCAGATGCTTTGTCATCCATTCTTTCCGCTCAGAATACGGGCGACGACGACGTAGTCATAGATCCCCTCCCATAGCCGGCGGTTGACCGGTGCACTTAGTAGTGCACCCCGTCCCCCACAGCGACTGTCCCAACCGAGGGCGCCTCTTCAAGGCGCCCTCGAGTATGTCGCCCCTTGCCCTTCTGGCTCGAACGTAGTGGTTGCACGCTCGCCCTTAAGTCCAGTGAAGCTGTAAAGGCCTCGCGGCCAACAGCGTACATCACTCACACACACACACGCGGACGACTTAGCGCAATGGTTAAGAGCTTAAGCTCTCCGCCCAGTGTGTCTAATAGTCGGGACAAATCTTTGTGTGACCCACAAATATTTGTTTCGATTTGGGTGTTTGTGCGTGTGAATGTCATGTTTGTAGACGCACTCAGGACACAGGGATAATTCCTAGTGTAAGGTTAAGTTTAAAAAAGCGTGTTAATAAAATACTACGATTTCTTTCTTTTGCCTGTTAATATATTAATAACTAGCAGTTTCTCGCGACTTTGTACCCGGTCGATAACAGCGCCACCTACCGGGTCTATATTATATAGCCTATATTACTTCTGGATGCTTCTTAGCTTTCTAATGATGAAAAAATCATTAAAATTGGATCAGTAGTACCGGAGATTACCCCGAACATCCAAACCCATAAACTCTACCTCTTTATAATATTAGTATAGATTATAGATAAGAGAAAGAAAAGCGCATCTTTATCTTTTTATCTTCATTCATTCAACAGGGTTCTTATTCGCAATGATTAAACACGGCGCGTTACGATAACTTAGTGAAATGATCGTGTAATGGTATTCTGTATGCTACTGGAGTGGAGATCATTTCACGCAGTTATCATAACGCGTTGTTTTACGTGTTAAATTGATCATGTGGACTAAGGGTCCATAATAGAAGCGGCGAGGGCGAGTCCGCCACTCGTTTTGTAAATGAAATGATTACAGAACAGATGGCGCTGCTGTTACGAGCTTTATTAAATAAGATGAGTCAAGCCATTACACATTTTTTTATTAGACTAAGGATTTGACTTGTTTATGAAGACTTAGTAATACAATTTTAGATATTTCGAACACAGAATTATTGTTCTTATTAGGAAACAGGATTTCAGAAGAATGATTTTAGGTCTTTTTTGCCGGATTCGAAATTGGTTTTCGAAAACGGTTGAGGCGGTTTTGTTTTGGATATATTATTATTATTTGTTTTTATTTGTTGGTGCAGTCACTATTTTCGAGATACACAGTTAATACGTAACCCGTTAGATGTATCAATATAAATTCATGGTAACACGATGTTATCCCTCCATTACGCGAGGCAAACATAATCACGGTGCCTCGTGTAGTTACTGCGCATTACAGATTGTGTAGTTTTCGCGAGGCTATTCACGAGGTAAAATCCGCTAATTTGGATCATGTTGCGTGTAAAATCAACTTATCGCACGGTCGTAAGAGTAACCACGCGCGGTGTGGCTGATTCATACCGCCTACAAACCCTAGGGTGATCGGTATCAACACTTTGGAGGGGCTCCATAATCTCCACGAGGAATGCACCGGTGTTGGTGATGAAGTATAAAATAAACTCTATGTCCCGACTCAGATTTTAAGTCCTAAATTTCGCATTTTTTATAATAAATGTGAGATGATTTGTCACATTATAAATGAGGCGCTCGTAGCGCTGTGCGACCGCGGTGTTCTTACCGATTACCAAGGTTAAGCAGCGTTCGACTCGGTCGGCCTGTGATGGGTGACCGTTTGTGGCATTTTCACATTTAAGCTCCTCCGTGCTTCGGAAGGCACGCTAAGCCGTTGGTCCAGGCTATTACTTAATGTGGTAGTCGTTAAGCCAAGGTGGAAGCCTTAAAGGCGGCTTGATAAGTTCCAACAGCAGGTGGCCACAAACCTGTCTCCACCAATCCGCACTGGGTCCGCGTGGGGGAGTATGGCCTAAACTCTCTCACCCCGATTTGTGGGAGAAGGTCTTTGCCTAGCAGTGGGCAGTATAGGCTGATATTATTATTATATTATAACACATCCCTTTATGTCAAGAGTATCCGTAACCGGCGAGCGTGTATGAGACGAACTCGTAGTCGAGGAAGCCAGAGAGGTATGTAAGGAAAGAACCTGTTGGAACTCTGTACTCTCTGCCTAGCCCGCAAGGGATCTGGCGTGGGGTTATGGATGGATGGATGGATGGACATCCCTTTATGCTAAAGGCTGTCGTCGTAGGTGCGTTTAAAACATGAAATTGGCACAAAGGTGACACACACAAACGTCACACAAAGATTTTTCCTAAGTAAGTATTGAATCTGCGACTACTCGGCCCTGTTCGGGAACGGCTTCAGCTTTTAACTAGTAGACCAAGCCGTCCGTCGAAGTCGTGTATTTGCCTTAATTAAAAAGTCCTTTTTATAAACAAGCTTTTATAGCAAAAACACGACGGAGATATCTTTCTTAGTTGAAGAGTTCGTATGGCTTTCGGTTCCATCAACAGATCTTGGTCACCATCCAGGTCTAAAGTACTCGTCAAGACAAATGCAATGAGTCGGAAACATGGCAGAGTTATATTGAGTAGCTGGGTGGTTCCATTGGCCACCATTCAGCCTCATCATCAGACCTTGAATACTATCTAGTTGTAAAGTTCTTGTCAATACCAATCTAACAAGCTTAAACACGAGGGGGTTACGTTGTATAGTTCACATGTTCCCTTGACCACCTATCGACTCTATCATCAGACCAGCTCCATGGTATCATATTATTCTATGGTCACTGACTTAACATACGTTTGCAAATATTTAAGCTCAATCAGATACCCGCAACTGCTTGAAAAATGAATCATAAGATTTGTACCGGAAAGCCAAACAGTCAGACAGACATACGAACATTGCAAGTTAAATAAAACCTTGTAAAAATGAGCGTTCTTACAAAAAGATAAGAACGACCTTTCCCATTTATTTCATTATATTATAGAGGCGTTAAAACATCCACAAAGGTATATTTGTACAGCAAAATAGTCGGGTAAAAAGGGTCGCGGGAAATATCCCTGTTTTTGCGTCGCGAATTTGTCTGACAACATAACAGAGTTATTTTGTAGGATTAAGTTTTATGGACACGGACAAATGTTCAGAAATGTTTACCAACATTAAGATGGACAGTCTTATATTATAGTATCTTTACATTTTTAGATGTTATCTTTAAAGAAAAATATACTTAAGTAATTTAGTTTCGGGGAAAGTTTATTTTGAGGATGAGCAAAACAATAAGACGCCTTCGAACTTTCGACTGGTATTTGAACGATATTGAACAACATGTTATTTTAGTAAGGATATTTTAAATAACTGGATATGTACATCAGAAAAGCAATCCTCGTTGAGATCTATGGCGATATCTGTCTTGCAGCTGACCGTGTTTCAGCCGGTGACCATAACTTTAAAAAGCTCAACCTTAATAAAAAACCTGAAGTCCTAAACTCTAAAAATGCAACAATCCTATTGGTGGGTTTCACGCGCATCACTTACACATGCCCGATGAAAAAAGCTGCCTCACGTACTAAGAATATAACCGCTACGTTTAGCCTTAAACAGACTCCACATATGTAATATTTTGGCCTTAAACTAAAACGACTTGTCTAGATGGAACATTGCTCACAATAATAGCACCAAAAGTGGCCTCAGCATAATGCCTAATGTGCGCTTTACGCCAGTGTTTGATTTTAGGGTTTTTGTACTACAATTTGTCTACTCTATGGGTCGATAAATTTTATGCTGTATCTGCGTACACGATGCTCCATCTAGATATGTAATTAATCTAAGATTTTAGCGTTATTCACAGACGTTAAATTTACTAAGAAAAAAGGATACTATAAAAGCAGGAACTCGTTTAAATAGGGACATCTTCCTGGTTTGCGGGACACAACTACCTCGGAGACGGTATAAATCACAGTATCAGCGGCGTAACGAGCGCATTACGGCGTCGTATACTACGCGATCACCGAATCTTCACCTTTTTCCCACGCACCTACCAGAAATTATTACCCCTCATTTAGGTTGTAAAGTGCTGTAAGCGTTTTCCAAAAAAAAATATAGTTAGTCGTTTGTTTCATTCCAGCGCTTTATTCGATTTGTGCGAACTTAGGGTTACTATGCTTTGGGCAATGAATGTAAAAGGCAGATATGGATAAAAATAAGTGACAGAGAAAGAAAATATAAAATTGCAAAAGAAAAAAAATGTGTTTATTGAACCACAACACGACTACAGTGGACGTAGACAAATAACATTAACAAACAATTATCTGCGAATATCAGAGGTTGTGTGGGGTCGAACAGGATGCTACCTCAGCATGTTTCTGCACCAAAACCACTCTTGTCTATCTAGATAGACAAGAGTGGTCTTAGATAGCTTTTGGGGCTTCGTGCCTCCGAGGGAAAAAAAACAAGTTTACTTGTGGGTTTGTCAGTTTTTCAAGGCCATTTATCTCGGAAATGGTACGCACATAAAATTTGTCATAGTGTTCGTGTACGGGTAACTATGTGCGTTACCCGTATTCCGAGAAATACATCCAAAGAATCTGCTTTGATGGAGCTGAAATATTTCTTTAACTTGGGATGTCATAATTTAAAAATTATAACAAAACCCGTTAGGATAAAGCACTTGTCCGTTGTTGCCCAGTATAGACCTATAGATAAAAGAAAATTTCCGTAAATTTTAGTCCATCTCTTGTTTATTACCAAACAACCAACGGAGTATTTTATAATAGCTATTCTAAAAAAAAAAAAAATGTCATTTTTTGTAATTTATGAGTCTGGTAACGCCAACAAAATTTTAATTTTAGAATTCTAGAGGGAACTAAGAGGGTCGCTCTTTTACGTCAGTTCTAAACTTTAGGAATATTTTATTCAAAACATAAAAGAAAATTAGATTCGACTAGAAAATTCAATTATATTACAATTCAGATTGGAGCTTTTAAAAGTAGCTTTTAAATGATACATCTCAGCAACCAAAATAATCATTTAAGTATAATACGTTCAAGTTTAATAAAATATAAGACTTTGTAAGAAAATTCGGTATTTGTAATCAATATTGTCAAAGTCACATACGCCGTGTTCAAACATGGCATTCCGTTCCGCATACATTTTTGCACCCTTAACTTTTTGTTGTTTATGTGCGTATGCCTTGTATGCGAAATTATGCCGACCTCAATACGTGGACGTGTTTTATGAAAATCTTGTGAAGACAATATTAAGAACGTGACTCTTATTGAGATTAATTTCAAAGAAATTTAAAAGAAAGAACATGTATATACAGAAATCAACGGCTATAATGATTCATCTTCTTTTCGGTCGTTTCCTCATGGCTGAGGGTCGTGTCAAATATCAGGAGGATGCCATCTCACAGGTGTTTAAAAGCCTTCTCCATTCTTCTCTATTACGGGCATGTCGTAGAGTGATATTGAAAGACATTCCTGTCAGATCCCGTATTTGGTCGGACCACCGTGTCGGTGAATGACCTTGAGGCCTTTTTCCGTCTAATTTACCCACTATCACGAGCTTTTCGAAGCTATCGTCATCTCGCCTAGCTATCTGGCCAAAGTAGGTTAGTATTCGCTTTAGGCATACGGTAGAAAACTTCGTTTAGATCCTTAGCTCCTTAAGGATAGACCCATTGGTACACTTTGCTGTCCAGGGAATACGAAACATACGACGCCAACACCACATTTCGAATACATCAATTCTATTCCTGTCTGCTTTCTTTATATTCCAGGTTTCTACGCCATAAAGAAAGATAGAGAATACAAGAGTTCTTACAAGTCTCGTTTTGGCCACTCTTGAGATGTTCTTGTCGCGCCAGATATTTATAAGACTGGTCATGGCGTTTTTCGACATTTGTATTCTCTTTCGTTTCTCTATCTCACTTATCCCTTGATCAATTAGTGTTGATCGTGAATAAGTAAATTGACTGACCCTTTTAAAATTTTGCAGAGCGTTCGTTTGAGTGAATTTATTACCTCGATCTACTATCATGAACTTAGTCTTTGAGCGGTTTATGCTCAGACCCAGGTTTTGGCTTTCATTCTCACCTCTATCAATCAGCTGTTCCATTTCTTCTTCTGATGAAGCAAACAGTGTCGTCAGCGTAACGCAAGTTATTGATCTTGAATTCTCCAATACTTACCCCTATGTCCCAATCTGCCAGAGCTTTTTGCATTATACTTTTGCGCCATCGATGTTGAACAAAATTGGGGAAAGGACAACCTTGTCTTACACCTTTTTGTGGTCTGAATGGTTTGGATAAAATACCATTTATGCATCGTACTGTCTCTCTTCGATCATAGAGATCTTGTATCAGAGCCACAAGATGTTTTGGAGTTCCCATTTCTCCAAGTAACACTTTCGAGTAATCTATGAAGCATGTGATCATTGGTACTTGAAATTCCCGACATTTTTCGGTCATCTGTCTCACGTTTAGAATTTGTTTTCTTGTGCCACGGCTTTTCACAAAACCCGTTTGTTCTTTGGGTGTTTGCCACTAGAGATATACTTGAAGGCGACTGCGGATAATGTAGAGTAAGATCTTGCTGGCATGGGATATTAATGCTATGGTGCGATAATTCTCACATGTTGTCATTGAGACCTTTTTGTGCAAAGGAATCAACATTGATTCTTTCCAGTCCTTAGGCCATTTGCACTTTTCCCATAATTATTTATAGTATTACATTTACTTTTTACTATCTATCTTTATCATCACGCCAGATACCTTGCGGGGTAGACATAGAGTACAGCGTTCCAACAGGTTCTTTCCTTATAGACCTTTATGGCTTCCTCGACTCTCATAGATCGTCTCATACACGCTTGCCGGTTACGGTACACGGTCTATTTGATCATGGTATGGTACTTTCTATTAATCTCATATAATAGGCGATTTGTATGAATGAGGGCCGAATGGTCGAGTTATTTGCAGCTTAACAGAATTTAAAGACTTCATCGCCAACGACTTGCTCATTCACACTCACAAAACGTCGCCAATTTTATAAGATTGATACAACGCAAGCGTGAAGTTATGACAAAATAGTCAATTTTTATGAAAGTTTGGTAGATTAAATACAGCCACAACAAGTTGGTAAATAACGCGTGTGCAATTTTCAGTTGTGAACCTTTTCGCGAGGACCCTTAAAGTTGAATTTAAGGGTCGGTATAAAATTCAGTGCATTATTACCCAATTTGCCCTCACCAATTTTTTCGCAACAAATATAACAATGGCAACGAACAATATAAACTCCCATTATTATTTAACATCATGTAGTATCTACATTACTTATTTATTTCGAAAACAAATTCCCTCAATCACCACTAAATTTGTCAACACAAATTCTTATAGTAACCCATAATACGTCAGTTCAATTTTCCACTGCTAGCATGCCCCTCCAGTATATTGGGCGCAATGGCAGCATTCATGAACTATGTTATCAACGATCTTTTGTTTTTTCGCATCAAATATCAATGGTATGGAATCATAAAAAAATTCCATTACTATTTCACATCATGTAATATCAACATTTCTTTTTTATTTCAAAGTTATTAAAGATGAATAAACCCATTCCAACAACAATAATTCCCATAACACGTCAGTTCAATTTTCCACTGTCCTAGCATGCCCCTCTACAATATTGGACGCAATGGCAGCATCCTTGAACTATGTCCAGACATGTCGTCGCCAGAGTGTCCTTCGGCGTCGCGATGGCGTCTTCAAGTCGCGACGGTTGGCGCTCCGGGACGCGCCATTCGATCAGCGACGGGCTGCCAACTTGTAGATATTGATAAATAATAAGTTTGAAGTAAAAGGAAAATGTTATTATAGATACCCATTACTCAAGGTTCTTTAGTCGTATAACTCGTCTCCTATGGATATAGGTAGGTTCAGGTAAGCATTTGTAATAAACAAAAAAGTTAAACAGGATATTCGTAAATATCTTCCAAGCCCGCTGTTTCCAAAAGCTCTCTAAGAATTAGATTTCCAAATCATCGATTTCAGAAACATCTACATTTTAATACAACTATAAATCTTCGGCACACCCAATTGGTAGAGCTTGTAGATCAAGCCGTTGTGCCAGACTTTGTCGAATGCCTTCGCGACATCTTGGAAGAGGGCGCCCGTGTAGATGGGTTTGGGTCTATTGAGACCGGAAAGGATGTGCTCCGTGATGCGGTGCACTTGGTGGACGCAAGAGTGTTTGGCTCGAAAGCCGAACTGCTCGTCGATAAGGATACCCCTGGACCTTACGAAGTCTTTGAGCCTCGCCAGAAGTAGGCGCTCGTATATCTTGGCCAGGGAGTTGAGGAGACTGATAGGGCGGTAGCTCGCGGGGAGATTGCGAGGTTTGCCGGGCTTGGGAATGCCTATGACGTCCGCCTCCTTCCACTTAGCGGGGAAGGTGCAGTTCGCCATGGCGTCCTTCGGTGTCGCGATGGCGTCTTCAAGTCGCGACGGTTGGCGCTCCGGGACGCGCCATTCGATCAGCGACGGGCTGCCAACTTGTAGAGATTGATAAATAATAAGTTTGAAGTAAAAGGAAAATGTTATTATAGATACCCATTATTCAAGGTTCTTTAGTCGTATAACTCGTCTCCTATGGATATAGGTAGATTCAGGTAAGCATTTGTAATAAACAAAAAAGATACTCAGGATATTCGTAAAAATATCATCCCCGCCCCTCATTTCAAAAAGCTCTCTAATAATTAGATTTCCGAATCATCAATTTCAGAAACATCTAGATTTTAATAAAACTATAAAAATCTTAAATATAAAGATCTTAATAACTTATTTTCTTTCATAAAAATATGAAAACAAATTAAGACACACTAATTGATCAATTAAAAAAAGTGCAGATTAATTAGTTCTTAATTAGTTACGGTAAAGATAATTGCGGTTTATTTCAGGTTTTTCGTAGCGGCAAAAAAAAACTCGCAGAAGATTCTCAGCCTTTTCTGGAGAGAGTCCTTCGTACGTTTGTGGAACTAATACGTATGTGAAATAAAAGTTCCACATGTGTAACTCTGTAGTTAGATTTTTTATTACACTCAAAAACCCCAGCGCTGGCCTTCTTCGAAACAGTGTTGGGGCTTCGAGATCTTTATACTAAAAGCATCAACCCTAGCTCATAGCTTCCCCGCAACGTAAATAATATTATGTCGTCGATGTTCAGATACATAATGGAAGCTTTATTAACTCCGATTGACGAAATGAATTAGTGGTTACTTATGGTTAATGAGATCACACTGTAAGGCTGATTGACTGTATTTACTTAATAAATCGGTCTATAATATTCCATTGTTAGGCAAAGGCCTTCTCTCAAAGAGAGAGAAAATATGTTTTCTGTTGTCTTTTTTTGCACTGGCAATACTAGGCGCTAGTCGCTGTGAACAAGTCTCTCGCCGACTTTAATTGTAAAAACTAGTTATCTTCCATACATAGCATTTGTCTGTATCAAAATTAGATAATATTACGTGTATAGTATATAATAAGTGATCAAACGAACGAAAGTGATCAAAAGTCCTTCGTTCGAAGATATATACATGCAGCTCTCTCTACTCGCTTGGCAGTCCGCTTAGTTTTTAAGAAACGTCACCGCCTTCTCTATGGTATCTGTGGACATAACCTCTGCGACCATTCCTTTCAGAAGTAGTACATTTCAAGTTTACCAACGGGCAGGGCGGGTTGGGTACTTATATCTTCGAACGAAGGACTTCGTATAATAATGATCGAACTTCACTTTAGGTAAGTTCGTTTGATCACTTATTATACTGTGTCCTTCGTTCTCGATATAAACATGCAGCTGTTTAGAGCTATAAGGGTAAAGTTGAAGTATACCACATGAATGTCATTTTTAAGCGTGAGCTCTAAAACATAACATGTCATGAGTACATTTGTTTGCATTGTTTCCACATTCCCGTTGTTTGCATTGCTATACAACACAAATACAACATTTATATATATATATATATATATATATATATATATATATATATATATATATATATATATATATATATATATATATATATATATATATATATATATATATATATATATATATATATATATATATGTATATATATATACAGACGAGTATATACTGTTTCTTACAACCAGTATGTGTAACTTATTCAAAATAAATTTATTTAATCAAATTCTATAACATGTTATGTTATATAGCGTAGATCCATCCCAACAAAAATCTTTAAAGCACCTGTTATAGCACACCTGTTGTCCATAACTCATTACTACCGGGTTATAATAATCAATCCTTACTTATCAGATATCAGTGCATTCTCCATCTGTTATGTCTTCTATATATAGATTTTTTTTTCTTTTTTATAGATGTCTCTTTATATAACGAGGGTTGAGGAATTACCGATCCAGAACTTTGTTTATATGAAATTAATCCCTTTATAATAATTCTTGTATTAAAGAAAACCCTTTCGAAACGAACTATGAGAGTGGAGGAAGCCAGAGAGGTATGTAAGTAAAGAACCTGTTGGAACCCCCGACCCCCCGCCCACCCCGCAAGGGGTCTGGTGTGACGATATAGATAGAGATAGATAGAAACCTCATACTGTGTACTAGATCTGGAAACAAAGTATGTTAGTACCCAATCTATAACAATATAAGACAAATAAGACAGGGAAACCTGTTTCCCCACTAAAGTGTCTTCCAAGTGGGGCTTTTTTTTTAATATCAAATCTCTTTTTTGAGTACAGTACCAGACAAAGGCTACAAATTATATTGGTGATTATAAGGATGCTTTGCTATAATTACTTATTTAATTTATGATAAAGTATTTTCCTTTATGTCAAAGTTCGGTTATATTTAATGTTAGTTATATTTATAATCTTTAAAGATGTACATATACCAAAATTTAATATTTTGCACTAGAGGCCTTTGTACTAATGCCCTTATCTAGAGCTATTCCTCACATAAGGCTATGTACATTAACTATATGATCTCGCAGCCCCCCCCCCAGCCCCTCCCCCATTTTTGGGTTTGGAACGAAGGGCAGTGCTGATGTGTGGTAACCTAATTTAACCTGCCCCACTGTTAAACTATACAACTACTATTATTATATATTTCGAAACTATCCCGGAATCATTTCCATGTCCTCAGTGGCCACATAAATATTTATGTATCACTTAACGATTCGTTCTTGCGCAATAACGCCCGCGAACATTCATTTTTAACCGACTTCAATAAGGAGGAGGTTTTATGTTCGGTTGTATGTATGCCTTTTTTTTTATGTATGTTCAGCGATATTTCCGTCAATTGTGGACCGATTTTGATATTTTTTTTTGCATTGGGTTCAGTATATCTCCAAGGTGGTCCCATATTAATTTTATTGACATTAGACCTTGGACTTAGAAGATACACCAGGGAACTCCTTAACGACAAACAATAGGCATGTGTAAATTGAGATATTATGGGTATTACGTCAATCCTATAGGTACCCTACTATAGAATAATTCACTGGTCACTTAAAATTGTAAAATAAAAATCTTTTATAAAAAAAGGTAAACCGACTTTAAAAAGCAAAAAAATAAATATTTGAAGTCGGTGCCAAATAACCGACTGCACCAACCAGCACCGACTTCAAATATTTATTTTTTTGCTTTTTGAAGTCGGTTTACCTTTTTTTATAAAAGATTTTTATTGGCAATACGATCGGGCCATCCCTGACCCATTATATTACTGATGAAAATTACACTCTTATTTACTAATTTAGTAATGACTTAAGTAGCAAATAAGTCACAGGCAACTAGACCAAACCACGGACTATAACTTTATGATATTGGGAATCCTATTCATAACTTAACTTTTTCATACCCTGAAATGCCACACTTCCTCTGCTTCTTTGTATGTGGCTGTTTTTATAAGTAGCAACTGTAATGAGTAACTTTCTAGTTAGTTCTAGATGTCCAACCGTGAGAATTGAGTGTCACTTAACTTATACATGTAGTACCTACGTATCATTCATATTTCGTTTAATATCATAATAATATTTTTTGCGCCCCCGCCTACCCACTTGGGGTCTCGCGTGGTCTTATAATTAATAATAAATAAATAATATCAAGTTCCCTAAGACTAAGGTTATTGCTGATTCTACATAATATTTATCATACCTGTGATAAAAATATACTTTTGATTATTCTTGTTTAAGATAATCTATACTTTTAAACATTGTAACTCAATATTTCATCAACTATAGCATGTCAACCTAATATCGTTAAATTTTTAAATAGGTATTATTATTAAGTCATTTGCATGACTTTATTTTCTTTTTTTATATAGATACATTAATAAGATACATGTAACATGTGGATGTAATAATTTAAATGTAACAATATGAAAAATGCAAATTTTTGTATGACATCTCCAATCCAATATTTTTACACTGAACCACCTTCAACTAAATTACAGCATGTATAGTGCTCTAAAACCACCTGTTTTCATACTGGTAGCAGGTTGTGTTTGTGTCATATCTCCGATATCCTAACTGTGCCAGAAACATCACTGGTGCTCAATATAAATGTACACATATATGCTATGTGTATTTGACTATTTCGATTGTATTTTATTTGCATGTCTACAATACTACTTATTACTTTTATATGTTTAAGAAAACGTTAACAAACAAGATACACCTACCACACGATACACAAAAACTTTCAAACATACATACAAATAATCTATCATACCTTAACATACATAAATAGTCCTATTGATACACTTCTTCCACAAGTTATTTATGAACGATGTAATTATTTGGTTATATTATCTAATACAAATGGCTACTATAAACAAGATCAATGATGAACTTGATCTCCCCGATCCAGGGATTTCCTTTAATTGTAGTCCTGAGGACTGCCTAAACCATATTAACATTTCCGATAGCAATATATCCCTATTACACATAAACATACGTAGCGTAAATAAAAATTTCAATCATTTACAAGTCTTATTAGATTTGACTAAAATTGACCTGGATGTTATAATTTTGACTGAATGCTGGCTAAGTAAAGCCAGTAGATTACCACCTTTAGTTGGATATGAGGTTCACTCAACAATTTTCAACTCTAATCAGAATGATGGAATCATGATCTACACAAAACTAGGTTTACAAAATACCGTATGGGAACCTAGCTTTAAGGGTGGAAGCTGTCTTGTATGTCAATTAGACAAGAAACTCACGATTGTTGCTATATATCGCTCCCCATCATTTAACTCCAGAGATAATTTTGATGGCTTTATATCTAGCCTAAGTGATGTCTATGACAGCGTTTCCTCCTGCCCGAATATTGTACTTGTGGGCGACGTAAATATTGACCTTAGGCCAGGAAATAGAAATGACCGCAGTCTTGAATACCTAACACTAAATGCCTCCCACGGACTCGTTCCAACCCATCTGTTTCCCACTCGGCTAGAAAATTGTATTGATCATATTCTCCTAAAATCCAATTTACCAACTACCACACTTGTTTTAGACTCGTATATTACCGACCATAAACCCGTCCTACTTACTGTAGCAAATGCCTACCCAGTACGGAACCTGTCTTACTTTATCACGCGACTAAATCACGAAGCTATTAATTTAGATCTAGAGCATGTGGACTTCACTTTCATATACCACAATGAAGATGTTAACACATCCATGAATAAATTTATACAAACAATAACTACGATAATAGAGAAAAATTCAAATAAAATTAAGATCCCTAGGCAGAAAAGAATTATAAAACCATGGATAACTCCTGGCCTTTTAAAATGTATAAAAAATAGGGATAAAATGCACATGAAAGTTAAAAAAGCACCTGACAATATAATTCTCAAAATAACCTACTCACGCTATCGGAATTTCTGTAACAACTTACTTAAGAAACTAAAAATATCTTATGAAACCAGTGAGCTTGAACAAGCTAAAAACAATCCTAGAGCACTGTGGAAAACAATAAAAAAAATAACCAACACCCGAAAAACGCATACTAGCCCTTCTCAGCTGTTAAGAATCCGAGAAAACCCTAAATCTTCCGTAAATGAAGTATGTTCTTTTTTTAGCAACGTGGGTAAAAACCTAGCGTCTAACATTGGTCCCCAAGATTGCGCCATACCAACTCTAGCCAACACTCTATCGGCCTCTGCTGGGTGCAATACCCTTAACTCCCCTGTCTGTTCACTAGCACTATTAGAAGTGGATGAAACAGAAGTTAATTCCCTTGTACTCCAATTACGCAATGGTGCCACCGGTTGGGATGGGATCTCGTCCCAGACACTGAAACACTGCCGACATATATTGGTACGGCCAATAACCCATCTTTTCAACCGTTGCTTACAGACAGGTATGTTTCCGGATGCACTTAAAAAAGCAATTGTACATCCTATTCATAAGGGTGGGAACAGATCTTGTGTCGATAACTACAGGCCAATATCAGTTCTGCCAGCGCTCTCTAAGATCCTCGAAAGAATTATCAACAACCGTCTAAAGACCTTTCTAGACAAACACAAAATAATTGCTAATAACCAGTACGGTTTCCGGACAGGGTTTTCAACAGAGGATGCCGTACTCGATTTTACGCAATCTGTGGCCAGAAACTTAGACAACAAAGTAAAATGTTTGGGGATGTTTTTAGATCTTTCTAAGGCATTCGACACGGTTTCTGTTCCTATTCTTATTTCAAAGCTAGAACGTAATGGTGTGCGTGGCCTGCCTCTAAAAATCTTTAAAGATTACCTAAATCATCGTTTCCAGTGTGTCAAAATTGACTCATACCTTAGCGATGATGAATTGGTGACCCACGGTGTCCCCCAAGGAAGCGTATTATCTCCAACCCTGTTTCAGGTCTATGTCAATGACCTGTGCGCGATGAATCTTCCAAACTGTAAGATTTACGCTTATGCAGACGATACCGCGATACTCGTTTATGGACCTACTTGGGATAGTGTAAAAAAATACGCGGAGTCAGCTCTATACAAAATAATGAAGTGGCTTAATGTAAATCTACTCTCACTGAACTTACAAAAAACCACCTACATGCCCTTCATAATACGACGTAATACCATACCGTCCAACACCTTCGCAATAACTGCTCACTCATGCCAAAACCCCTGCATACCTTGCACTTGTCCGACTCTCACTAGAACTGATTGCGTCAAGTATCTGGGAGTTCAGATAGACACTGGACTAAGATGGGACAAACACATTGATGCCCTTACAACAAGAACAATACGCCTTATACACATATTTAAATCTCTCAGAGAGTCCGCCAATTTTGACACACTAAAGATGGTTTATCTTGCATTGTGCCAATCGATTATTGGATATTGTATTTCCGTATGGGGAGGAACAACAAAATCTAACTTTCTTAGAGTGGAGAGAGCACAAAGAGCCATCCTTAAAGTAATGACACGTAAACCCTATAGATATCCAACATCAAAACTGTACTCCGATTGTAAGGTGCTTACTGTCAGACAGCTCTTCGTGCTCCAATTAGTCCTAAGAAAACACGCGAGCTTGCCGCCGTCAGACCCCAACAAACGAATAAAAATCCCACAAGCCCACAAGCACAAAACTACTTTCGCCAAACATCACTTCTACATTCTTAGTACTCACATCTATAGGAAAATTCATAAACAACTAAACCTAATAAACCTAAACACTCACGCTGTTAAATCAAAAGTAACAGAATGGCTACTACAGAAAGACTATATGTCTACGGAGTTCCTACTAACTTACATCGCATAATAGGACGCACTATGAATGTATAAGCGCACAAACACTCTGTCTCTGACACATGCACACACACACGCACACACCCACACACACACGCACGCGCGCGTGCGCTCTCGCACTCACACACACACACACACACACACACACACACATCATAAATTGTAATGGTAGACCTTCACCGTTCACCAGTTGCATTAAATCAAGCTACTTAAATACCTTTTAGCCGAACACTGTCTCTTAAAATACAGGTTAATCCTAGTTTAAGAGGCAGAGTTTATACATTAATTGAATACAGATTTTCTGCAACCTATTTCAGCATAGAAATGTAACATACTCGTATTTTAACCTTTTAGTTTTAACGTTAGTTATCACAACCTGACTTGGTAAAAACATCAAGCTTCTGTGCCATGTATCTGTATTTTTGGTTAATAAACTATTATTATTATTATTACACATCTACTAAACTAAAACTAAACACAAACCTATTTTTTATAGTTATTAATTTCTTGAATAATTTTATTTGATTATATATTATTTATTGATTATTTTATTTATTTTATTTATTTATTAAAAAAGACACACCAACAGTATACACATTACACAATTCATGATAAAAATTGCTAAAGTAGGTAGTCTGATATGTACACCAATGACAGGTATGTACAACATTCGCATTTTATTCTAATTTGGTACATAAGTAAATTCAAAGTAATATTTAAAACTAAATGACTATAATGACATCAATAAAAAATTTTGAAATTTAAGTTTTTGAAATTTAACATAAAGAAGACGCAAATGCATTCTTAAATTTGAATTAAGTTTAAATTAAGTTTTAATCTAATATATATATATATATTTTCTCTTTATTATTGATTGTCATATTATCAAACAAAAGTACAATAAAAACATCTTATTCTTCAATTCGTGAATTGATGTATAATCTTTCCTTAAATTTCTAATGTATTAATTACACTATAAATGATGCAGGACGTAACCAAAAATCAAAAACCAAAACCATTGGACTCATTACCCAATAGAAAGCTGAATAGCTCCTAATAATTTTTTTATTAGTATATTTAATATGACTCTAATGTCTATTATTAGCATTGAGTTTCTTTGTGGGATAAGGATTATAGCACAGTTGTGATCATCTATCTTTAATTAAATTCTAATGAGAATGGCTATAAATTGTTTATCAATTATTAAAAAATTATGTTTCTAATAATAATGTTTCCATACATAATGTTAAATATATGTAGGACCAGATTTTTTAACCTTCACTTGTCTGGATTACTTGCAGTATTTGCACAAAACCAATAAAGTTATGTTTGCCGTTGAAGGCAGACAGACACACATTTTTATTAGTGTCATAGATACATTGTTACATACCAAAGTCAGTGAATACCTTTAGCCTCCAATATTATGGTTTATTTGTAACAGCCATGTTGTATTCCTAAATGTTTAACTGATTTTTTCAGTAACATAAAAAAACAAAACAAGCCTTTATGTAAAAAGCCTAGCAAGCTTTTCTTACCTCACATTCTCTGGTAGGAGACTTCCAATCTCCATTGTGATTTGTTTTTGGTGGGCTGATAGGTACACTGTGGGTTAATATTTTTACACACCGGATGAGGATTGTTGTTCTATATTGGTTACAACACTGGTGGTTTTTTGAAATTTAAACTACCGCTTATGAATAGATAGTTATAATTCCATATTGGTACTCCACTATATTAAAACTCATTTAATACAAAATATATACTGCTGACCACAAAGGTTCTTATCCCAATCAATGTTTCATGACTGTATTGTTAGGACTCATCTTCCTTGGCTACCCTGCAAGGGGCCTGGGCTGATAATATTGATAATTATTAGTTTTATGTTAACTGGATAGACCAGGTATTTTATATTATATTTTTAGGATGTATGTGTGTAACACAAATTATTGCACAACTTGCCTGTCACAGCATCGGTAGGCTGAGATATTATATTTGGAATATTTCCACAATTCTGTTGCTTGTCAGTTATAACAGGCATTGTTATAAGTAGAGATTACTTTGGCTCATCTGTTTATAAACCCTGTTCAGGGATAAATATTGCAAGGTGGTAAACCTTGAACCTTTTTTAATACAAGTGCTCATAATATTGCACAATTTTTTGTGTAATGAGCTCCACTTTGGGCTATTTCAGGATTATTATACAAGTATGTGTAATAATGAAATCAATGCAAAACATTATGATTCTACAAATGAGTGGCTTATGTTATTAATAATGTATTGTTATTCATAAATTCATAAACAATGCCCCTTTAATTACCCTTTCAGAAAGTCTCCTTTAGGAGATATAATATCACAAATTGCTTATAGTTTATAGCAATAGTAATTTACTGTTTAAGGTATGCATGTTGGATAACATTTTAGATTCTTACCATTGTAGAAATGTGAACTGCACAGGAGCACCTCATGGGTGAAACCTATGAGTAGTATGACCTTCAGCACATATCTCGTATGGGGCCCAAGTCTTGCAGATCACGCCGGTGCATCTCGTACACCACTCGTGTCCTTGAATTACCGTTAAGTCTTGCGGACTACGTCGATGCATCTCGTGCATCGCCTGTGTCCTTAAATTGGCATCGATCCTTAACAATCATCATTATTGATTAATGTCCCCCCTAATTTCTCTCATTAGAGGTATTACATTGCCAATTTATAGACGGTCAATTATTGTTTGCAGGTATATTGCGTGTTAAACTGTTTTTACACGAAGAGGGACATGAGACTTCGTAAGTTTACTTTTCGAGTGAAGACATTACAAGTCTTAATATCACAAAACTCACGTCTCCAAATATTCGATATTATATACATAAACAAGTTAAGCTGAAAACGCCACAAATAAACAACTATCAGTTGATCTTTTCAGAATGTACTTTTTTGTCAAGACGTAAAATAGATCTGAATTTGCCTATACGATGTTTTCAATTTATTTTACAACATCACTTGAGTATATAAAAACCTTTAGTTATAAAATTTCACTGCTACGACTATATGAATAAATTAAATGTCGACCAAAACTTTATTACAAGGCATCGGCTGCCGCGCTAAAAGAAAGAATGGTCGCAGAGGTTATGTCCACAGATACCATAGAGAAGGCGTTGACGTTTCTTAAAAACTTAGCGGACTGCCATGCGAGTAGAGAGAGCTGCACGTTTATATCGAGAACGAAGGACGTAGTATCATAGTATTAATAAGTGCCCGTGACATATTTTTATTACGAGATCGTAATAGAAATTGACAAAACTTTGGCCAGCTGTCAACTCGACGGATTGGATTTGAATTTTTGACAAAACCGGGGGAGTATTGTTTAAAAATCTTTATTATTATAACGATTACATACTACACAACATATGTATAAACTCATTCCATTGAGTTACGTCTAATAAATACATTTGGCTTCGTCAAGTCTCGTTTTGTTTGACTGATAGTGAAAACAAAAGCGACGACGAACACTCGCCACAGACATAGTAAACACTGCAATTTACACTAAACAACCCTCAATCATTATATAACTTGCATATCTGATATATTTCACTTAGGTTTTAACAGAGTATATCATAATTATATAAGGATAAGGGTAGAAACCAAAGTACTTATTTGTAGTTAATCTTGTTAACAGTCTATGTTTATTCCTATTAATATAATTTAGTATTGTTATCACAATATATTAGTTTAGTTATCTGCCTTCTATTTCTTAATAGTTTTCATGTCTAAAATATTCCAGAAATATTTTATTTAAGTTATTTATTGTAAGTCATTTCTATACTTCTTGCTTTTTTTTCTTCATATATATTACCTACATAATATAGTATTTCTTTTGACCTTTATTTATATCATAATCACAGTGCTTTTGGAAATCTATTCTTACCTAGTTACTGACACCTATCTCAATTTCCAGTACAATGATAACCCGCAGAGCTACAGGGCGTGACATGGAAAACAAGCTGCGGGCTACCCTTAAAGAACTGAAGTCCTCTAAAAACCTGTGCAAACAATTACTGCAGGAGAGAGATGACAGCGAAGTGGAAGTTAAGATGATTATTGATAAGAACACTGAGCTTAAGAATGAGCTAGCCGAGTTACACATTCAATATATGGACATTCTCGACCAAAATCAGCAAATCCGTGATATTGTATCCGGCTTTGACCAGTGCAGTCATACACATGAACTGGCTCTTAACCGCATTACTGAACTGGAAATGCAGCTGAGTAAAGCCCATAAGGCCATCTCTGATTTCGAAACCTGCCAATCTAATAAACAATTGGTTGCTACTCAGAGCCTGTACGATGAGCTGGTAGGTAACGGGTCCAGCTCTGTGTCATGTCAACGATTATCGATTTGACTGGTGATGACACCATCAACCAATCTCCCTCTATTAAAAGCCATAAAAAAATAAAACAGTACTTAAGACTAAACTATTATAAAAAAAACTAAGAAGGCTCTTCAGACACAAAATTATTTTAAAACCAATATTAGTCTTAGATAAGAGAGATTACAATTCTTAAATTAATTAGATTCTTGTACAAACAGAATGGAGTACAACAAGTCTAGGTATGATATAGACACACAGCAACTGCGGAATGAATTATTAGTCAGGGAGATTGCTATAAAAGATATTTTCAGTAAATATGAAGCGGCTCAAGTACAACTTTGTGAGCGCATGCAGGAAGCCAGTGAGCTGATGGACTTGGTGAGATATAATGCAGAAAGATACGAATCTCTGACTAATAACCTGTCGTGTAGTTGTGTCCCCTTGGTGTCTGCTCCTGAGGTTGAGCAAGCAAAACCTAACCTATCCTCTCCTAATAACATATCAAGCTGCGTTAAGACACACTCTTCTAAGACATTATTTTTTCTGATCAAATTGGGGTAGGATTTGGCTCAATTATACATAATAAACTTAGGTATAAGGTAACTAACTTTAGCTACAGTAACTTACCCTTTAAGCTTTTAATAAACAAGATTTCTCAGACAGAGGTAGATATTAATACTACGGTTGTTTTATTATTAGGCAACAGCCTTAACATTCAAAAAAGAGACCTAGTTGATGGTGTTATAACCTTACTAAAATTAGGACTAAGATAATTGATTTTGTGTGCCCTGCCATACTCTGACCAACTGTCAGTAAAACATAATAACTTTATTCACTACTTGAATAATTATATGTACATGTTGTCATGTATTTTATTTTTTGATACTAATAAATGTATTAGTGCATTTAAGCTGACACAGGAAGTTATGTTCCTTCCTAAGAAATGTAAATATATGATTGCTACATTATTAGCTTTTAATATTAACTCCGTTATAGAAAATATAACAAATAATAGTTTAAGATACGAAACGGGATTATATAGTTATTAATAATAAGAATACTGTGCCCGCAGGGCAGCTTGTGGCGAGCTGTTGGTGAGTAACGACACCACGGACCCGAGTGCTTCAGAGAGTCGGTCAAGGCCCCCAACTCGGCATGTCTTCGTCGGTCGAGTGGAAACCAAAGGGTGCCCGCAGGACTCTCGGCTCTGGCTAGCCTTAATTGACCGTCCAGAGAGGAGCCGTGAGAGCTATATCGACGTAGGAAGATAATGCGGTCTTACGTCGATGTACTCCAGGGGTGGAAGTGTTAAAGGGTATAACGTCGCAAGTAACTTCGGAGAAAGCGCAGCACACCTCTCTACACCCCTGAGCCGCTTACATCGGTGTTGCCCTCAGTTGTCCTAGGACGATCGTTTGAGGGCCCATCTAGTAAGCGGCGAGTCACAGCCGGCCACGGGTAATTAGGTATCACTAATTATGGCCGGTGTCTGTCCCCTTTAAAATAGTCCAGTTTATGTCCATCACACTTCATTTACATAGCCCTTGTTTTCTTTCCATAATTTACAATAGTCCTTGCACCTGCCGGGGTCAGTTTGCTGGTTATGTTTCTTAATTTTCAGCAAGTGATCTCAGCAGGTGGCTTACATAATATTAACTTCTCGCAAAGGGCCTCTACGTGTTGGACACATGTACCCATGCAAGCCTTTCAAAGGTCCGGGTAAAGCCCGTGAATCTCAGTGAGATACAAAAAAATAATACTGTGATAAATTGTTTAAACTACCGAAGTTGACAATAGAGATGTGTCCGAGCACCTCTAGCATAATATAAATAAATACTAGTAGTAAGAAGGAACAGAGGCCTGGCTTTTTGAATTTATTTCATCAGAACATACAAGGGTACTCTTCAAAAATATTTGAAATTTAATTATTTTTAGAAAGAACTAAATTTGATGTATTATGTTTATGTGAACATTGGCTTAAAGATCATGAAGTATTAATAAATTACAATAATTATTCGGTCGTTAGTTGTTACAGCCGGAAGTCCAAGCTCCATGAAGGTACTTTAATATTGATAAAAAAGAGCATTAAGTCAAGGGAACGTAGTGATATAGTTAAACTTTCAGTTGAACACAGGAAATCTCAAAACTCTGTGTATTGAGATTTCCTGTGTTGAGCTGGAACAGCATATTATACTCGTAGTGTGTGTATACAGACCTCCAAATGATCAGAATTTTAGTACATTTGAATCTGTAATGGAGGATATTTTGAATAGAATCTCTGTCAATAACAAGTCTATTATAGTCTGTGGGGACTTTAATACCAATATCTTAGAAGACATGTTATAGTCACAGACTTCTTAGTATTTTCAAGTCTTTTAATTTGACTAACGTTTTTCTCGAACCTACGAGAGTAACATCAACTTCTGCAACGTGTATAGATAACGTGTTTTGTAATTGCGAATATACGGATCAGGCAGTGGTAAATTGTTTGCCATCGGACCACAGTGGACAAACAGTCACATTTAATTATATAATACCACTTTGTAATATAAAAATTAAAACTAGACCCATTTCGTCTCGAGATTTGCAGAATTTTAATAATGTTTTAAGTAATAAATTAGTCGTCTCTCCTAGTAATCTAAATGACCCTAACGAATGCTATGCACATTTTTCTCGATATTAAGGACGGAGTTTGAAAGCAACTTCCCTCTCTCCCTTCTCTTTTGTGATTGGGCAACTACGGGAATTCGTGGGAGATGGGAAAAACTATTTGAACTTTATGAATTAAAATCTCAGAATAGAAACGAAAATGTTACAAAGTATGTCGCCAAGTATTCAAAAACGTTTAGGAGAGTATGTAAGGCTGCTAAAGCACTGCATATTAGAAAAAAAATTAAATCCTCGGATGATAAAATAAAGACCACCTGGAAAATAATTAACAGTGAAACTGGTAGGTGCAAACTACGGATTACACTCTTGAGACTCCTCGTGGACTGATCAATTCTGATAAAGACATCGCCCAAGATTTTGAATCCTTTTTCGCTAATATTGCTCTAAAAACAACGAATGCCTTAAATTGTTCTCCATATCACTCTATTTCAATTTTTAAAAAGAACATAATTACTTGTCCCAGCGATTTTACATTTAAATATACTAGTCCCCAGTCTATTTTTAAAGCTTTGAATAATATAAAAATAAAATTAAATGAAGACTTATGGGGAATGTCAGTAAAAACTTGTAATTCTATTGTAAATACAATCGCACCTCACCTAGCTTTTATTTATAATATGTGTGTAGATCAGGGAGTATTTCCCAATTTAATGAAATTAAGCAAAGTGATACCACTTTTTAAAACCGGTAATAGTAGGGACCCCAATAACTATAGCCCAATTTCTGTCTTGTCAGTGCTCAGTAAAGTGTTTGAAAAGATAATGCTTATTCAAATGTTAGATAATTTTAAAGAAAATAACATCCTAAATGATCAGCAATATGGGTTTACTAAAGGACGTTGTACTACTGACGCCGGTGTTATTCTGTTAAAGCATATCTTCGATGCCTGGGAGAGTTTGCAGGATGCTATTGGTATATTTTGTGACCTTTCTAAGGCATTCGATTTTGTAAATCATGAAATACTTTTGCTTAAATAAGAGCACTACGGAATTCGTGGAAAAGCTCTTGATTTAATAATGTCAGACTTCGATGGTAGGCAGAAATGCATTCAAATAAACGATGCTAAGTCTCCAGGACCTATAGTACAAATGGGTGTTTCTTAGGGATCAATACTGGGTCCGTTTCTATTTTTGGTTTATATTAATGAACTACCTCAAATAGTTGAAAAACAAGCAAAGATAGTGTTGTTTGCTGATACGACACCTCTTTGATCTTTCAAGATCGTTCCCTTTAGGTAGGTACACATGTTGATAATCTTGACGACGTAAATAACGCTATTATTAAGGTGCATAACTGGTTTACTACTAATAATTAAGCATTAAATAGCAAGAAAACGAAATGTATCCGATTTTCTTTACCAAATGTAAAACGTAGTGACTGTGATATTATATTGAACAATGAGAAACTTGAATTTATTAATGACACAACTTTCTTAGTGATTACGCTAGAATCTAAATTACAACGGGGCCCACATATTAAAACTTTAGGTAAACGGCTTAGTTCTGCTGCCTATGCCGTGAGAAGAATTAGACAACTAACTGATGTAGCCACCGCAAGAATAATTTATTTTAGCTACTTCCATAGTATCATGACTTATGGCATATTACTGTGGGGTAGATACATTTTTATTTTGCTAAAAAGGGGCATTAGGGTCTTTTATAATTTAGGCAGTCGCGATTCTCTGAGAGAATTGTTTAAGGAAAACAATATTTTGACGGTTCCGTGTCAATATATCTATGAAAATATTATGTATACCAGGAAAAAATTAAATCTGTTTACTCAGCTAGGTAATAGGCACTGTTATAAAACTAGAAATAGAAATAAGTTAGATAAACCACCGTTTCGATTATCAAAATTTCACACTTCTTTTTTGGGCTATTGTGTTAAATTTTATAATAAACTTCCAATTGAGGTCACTAATCTTAGTGAAACTAAATTTAAAGCCTGCATTAAACGGACACTTTGTAAGCAGGCTTACTACTCATTAGATGAATACTTGAACGACAAAAATGCTTGCATAGGTGCTGCTCCGGCTTCGCTGTAATACAAATGACTCGTTCAACCTTGGCTATATGTTGTTTTCATGTTCTCTTCCTTCTATTAAACTAGTACTATTAACAATTAAGTCCCTGCTAATGCAAATGAAGTATTTAGTCATATTCTCAATCTGTATTATGATAATGTTTCATGTATTCTCATTTTTAGTCCTATCTAGTGTAATATACCTTGTCCCCCACACCCCACAATTGACAGTGTATACAGAACAGCTTTTGTCTTAAAGGAGTGGCTGTGGAGTTTCTTGCCCCTCTCCGCTCGAGTGTCTATTTATTTTATTGACGATTATTGGTCATAAAGCACGGCTTTAATGTAAACAAAAATGTCAAAGCGTAGCGTGTCGTGCCAAACAAGCTCGAAGTACTGCTCCTTTTGTAGACTTTTTTGACTGCACTCCGTGGTCTGGGATTAGTCATGCTCACCAAAACGTCTATGCTTGCAGTGTCTATTTGGTGCGGGCCACTTCCTTCCCTCTAATATGGTCGAGGGAGGTGATGGCTGCTCAAGTAATCGTACTCGTGAACAGGTGCTGCTTGTGGAGACTGGTCCATCCAGAATCCTCTAGCTTTTCATTATAGCATATATTTAAAAATAGACTTATATATCAGTCGTAAGGCACCACACTGGAGCTAAATCGCATTAATGATTTCGTATAATATAAAAATGTTTGACTCTATACAAAAATGATGAAAAAAATGAATGGAGAATTAAACAAAAAAGACAAGCCCGCTGAGTTTCTCGCCGGATCTTCTTAGTGGAGGCCGCGTTCCGATCCGGTGGTAGATTAGTAAGTTAAAAAAAATATATCATCCTTCAGATAAGACCCGGTCTATTTGGTCATGGTAAGATAGTCATGGTAATCATATTTTATTGTGTAGCTAAATTAATAAAAACCAGAAGGATTAAGGGAAATGATACCCAATACAAACACTGTCAAAACCTTCTTTCAACCTTAAATAGGAGCTGTCAAAAAATTAACATGCTAAAAACGTTAATTTATCTCATATTTGCTATTTCGACGGATGTTTAACGTTAGAGATCGCGAGAACACATGTGTACTGCAGCGCTAAGAGCGCGTATTTACCTATTATCTACATAATATAATATAAGCCCAATTAATTAGGAGTTAAATGTAGCGAGCAAAATAACACTCAAATATTATTTTCTTAATTAAACACCCTATCAAAAACTTCTTTCAATACTGAACACAATTTTATTATACAATAGAGTCAACGTTATAGACATTCTGGGTATAACAAATCGGAGCAAAAAAGCTTTATAATTCTAAGCCAGATTGCTCTTGAAACTTTAGATTTTCGATGTACTTATCTTTGAAATATAGCACATATTACGTGGGTTACTACTACCCACGTGTAGAGACTTGATTAAATAATACAAAAAGTTTATTATGTTGGAAAAGAATAAAGAAAATTTTGATTAAAAACTTATATGATTAGGATAACAGAAATTCTACAAATTGGATGTATTATAAATATTAATCTGAATCCCTAAAATACAAGATTACGCAGAAGTTAGAACAGTAGTATCCCAATCACTTAGAGATTGTTCTATCATTACACATGTCGTTACATTACCGTTCCATATGTGTAACCTTAAAATAACGATGGCAGTATATCACACAGTTTCAGTGTAAGCGTTTGGGAAATAAGGTGAGATGCGTTTTTGTTGCTTAAAGTATCTGTAACTTCAGAACCGATATGGGATTTATCTAAAGCTAACTGGATCTAATTTATATGACTTGCATTAAATTAACGATTATGCAGCCAAATTAATTAAATAAAATCTCATCGGCACACCTATTTCAACTACATTTAAAACAGTGAATATTTTATCCAGTATTAATCCTGACTTTATGGAGCCATTAATTACACTTTTACGCCTCTATCCTTAATCCGACTCCAAAAAAAAACCACAATTTTCACGTAAAAATTTAAAAGTATAAATGAATTCAGGGGGATGGTTCCCTTCGTTTCCTCCATGCAGGTTTTATAGAGGAGGGTGAAAGTAATTTCACCTAATGTTGAACCACAGTAAAAACTATCCAGTATTGAACCTAATTAATGTGTTTAATTGACATAATTTTATAATATTGTCGAATGTATAAATTCACTATTCCATGCTTTCAGAAAAACTTCCACTTTTTCATAAATTATGTAACAAAAATAGACACCGTTACATCTGCATACCGTGGGCACATTTTGCCTATAACGTTAGGTCGCTAAGTTGATCTCAATTCTAGACTGCCTCGCATTGCTAATGGGAGTTTTTTGTTACTAAGCCCCCAATAATAAGAACCCATGCGTAGCAAGACTAACGAGGCTTTTTTACTTCAATATTGATACTTTTTACTTTTTTGTGTGTTAATCTTTCAGACTTTTGTGTATGATCCGACATCAATATCGATCGTGAATAAACCAGTTTCCATGTGATTTTGATTTGTTATACTGTTTATTAAGAAGCTGCGGTCGAACTTTTAAATTACCACTGTAGAAACGGTTCGGTGACGTAACACGGAAACGTTAAAATGAAACGTGTTTGTGAATTTATGTGTGAACTAATTGATTCCTCAATAAACAAGGGTGGGTAGGCAGCGTTCGCTTTATGGGATCATAAAATGTTTATAGGCTGATATCAGAATATGTAATGAGTAAAATCCATTTTAGTACTTTAATCCACATGCAGGTCACATAATTAACGCAAGACCTAAAAGTATTTTGTTCTGAATCGGGAGCTGAATCGGTTAGTACTTTTTTCAATATATGTTTTTTTTTAAATACTTATATTAGTTAATTTTATTGCCAGTATCAGCCCGACGTCTGGCATTACGCCCGGTACAATGGCAATAGGCTCTCCCCCTGTTACATGAGACCTAACATCGTCGACAAAAAGTTGGTGTACACAGCACACTTCTGCTTCCCCCTGCGTCACGGTTTGGTGATTGCTGTGTTGTCGTAATGGCAGATGTTGAGGCGTTATATTGATGGCGATATGACGATGGCGTCAGATAGTCGTATGCATGTGAAATTCATGGAAACGCATCTACGATGCTGGAATAATTTCAAGTGTGTGGAAGTGTTACAAAAAATAACAAGATAAGAGGCGCTCGTAGCGGTGTGCGGCCGCGGTGTTCTTACCGATCACCAAGGTTAATCAGCGTTCGACTCGGTTGGCCTGAGATGGGTGACCGTTTGTGGCATTTTCATTTTCGAGCGTCTCTGTTCTTAGAAAGACACGTGAAGCCGTTGGTTCCGGTAACCACTTAATGTGGTAGTCGATAAGCCGAGTTGGAAGCCTTATAGGCGGCTTGATAAATTCCAACAGCAGGTGGCCACAAACCTACCTCCACCAATCCACACTTGGTCCGCGTGGTGGAGTATGACCTAATCTCTCTCACTTCGATTTGAGAAAGAAGGCCTTTGTCCAGTGGGATATTATAGGCTGATATTATTTTATTATTTATAAGATAGGAACCAGAAACCAAGAACGAATCACATGATGTTAACGTTATTGAATTGAGTTGGCATCCTTCTCACCCTATAAGTATAGTAAACGAAGGTGAACAAGACCGTGGTTCAACAAATCATTCTGTTCGAGCTTTTGTTCATAAAAATCTTCTTATGAACAGAAGCTACGTGGGAAGATATCCATATTCACCTTAGCGTCGTAGATAATTTATATTATTGGCTACGGCATAGCATACGCTATAAGCATAGTAAGGAATACGTAATAGGAAAGGTATGGTTAAAAAAAGTTCTGTGCAAGTATGTGTTTATGAAACACATTGTCTTCGTTTCGTAAATGGTAATCCTAAAACAGCGGTATAAATTATTCCATACATAGCATAGTACACGGAATAGACAAGAGCTCAACAACACAACTTTCGCGCGGCCCAGTATAAGAGGGGGTATTTGCAAGGCCCAATATAACAGGGGGCGATCTTATCGCCATTATAAAAGCTAGAACAAGATGTGATGTTAGGACTAATAGTTCAACTTCAATACAACGATACGTGCTTAAAGCGGCAGGTAGCAACAATGACGTCATGTGGGATGTCTTTTGTGTCGTCTGCAGAGCAGGGAACTCATCACGCATATTGTTCCGCCTCAAACAAATACTCGTACGTGGTGAAAATATGCTGCGCTTCTTGTATTTCAACCAACTTCTATTTGATGCTGCGATCTGTTCATTTTTAACACTATAATACCTGTAGGAGTTATGGTGTTGAAAATGAACATATTGAGTTCTTAGATAAACGCGAATATTATACACGAAATAAAAACTATTTTTCGGATTTTATGCAGTTATTATTGGTTATGTATATTATTGTATATTTATGTAAACAAAATAAGATTTCTGCGTGTACCCTAAGATTTATTCCTGTGTCGTCGGTGCGTTTACAAACATGAAAATTCACATACATAAATACCCAGATCGAACCAAATAATTGTGGGTCACACAAAAATTTGTCCCGTACGGGAATTAAACCCACGACTATTAGACAGTGGGCGGAGCGGCTTAGCTCTTAACCACTGCGACCTGGCATAGAATTTAATGAGGAGAATGAAAAAAGACGAAAGGAGGCTAGAAATAAGTGTACAACACAAAACTACACACTTATTACTATCCTCCTTTTGATGATTTGTTTTCTCTATCACTCAAAGGTTTGCTGGTAGAGAACTCGACTTTGAGTTAAGCTCGCCTTTGTACATTTACCTATTCTTTAATTTTAATTTTACAATTTGTAACTATTTGTACAATAAAGAATTAAGAAAAAAGACGAAGTTTACCTCTCAGTGAAACAAGAATGCCTCTTAATATAATAATGATCGCATTAATATTCCAGACAAGGATCAATATATGTAACACGAGTCATTGCTCCCGGATAACGATCACTGCTCCGGACACGAACCAAAACGCGGAATTTGGTCACAAACCAGTACGGAATCATTACAGTGGATCCAGATTAATGTAGCCCTAATGTTTTTTCAACGTTTCATAATATTGTTTCTTGCCCCAAATCCACATCCAGTACAGTGGATCAAGGCTGCTCTGTGTTCGGTCCCCTAGGTCGTTATTTCAAACCTCCAAATATTATTATAGTACTATCGAGCACGTAACCTTGTGCCCATTTACAAATCCGTGGTTATGGTGACCACTTTACGATAACACTATACTTTTTTGTTACACTTACGCAATGGGAGGTCTACTTTCAATGGTTAACTTGCTTGCCAAGTTGTGACGCATTCCTGTGACTCCCATAGCAGAGGATTCGATAACTGATCAACGAAAAGTGAACCTTGTTTGTTAAGCGATAAAGATGTATGGCAATGCAGTATCCTGTTCATTATATTTGTAGACTAGAAGGCGTCGAACTAGCGCCAGTATGTCGCCCCTGAAAATGACTGTAGACAGAAAAAATAATAACACAATAAGATGGACAGAGATAAAGATAACTTTACGAGATGTTTTGTTTATGTTTTATCATAATGGATATCGATTCATCCATTGAATACATCTGTATTACTGAATATATGAGGAATAATAAGCTGAAGTTTAGGTTAGGAGGCCATTGCACTTGTAGCCATTAGCATACGGGTCGGTCGAAATGAGATGGGTGTCGGTTGGTGGTGTTTTCATATTTAAACGTTTCCGTGCTTAAGAAAACGCGATAAGATGTTGACCCACTTACCACATAATGTGGTAGTCATAAAACCGAGTTAGATGCCTGATAAGTTTTAAAAGCAGGTGGCCACAAATATACCTCTACCAATCTGCACTGGGTCCATGTTGTAGAATAGCTAATTTCTCTCACCTCGATTTGTGAAAGATATTTCCCCAGTATCAAAAGTAGCCGGCAATGCGGAGTTGAAGCGTAAAATATCCATGTGATAAAACCAAGGCTGAAGCTACGTTTCATATCGTATATAGTTTACAGATGTCAATTATTTAGAGAAGTTTGGATCAAATTTATCAAGTCCGAAACAAATGTCAAACGTGATAAGAGTCAAAACTAATCAGCTATGTACCAGCAATAAACCAGTAAAGCACTTATGAATCATCAAAACCAAAGAACGAATATTCTGAAATGTAAGGTTGACTGTTTGTTTTTTAAATTCAAACGCTTCTAAGCAAATAATGATTACGTTTGATAGGCGAAATTATTTAATTGGATTATATATATGCTCATAAAGGTATCATTTTAAGCTTTCACGCACAAACTCAATTTGCATAGCAAAACAAAATTTAACATTAATGTCCTTAATGTGGTCTCTTGAGGTAGCCCCTGGCTGTGATATGGCTAAAGAACAGCTAATTGAAACAGTTTGCTCACTCGGGGGAAGACTTACATAGTCAGTCCGACTGAAATTCAAAACGAGATAATAATACTTGTTGAAAGAGAAGCATTTCGGACTTTTTGTACGTCGCTAAAAAGAAAATTGTATATATGCATAAAAAAGAGAAGTGTGTACGACTTTTCATTTCAATAAATAACGCCATTTCTCTCAAACTAACACTGTGACAGTGAGAGTGTTCGTATAATCTTATCGAACATATACCTACTTGTTCTACCTGTGTAACGTAAACCTCGCGTGTCATTGTCAAGAGTTGACAGGAACCTGGACAGTGAAAATTTACACAAGTTGCTCGTGAAGCATTAAATAGTTTTATTTCAACTTTTTTATTCTATGGCTTGCGAATGGGCTGTACCTATATGTGAACCAAGGCAACAGCCGGGTGTTCGATTGAAAAAAAAATATTAATCTAAACTTTTTCGTTACAATTGTTACGTTACTTGGTGAGTATGGATGCGTACATTAGGCCCGTATTACAGAACGTAAATCAGTCGTGAATCTAGTTTTAAAAACTGATTTTTGTACTAAAATACACACACACACACACACACACACACCGTCACGCCTTTATTCCCCAAGCGGGGGTGGCAGAGGTATACTGAGTAAACCCAAGTTTCGCCGACGATGTTAGGTCACATGTAATAGGTAGCGACCCTATTGCCATATACCGGGCACAATTCCTGACTCTGGACTCTTACTGGGAAGTTTTCGTTAGAAAAACTACACTTGTCCGCCCTAGGATTTGAACTCAGGTACTAAAACGTTAGTTTTTAAACAAGATTCACAGCTGATTTTCGTTCTGTAATACGGGCCTTAGTCTTAGCAGTTGAAGTGAGTTTATTCATATTCTAGATTCAGGTCACTTGCACGATAGTGTATATATATGGAAGTAGGATTAAAACGAGTCAGGCTTACATGTATAATGATTTGCTACTCTGCCCATTTACATGTTCATTTTCCTGCTCATTGCCATAGCTTACATTCTCAAACTGGCTAGTTTCAGTTTAGTCGGAATAGTCAGTTAAATGTAATTTAAAACGAAGTATGAAGCAAACTGGCTGTCTGTTATGCTGTGGGTGTTAAAGGGTTGGGCCTAAGCTACTTGTTTAGTGTGCTCTCGGGTATGGGGCCGTATTGGTCAGCCGTGAGGTCCTTGTGTGTGAGAAAAACATAGAGATACTGTATAAAGGATGTCCCTTTGCATAAACACCTATAAAAGGTGTATCATAAATAACGTAAGACCTCAGACACCAGTTGAGGGCGCCGCTGCCTATGCCGTAAGAAAAATCAGACAGCTTACTGATGTGGACACCGCGCGGTTGGTCTACTTCAGTTACTTTTATAGTGTCATGTCTTACGGTATATTATCGTGGGGTAGGGCAGCTGACCTTGACTCTATTTTTATTTTATAATAAAGGGCTATTAGGGCCATCTATAACTTAGGTAGTCGCGACTCTTTGAGAGAATTGTTTAAAGAAGCCAATATTATGACGGTCTCATATCAGTATATTTATGAAAACATAATGTACATACGGAAAAATTTAGATCTATTTAATCAGCTAGGTGATAGGCATTGCTATAACACGCGACATAGAAATAAATTGGATCAACCGCAATTTCATCTGTCTAAAATTCACACGTCTTTCATGGGATACTGTGTTAGATTTTATAATAAAATTCCACTTGACGTCACTCAAATTAGTGAAAATAAATTTAAATCCTGTATTAAACGTACGCTCTGCAAGCGAGCTTACTATACTCTAGATGATTATTTAAAAGATAAAAATGCTTGGATATGTGTTGTTCCAGCTCCACCAGAATGTGGATAACATATTCAGCTATCATTATTTATTATTCCCTCTCTTCCTTCTAGTAGTTAAATAAAATTTATCATTTTTCTTCCTCATTTCTTTATCTGTAAATGAGAGAACCATGTAGCCATTCACATGAATAGTTTAACTTGGTTAATTTAATTTAGACTCACCTGATACTACATTGTTTTCCCATACCCCATAACAAAATGTAGATGGAAATATTGTAAAAATACTATTTTAAAAGAGTAACCGTGGAGTTTCTTGCCCTTCTTCTCCACACGAATGACATTCCGAAGTGGTGGTAGAGTCTTTTTTACTATTTAGACGATTCATAAATACTGTAATGGTTTACATGAATAAAAAATATTCTGATTCTGATTCTGACCCTTAAATTTACAGATACCCTAAAGATTAGATAATTGCTTCAGAAATTCCATATGAAAATCAATACTCCAAATTAAAAATTTACAACCCCTTTTTTACGCCTTCTTATACCCCAATTAACAATTAAACTTGTATGTGTATATGTGCGAATTGAGAAATACGTTTTAGAAATGCGTTTGAAATCTCCGTATTGCTTTGAATTAAGAATAAGTTTATTATAGCTTACCAAAGGAGTAAGAGGATTCTTCGTAAACAAAAAAAAAAAAATTACATTAAAAAATTGTTGAAATCAATTCAGTTATTGATTTAGTACAAACTACTTTCAGGTCTTACGTTTGTTACGTAACACCTTATGTATAAAGTTAGTTTATGTATAGTAAATAAGGTAAACGATACTTTATGCATATGACGTGCGTAACGTATAAACATGTGTGATGTACATGTAGTGATGCTTTTAACCACGTAGTATTTAGTAGATAAGAGATATACCCGCTCGTGCATCGTGGGTACCTTAGACATTGGGCTTAGACTTGGACTTTTAGACACCTTAGGTAGGTAGTATCGCCGATGCGTTCCATATGGAGATCCCGGAGCCCTTCCAAAGTGCTGATATCGGCCACCCTGGGGTTTACAGTCGGTAGGAATCTGAAACGCCCCGCGCGCTTGCCCCGAGGCTCAAGGAAATCGTATACAGGATTTTCCCCAGGTAAAAAGGTAGGTACTCTTTATTTAACTAGATACGCTTCGTAATCTTGTCCTATTTATAATATAGTGCACGTGATTCTGTAGTTATTTTATACCGTAGTAGTTTTTGTACTTTTGCAATGCATTATAGTACACACAGTGGATAGCTAGTTTGTTAAGTGACTTTGTAAATGATATCATTTACAAAGATTTCCTTGAACCTCGGGTCAAGCGCGCGGTGCGTGTCAGATTCCTACCGACTATTAACCCCAAGGTGGCCGATATCGGTACTTTGGAAGGGCTCCGGGATCTCCATATGGAATGCATCGGCGATACTACCTACCTACGGTGTCTAAAAGTAGTTGTGCCTACGATATACCAATGGGTATAACTCTTACCTACTTAATAATACACGGTTAAAAGCATCACTACACGAACTTACAAAAACACACACTTTCACATGCTATATTACTATAATGATACCACTGAATAGCACACACAAACACATTTTATAGCAAAGTTTATTACACGCGTAGACATTCCCGTCCACCGCACTATAATCAAGTTAATCAAGTTACTATTGAAATCCCGACGGATAATAACGTAATAAAAGTGCTTCAGTTTTCATCGCTGCATCAATCTTAAAGCCGATATAAAAAATCTTTTAGAGATCCGTTGCAAGTATGAAAATATTGAATACTTTGCTCTGATCGAGGTAGAATTTGCATCTTCACTCTTTTCAGTATGTAGAATATTTCATAACAATATGAGAAAACGAGAAATAAGACCGTGTAGGAGTAACGTGTATCCAGTCACTAAAATCACTAGTATTAAAACGTATTCGGCACTTAAATTGCCTTTTTACAAGCATTTATTTAACTTGCAATGTTCGTCTGTCTGTCCGTCTGTCTTTCAAGTTTAAATTTTGTGATCCATTTGTCAAGAACTTGCGGGTATTCGATTGAGCTGAAATTTGGCCAACGTAAGAAATGTCGGTGACAATGTAATAATATGCTACCATGGAGCTGGGCGGATGATGGAATCGGAAGGTGGCCATAGGAATATGTGAACTATACAACCTAACCCCTTCGTGTTTAGGCTTGTTAGATAGATATTGACAAGTACTTACAACCAGTTAGTATTCAGGATCTGATGATGAAGCCGGAAGGTGACCAAAGGAAACACCCAACAACTTAAAATTACCCCGCCGTGTTTGGACTGTTTTCACGGGTACTTAAGACCCGGATGGTGTTCTGGGTCTGATACTAGAGCCGGAAGGAAGCCATAGGAACTCTTCAACTAAGCAAGAAAAATCCGCTGTTTTGGTGTAAAAGCTTATTTTTAAAAAGGTATTTTTGAATTCAGTTTTATTTGACATTCATGTCGGAATCGACTATGTATTCCGTGCCTTTTATTTTTGCGCGGGTTGGAAGATGCTTAAATAAAACAAAACAAATCTAATACATTGAGAAATATTGAAGGTACGCGAATCAGCTTCGAACCGCGATATGTTATGTTCACATTGGTCTGCATAGAGAACACCAAGGTTTGACGCTCAAAGTGTCTCGGAGAGCTCTTTAATTGTCTTTGTAATCTCAAAAAAAATATTAAAACGAATAGAAAAATGGGAGAAGTAGGAAGTATTTAACTTTCACTTCTCTTCCTTGCAAATTGGGTGAGAGAACACAAAAAATTGTAAACGTTACGCAAGCCGCCGACATGTCGCCATATCGATGTACGGAGCACCTAATAATTTAATCACCATGTATAAGTGTTGGATGGCCAAGCACCAAACTTTTCATCTCTACTTTCCAGTCTAGTATGGCTCAGCTATATAAACAGAAATTTCAGACCCAGAATTCAATATTAAACCGTTTCTAGGCTACTACCGGTAGTAATAAATTGATAGATGGGATTAAGCTCAGGGATTAGGTTATTGCCTCGCTTCGATTTTGCTTCGAGAAAATATAAGGAATAGAAAATTCTGTCCGTTTATAAAAAAATGTAATAGAGATAGGTAACTTCTTATGAAAATGTTTTGGGTTAAGCTGTGGTTACATAAAGCGAGGCAAACACTCGATTTAGGCCTCGCATGTTAACCGCCACCAAATCACAGTGATCCCTGCGAGGCGATCAAACATTACAAAAGGTGTATTTAGAGGCGAAATGTGAACACATAAGATTGCCTTTTAGATGTTTTGAATGTTTGTTCGGACACAATCTATTACTTCGATTTTGACATACTATACCTTAGCACATTAAAAGTACGGTTGGAGAATCAGAACTACAGTTTTTAGTTTAGGCAGAGTAGTCGCGGGAAAATATAGTTTTCTATAAAAATATTATTCGTCTATAGGCACGGAAATGAATGCTACTTTCAATACATTTTCATTTGATGCATTTACAATTACACTTCACATTAATTTTAATTTTGAAATTTCACTGTATTACTGCCAAGAAGGTTCACACTTACTTTTGTTTGTAACTAAAGTGAGGAATGAATATAATATATAATAACTAAATATCGATCATGTGTCCGAAATAAAGAATTATTATTATAATCCATCTGCTAAAAAATGACATCTGAAGAGTACGTTTTTTCATATCATGCGTAAGCCGCCATGAGTAAAATTGTAGGAAGACGAATGAAAAATGTCATATGATTTTTCACATGCTATCTGTTAAATGTTCCAAGCTTATTCGTCTATATTAGAGTAAGTTATTCAGGCTGTAACCGCAAAACAGCCAGGAGACATGACGTCACTTGTGCGTGCGGTGTATAAATAATTCAGAGCACAGAGTTCTGTCTACTTGCTCCAGTAAATCTTTTAATGTGGTTCGTCTCGATGGATATCATAAAACTTTAAAATTTTTTATTGAACTGTTATTCTGGGTAGATATCAGATAATTGAAGAGAACGATTTTCTAGTGTTGTGACTAAGAGTGTAACTTGTTTCTATTTTAATAAAAATTGAAAACGAAAAAGACCATACTACCCCAATCAAACATATCTTCCACGATCACGCATCAAAATGGTCAACGACAGCCCACATTATATGGCCGAAAAATATACAACAAACTACCGCTATACATCAAAACCGAAACTAAATTAACATCCTTCAATAGACGACTTAAATTTTACTTAATAGAAAACTGTTTCTATTCACTATCAGAATATTTAGATAACCAGTAGTGCCACAATAACACTGCCTCGTTGGTCTAGTGGCAAAGCGCATCGCTTTGTGATCACAAGGTCCTAAGTTCAAATCCTAGGTCGGACAAGTGTCTGGAGTCTGAAATTGTGCCCGGTATATGGCAATAGGCTTGCCCCCTGTTACATGGGACCTAACATCGTCGGCGAAACGTGGATGTACACAGTACACCTCTGCCACCTCCGCTTGGGGAATATAGGCGTGACAGTGTAGCCACGATAACATAATACAGCGTACAATTACATAGACCTACCTATTAATATTAACAACATGGCGATCGCAATATACGGTGAACTATTGTAATAACTTTATTTTATTACTTCATTTAATTTATTTTATACCTTAAACGGCCACTAAGTCTTATGACTTATGCTTATGCACTTAATTATATTTAGATCTCATATTATTGTACACTTAGTCCGCAAATAAATACTTGGATTTGAATTATTATTACTACAATCTGGACCTTACGATTTAAATGAACCTATATTTAATTATTAGTCAATTGGTATTGGTACATTGATTTAATGGAAAAAAGTATTTTAAAATCATGGTTTGAGTCAAGACTTGACCTGTGGCTTCTTTTGGATATTTAGTTAATTATGTAAACAGAAAAACATTTTTAAGGAATGACATTAAATTCTTATCAACTATTCATCATATTATATAATAGATGTGAAAGTTTGTATGTTTGGATGTTTGTTCCTCAATCACGAAAAAAGAGGGTTGCACGGATTTGCATGAAAGGACATTGTCGAAAATTGCCCCAGAACGAACAAACATTTGATCCGTGTCATCATTATTTATCCATTTTATTAAAATAATGGCAAATATCCGTATCTATCGTATATGGTGTACACCCATATTTCGATGTCATACGGGACGAGTCTATTGCATTGACAATTTCTCAATAGAAAAACCCCAAAAACACTGAATGACTCAGAATTAAAACTCAAAATCTCGTGTTTGCCCAGCGGCATGATGCACCTATAAACCATCGTAGTAAACAGACGGTTCTCGTCATTAATCAGGGAACCACCAAACCTCGAGGTTATGTATGTATTATATATTCCCTGATTAAATTTCTGTTAAATTAAATATAATAATAATTAAATTAAAATTAAATCCCTCAAACGGTGCAAATATAGCAACCTTGACACCCCTGTCAAGGGGTAGAAACGCTAGGTCCGTGGGGTCTTGGCGCACATCACATTTTCGGCGATATTTCTAAATTGCTGATCGATGTCACTGGTGACCAGACGGCTGGTTCTTACCTCGCACTGAGGATAAGCATTGCCATACAACGTGGCAATGCTGCCAGCGTACTGGGCACACAGCCAAGCGGCAGCGATTTAACACAAATATTTTTTTGTAATTAATTTTATTCGTTTATTTGGACATTTGCAGGTATTTCGTGTATATAGTTTTTTTTTTATTTTAACCGTCTAAATACGTAATGTTCCTATTAAGTTTCTGTTTGATAAATAACAATATCAATATTTATTGCAAGAAAGTTCATTATAATTAAGTAAGACACAAAAACAAACCCAGCGATGCAATTTAGGGGCAAGTATTTGAGTTCCATATTTATTTTTGTACAGTGCGGCAAGGATCTTTTGGCCCGTGGAAGGTTGCACACATTTTATTTACCGACTTAAATCTATCAAACTTTCATAGAAATTGACAATGTCATAACATCATACTTGCGGACGACTTAGCGCAATGGTTAAGAGCTTAAGCTCTCCGCCCAGTGTGTGTAATAGTCGGGACAAATATTTGTGTGACCCACAAATATTTGTTTCAATTTGGGTGTTTTTGCATGTGAATGTCATGTTTGTAGACGCACTCAGGACACAGGGATAATTCCTAGTGTAGAGTTAAGTTTAAAAAAAGCGTGTTAATAAAATACTACGATTTCTTCTATTGCCTGTTAATATATTATTAACTAGCAGTTTCCCGCGACTTCGTACCCGTTCGACAACAGCGCCACGTACCGGGTCTATGTTTTATAGCCTATGTTACTTCTGGATAATGTAGCTTTCTAATGACGAAAAAATCATTAAAATTGGATCTGTAGTACTGGAGATAACCATGAACATCCAAACCCATAAACTTTACCTCTTTATAATAATAGTGTAGATTATAGATAAGAGAAAGAAAAGCGCATCTTTATAATAAATAATAAAATAATTTATTTTCTCATCACAAATGTGCATCATTAGTACAGTACGAGCTTAATCTAATAGAATAATAGGACATTTGTGAGAGACTGGTGCCCGAGATAGGTATAGGAATACCTGTGTTACGGGTCACCAGGCCCCCGAAACTTAAAGTAACATTTAACATTAGATCAAGTATGAACTAGGTGTGTGATGAAAATATTTAACAACAAATCAAACAAGGTTACTATAAAAGAGAGGATATACAGTTTGTGCGTGTGTGTGTGTGTGTGTGTGTGAGAGTGTGTGTGTGTGTGAGTGTGTGTGTGTGAGTGTGTGCGTGAGTGTGTGTGTGAAAGGATACTTTGTGTCTAAGTCAAGTGAGTGTGTGTGTGTTGAAGATTTTAGCTATTTGGTATGAGCAGACATTCAGTTGCCTTATAGTCAAGTGTTTTCAGCCATTTACATAGTGTAGATTTACATACTGATTTACGTAATGGATATATTGATAGCGAGGAGTTGATTTTATTATATAGATATCCACCCAAAAAGCAATAAAATCTTTGTGACAGTTTAGTGTGAAAGGAATCAGTAGAACAGACATAACCTTTTCTCCGTTTCTTCTTGTTTAAATTAGGATTATATTCCAATTGTGTATGTTTTTTTATTATTATAGATAGAATAGATATAAGTCTGCCTAACAGTAAGCACATCCCAGTGTTTATACAAATCAATGGTTGGATAACGAAAAGGCAATCCCGCAGCAACCTTAAGTAAAGCTCGCTGAGCTCTCTCAACTTCCAGAAGGTGCACTTTGCTTGCCCCACCCCAAGAAGTTATGCAATAGTTAACTATTGACTGGCAGAGAGCTGAGTAGACCTTTTTAATAGTCTTCGTGTCCGCCACATGCCTTAATATCTTAAAAATGTAGATCATCTTACGAATTCTAGTTACGAGAACGTCAATATGAGCTTTAAAAGTTAGTGTTTGATCTATGTATACTCCAAGATATTTGATGGTACTAGTTCTTTGTAGGGGTTGACAGAGACATGGTGGAATAGCAGTGTGGGAGCAGGTATGGACAGTGATGTTGAGTGAGTTTGGCGGAAGGAGATTTTTCTTAGACGCAAAAGCAATGTATTTGGTTTTGTCTATATTTAGCGTCAATACATTACGATTTAGCCATCGACAGATCTCATTAAATCCTCTTTGGGCACTATAAAAAACATCCTCCCAGGTATTACCACTAAAGAAGAGCGCTGTGACATCTGCAAAAGATAGTATTTTTCCGTGTCTGATTTGCAGCTGGCACAGGTCATTAATAAATATAAGGAAAAGACTAGGACCTAGGACACTACCCTGCGGCACACCGTTGTGCACTGGAAGTTCATCGCTAACCCAATTGTCAATTTTTACAAGTTGCTTCCTATCGCTCAGGTAATCCTTGAATAGTTGTAATGGAAGACCTCTGACACCTATTCTTTCCAATTTATGTAAAAGCAAAGGAATAGGTACCGTGTCAAAGGCCTTGGCTAAGTCAAGGAACACCGTTATACACTTCCTCTTGTCATCAATATTAGTGACAATAGAGTTGATAAGTTGGTTTACAGCGTCATCGGTTGACCTGCCAGATCGAAACCCAAATTGTCCAGTTGAAAGAAGGGTGTTGGCCTCAAGAAAGTTCATGAGGCGTTTATTGATCAGACGTTCCAAGATTTTAGATAATGTAGGAAGGATAGATATGGGCCTATAATTTTGAACGCAGTTTTTGCTACCCCCTTTGTAAATGGGTTTGACAAGTGCTATTTTCAACGCTAAGGGAAAAGTGCCAGTATTAAAAGATAGGTTGCAAATATGGGTGATAGGAAGAGCAAGTGACTTGAAGTATCGCTTTAAGATTTTGCCATCGGATTCCTTCGGACCCGAGTACCCGTTACCGATTGGACCTTGGACTTTCAAGATACAAGAGGGAACTCCTTAACGGCGAACAGCACGAATGTATAGATTCCGTTATTATAGTCATTATATTAATCCTGTAGGTACCTTACTTTGCAACTTAGCAAAATAATATAATATCGGTATATAAATATTACTAAATAATTCACTCGTCACTTAAAATTGTAATATAAAAATCTTTAAAAAAAAAGGTAAACCGACTTCAAAAAGCAAAAAATAAATATTTGAAGTCGGTGCCAAGTAACCGACTGCACCAACCAGCCAATTTTTTTAAAAGATTTTTATTAACACTATAATACCTGTAGGTGTTATGGTGTTGAAAATGAGCATATTGAGTTCTTAGATAAACGTGAATATTATACACGAAATAAAAACTATTTTTCGGATTTTATGGCAGTTATTATTGGTTATGTATATTATTGTATATTTATGTAAGCAAAATAAGATTTTTGCGAGTACCCTAGGATTTATTCCTGTGTCGTGGGTGCGTTTACAAACATGAAAATTCACATACATAAATACCCAGATCGAACCAAATAATTGTGGGTCACACAAAGATTTGTCCCGTGCGGGAATTAAACCCACGACTATTAGACACAGTGGGCGGAGCGGCTTAGCTCTTAACCACTGCGAACTGGCATAGAATTTAATGAGGAGAATGAAAAAAGACGAAAGGAGGCTAGTAATAAGTGTACAAAACAAAACTACACACTTATTACTATCCTCCTTTTGATGATTTGTTTCTCTATCACTCAAAGGTTTGCTGGTAGAGAACTCGACTTTGAGTTAAGCTCGCCTTTGTACATTTACCTGTTTTTTAATTTTAATTTTACAATTTGTAACTATTTGTACAATAAAGAATTAAGAAAAAAGACGAAGTTTACCTCTCAGTGAAACAAGAATGGCTTTTAATATAATAATGATCGCATTAATATTCCAGACAAGGATCAATATATGTAACACGAGTCATTGCTCCCGGATAACGATCACTGCTCCGGACACGAACCAAAACGCGGAATTTGGTCACAAACCAGTACGGAATCATTACAGTGGATCCAGATTAATGTAGCCCTAATGTTTTTTCAACGTTTCATAATATTGTTTCTTGCACCAAATCCACATCCAGTACAGTAGATCAAGGCTGATCTGTGTTCGGTCCCCTAGGTCGTTTTGTCAAACCTCCAAATGTTATTATAGTACTATCGAGCACATAACCTTGTGCCCATTTACAAATCCGTGGTTATGGGGACCACTTTACGATAACACTATACTTTTTTGTTACACTTACGCAATGAGAGGTCTACTTTAAATGGTTAACTTGCTTGCCAAGTTGTGCCGCATTTGTGTGACTCCCATAGCAGAGGATTCGGTAACTGATCAACGAAAAATGAACCTTGTTTGTTAAGCGATAAGGATGTATGGCAATGCAGTATCCTGTTCATTATATTTGTAGACTAGAAGGCGTCGAGCTAGCGCCAGTATGTCGCCCCTGAAAATGACTGTAGACAGAAAAAATAATAACACAATAAGATGGACAGAGATAAAGATAACTTTACGAGATGTTTTGTTTATGTTTTATCATAATGGATATCGATTCATCCATTGAATACATCTGTATTACTGAATATATGAGGAATAATAAGCTGAAGTTTATGTTAGGAGGCCATTGCACTTGTAGCCATTAGCATACGGGTCGGTCGAAATGAGATGGGTGTCGGTTGGTGGTGTTTTCATATTTAAACGTTTCCGTGCTTAAGAAAACGCGATAAGATGTTGACCCACTTACCACATAATGTGGTAGTCATAAAACCGAGTTAGATGCCTGATAAGTTTTAAAAGCAGGTGGCCACAAATATACCTCTACCAATCTGCACTGGGTCCATGTTGTAGAATAGCTAATTTCTCTCACCTCGATTTGTGAGAGATATTTCCCCAGTATTAAAAGTAGCCGGCAATGCGGAGTTGAAGCGTAAAATATCCATGTGATAAAACCAAGGCTGAAGCTTCGTTTCATATCGTATATAGTTTACAGATGTCAATTATTTAGAGAAGTTTGGATCAAATTTATCAAGTCCGAAACAAATGTCAAACGTGATAAGAGTCAAAACTAATCAGCTATGTACCAGCAATAAACCAGTAAAGCACTTATGAATCATCAAAACCAAAGAACGAATATTCTGAAATGTAAGGTTGACTATGTTTGTTTTTTAAATTCAAACGCTGCTATGCAAATAATGATTACGTTTGATAGGCGAAATTATTTAATAAGATTATATATATGCTCATAAAGGTATCATTTTAAGCTTTCACGCACAAACTCAATTTGCATAGCAAAACAAAATGTAACATTAATGTCCTTAATGTGGTCTCTTGAGGTAGCCCCTGGCTGTGATATGGCTAAAGAACAGCTAATTGAAACAGTTTGCTCACTCGGGGGAAGACTTACATAGTCAGTCCGACTGACATTCAAAAAGAGATAATAATACTTGTTGAAAGAGAAGCATTTCCGACTTTTTGTACGTCGCTAAAAAGAAAATTTTATATATGCATAAAAAAGAGAAGTGTGTACGACTTTTCATTTCAATAAATAACGCCATTTCTCTCAAACTAACACTGTGACAGTGAGAGTGTTCGTATAATCTTATCGAACATATACCTACTTGTTCTACCTGTGTAACGTAAACCTCGCGTGTCATTGTCAAGAGTTGACAGGAACCTGGACAGTGAAAATTTACACAAGTTGCTCGTGAAGCATTAAATAGTTTTATTTCAACTTTTTTATTCTATGGCTTGCGAATGGGCTGTACCTTTATGTGAACCAAGGCAACAACCGGGTGTTCGATTGAAAAAAAAATATTAATCTAAACTTGTTCGTTACAATTGTTACGTTACTTGGTGAGTATGGATGCGTACATTAGGCCCGTATTACAGAACGTAAATCAGTCGTGAATCTAGTTTTAAAAACTGATTTTTGTACTAAAATACACACACACACACACACACCGTCACGCCTTTATTCCCCAAGCGGGGGTGGCAGAGGTATACTGAGTAAACCCAAGTTTCGCCGACGATGTTAGGTCACATGTAATAGGTAGCGACCCTATTGCCATATACCGGGCACAATTCCTGACTCTGGACTCTTACTGGGAAGTTTTCGTTAGAAAAACTACACTTGTCCGCCCTAGGATTTGAACTCAGGTACTAAAACGTTAGTTTTTAAACAAGATTCACAGCTGATTTTCGTTCTGTAATACGGGCCTTAGTCTTAGCAGTTGAAGTGAGTTTATTCATATTCTAGATTCAGGTCACTTGCACGATAGTGTATATATATGGAAGTAGGATTAAAACGAGTCAGGCTTACATGTATAATGATTTGCTACTCTGCCCATTTACATGTTCATTTTCCTGCTCATTCCCATAGCTTACATTCTCAAACTGGCTAGTTTCAGTTTAGTCGGAATAGTCAGTTAAATGTAATTTAAAACGAAGTATGAAGCAAACTCGCTGTCTGTTATGCTGTGGGTGTTAAAGGGTTGGGCCTAAGCTACTTGTTTAGTGTGCTCTCGGGTATGGGGCCGTATCGGTCAGTCGTGAGGTCCTTGTGTGTGAGAAAAACATAGAGATACTGTATAAAGGATGTCCCTTTGCATAAACACCTATAAAAGGTGTATCATAAATAACGTAAGACCTCAGACACCAGTTGAGAGCGCCGCTGCCTATGCCGTAAGAAAAATCAGACAGCTTACTGATGTAATAATAGTAAAAAAGACTCTACCACCACTTCGGAATGTCATTCGTGTGGAGAAGAAGGGCAAGAAACTCCACGGTTACTCTTTTAAAATAGTATTTTTACAATTTTTCCATCTACATTTTGTTGTGGGGTATGGGAGAACAATGTAGTATCAGGTGAGTCTAAATTAAATTAACCAAGTTAAACTATTCATGTGAATGGCTACATGGTTCTCTCATTTACAGATAAAGAAATGAGGAAGAAAAATGATAAATTTTATTTAACTACTAGAAGGAAGAGAGGGAATAATAAATGATTTTTTGACTTTTGATTTTGATAATGATAGCTGAATATGTTATCCACATTCTGGTGGAGCTGGAACAACACATATCCAAGCATTTTTATCTTTTAAATAATCATCTAGAGTATAGTAAGCTCGCTTGCAGAGCGTACGTTTAATACAGGATTTAAATTTATTTTCACTAAGTTGAGTGACGTCAAGTGGAATTTTATTATAAAATCTAACACAGTATCCCATGAAAGACGTGTGAATTTTAGACAGATGAAATTGCGGTTGATCCAATTTATTTCTATGTCGCGTGTTATAGCAATGCCTATCACCTAGCTGATTAAATAGATCAAAATTTTTCCGTATGTACATTATGTTTTCATAAATATACTGACATGAGACCGTCATAATATTGGCTTCTTTAAACAATTCTCTCAAAGAGTCGCGACTACCTAAGTTATAGATGGCCCTAATAGCCCTTTTTTGTAAGATAAAAATAGAGTCAAGGTCAGCGGCCCTACCCCACAATAATATACCGTAAGACATGACACTATAAAAGTAACTGAAGTAGACCAACCGCGCGGTGTCCACATCAGTAAGCTGTCTGATTTTTCTTACGGCATAGGCAGCGGCGCCCTCAACGGGTGTCTGAGGTCTTACGTTATTTATGATACACCTTTTATAGGTGTTTATGCAAAGGGACATCCTTTATACAGTATCTCTATGTTTTTCTCACACACAAGGACCTCACGACTGACCGATACGGCCCCATACCCGAGAGCACACTAAACAAGTAGCTTAGGCCCAACCCTTTAACACCCACAGCATAACAGACAGCCAGTTTGCTTCATACTTCGTTTTAAATTACATTTAACTGACTATTCCGACTAAACTGAAACTAGCCAGTTTGAGAATGTAAGCTATAGCAATGAGCAGGGAAATGAACATGTAAATGGGCAGAGTAGCAAATCATTATACATGTAAGCCTGACTCGTTTTAATCCTACTTCCATATACACTACCGTGCAAGTGACCTGAATCTAGAATATGAATAAACTCACTCCAACTGCCAAGACTAAGGCCCGTATTACAGAAAATCAGCTGTGAATCTTGTTTAAAAACTAACGTTTTAGTACCTGAGTTCAAATCCTAGGTCGGACAAGTGTAGTTTTTCTAACGAAAACTTCCCAGTAAGAGTCCGGAGTCAGGAATTGTGCCCGGTATATGGTAATAGGGTCGCTACCTATTACATGTGACCTAACATCGTCGGCGAAACTTGGGTTTACTCAGTATACCTCTGCCACCCCCGCTTGGGGAATAAAGGCGTGACGGTGTGTGTGTGTGTGTGTGTGTGTGTGTGTGTGTATTTTAGTACAAAAATCAGTTTTTAAAACTAGATTCACGACTGATTTACGTTCTGTAATACGGGCCTAATGTACGCATCCATACTCACCAAGTAACGTAACAATTGTAACGAACAAGTTTAGATTAATATTTTTTTTTCAATCGAACACCCGGTTGTTGCCTTGGTTCACATAAAGGTACAGCCCATTCGCAAGCCATAGAATAAAAAAGTTGAAATAAAACTATTTAATGCTTCACGAGCAACTTGTGTAAATTTTCACTGTCCAGGTTCCTGTCAACTCTTGACAATGACACGCGAGGTTTACGTTACACAGGTAGAACAAGTAGGTATATGTTCGATAAGATTATACGAACACTCTCACTGTCACAGTGTTAGTTTGAGAGAAATGGCGTTATTTATTGAAATGAAAAGTCGTACACACTTCTCTTTTTTATGCATATATAAAATTTTCTTTTTAGCGACGTACAAAAAGTCGGAAATGCTTCTCTTTCAACAAGTATTATTATCTCTTTTTGAATGTCAGTCGGACTGACTATGTAAGTCTTCCCCCGAGTGAGCAAACTGTTTCAATTAGCTGTTCTTTAGCCATATCACAGCCAGGGGCTACCTCAAGAGACCACATTAAGGACATTAATGTTACATTTTGTTTTGCTATGCAAATTGAGTTTGTGCGTGAAAGCTTAAAATGATACCTTTATGAGCATATATATAATCTTATTAAATAATTTCGCCTATCAAACGTAATCATTATTTGCATAGCAGCGTTTGAATTTAAAAAACAAACATAGTCAACCTTACATTTCAGAATATTCGTTCTTTGGTTTTGATGATTCATAAGTGCTTTACTGGTTTATTGCTGGTACATAGCTGATTAGTTTTGACTCTTATCACGTTTGACATTTGTTTCGGACTTGATAAATTTGATCCAAACTTCTCTAAATAATTGACATCTGTAAACTATATACGATATGAAACGAAGCTTCAGCCTTGGTTTTATCACATGGATATTTTACGCTTCAACTCCGCATTGCCGGCTACTTTTAATACTGGGGAAATATCTCTCACAAATCGAGGTGAGAGAAATTAGCTATTCTACAACATGGACCCAGTGCAGATTGGTAGAGGTATATTTGTGGCCACCTGCTTTTAAAACTTATCAGGCATCTAACTCGGTTTTATGACTACCACATTATGTGGTAAGTGGGTCAACATCTTATCGCGTTTTCTTAAGCACGGAAACGTTTAAATATGAAAACACCACCAACCGACACCCATCTCATTTCGACCGACCCGTATGCTAATGGCTACAAGTGCAATGGCCTCCTAACATAAACTTCAGCTTATTATTCCTCATATATTCAGTAATACAGATGTATTCAATGGATGAATCGATATCCATTATGATAAAACATAAACAAAACATCTCGTAAAGTTATCTTTATCTCTGTCCATCTTATTGTGTTATTATTTTTTCTGTCTACAGTCATTTTCAGGGGCGACATACTGGCGCTAGCTCGACGCCTTCTAGTCTACAAATATAATGAACAGGATACTGCATTGCCATACATCCTTATCGCTTAACAAACAAGGTTCATTTTTCGTTGATCAGTTACCGAATCCTCTGCTATGGGAGTCACACAAATGCGGCACAACTTGGCAAGCAAGTTAACCATTTAAAGTAGACCTCTCATTGCGTAAGTGTAACAAAAAAGTATAGTGTTATCGTAAAGTGGTCCCCATAACCACGGATTTGTAAATGGGCACAAGGTTATGTGCTCGATAGTACTATAATAACATTTGGAAGTTTGACAAAACGACCTAGGGGACCGAACACAGATCAGCCTTGATCTACTGTACTGGATGTGGATTTGGTGCAAGAAACAATATTATGAAACGTTGAAAAAACATTAGGGCTACATTAATCTGGATCCACTGTAATGATTCCGTACTGGTTTGTGACCAAATTCCGCGTTTTGGTTCGTGTCCGGAGCAGTGATCGTTATCCGGGAGCAATGACTCGTGTTACATATATTGATCCTTGTCTGGAATATTAATGCGATCATTATTATATTAAAAGCCATTCTTGTTTCACTGAGAGGTAAACTTCGTCTTTTTTCTTAATTCTTTATTGTACAAATAGTTACAAATTGTAAAATTAAAATTAAAAAACAGGTAAATGTACAAAGGCGAGCTTAACTCAAAGTCGAGTTCTCTACCAGCAAACCTTTGAGTGATAGAGAAACAAATCATCAAAAGGAGGATAGTAATAAGTGTGTAGTTTTGTTTTGTACACTTATTACTAGCCTCCTTTCGTCTTTTTTCATTCTCCTCATTAAATTCTATGCCAGTTCGCAGTGGTTAAGAGCTAAGCCGCTCCGCCCACTGTGTCTAATAGTCGTGGGTTTAATTCCCGCACGGGACAAATCTTTGTGTGACCCACAATTATTTGGTTCGATCTGGGTATTTATGTATGTGAATTTTCATGTTTGTAAACGCACCCACGACACAGGAATAAATCCTAGGGTACTCGCAAAAATCTTATTTTGCTTACATAAATATACAATAATATACATAACCAATAATAACTGCCATAAAATCCGAAAAATAGTTTTTATTTCGTGTATAATATTCACGTTTATCTAAGAACTCAATATGCTCATTTTCAACACCATAACACCTACAGGTATTATAGTGTTAATAAAAATCTTTTAAAAAAATTGGCTGGTTGGTGCAGTCGGTTACTTGGCACCGACTTCAAATATTTATTTTTTGCTTTTTGAAGTCGGTTTACCTTTTTTTTTAAAGATTTTTATATTACAATTTTAAGTGACGAGTGAATTATTTAGTAATATTTATATACCGATATTATATTATTTTGCTAAGTTGCAAAGTAAGGTACCTACAGGATTAATATAATGACTATAATAACGGAATCTATACATTCGTGCTGTTCGCCGTTAAGGAGTTCCCTCTTGTATCTTGAAAGTCCAAGGTCCAATCGGTAACGGGTACTCGGGTCCGAAGGAATCCGATGGCAAAATCTTAAAGCGATACTTCAAGTCACTTGCTCTTCCTATCACCCATATTTGCAACCTATCTTTTAATACTGGCACTTTTCCCTTAGCGTTGAAAATAGCACTTGTCAAACCCATTTACAAAGGGGGTAGCAAAAACTGCGTTCAAAATTATAGGCCCATATCTATCCTTCCTACATTATCTAAAATCTTGGAACGTCTGATCAATAAACGCCTCATGAACTTTCTTGAGGCCAACACCCTTCTTTCAACTGGACAATTTGGGTTTCGATCTGGCAGGTCAACCGATGACGCTGTAAACCAACTTATCAACTCTATTGTCACTAATATTGATGACAAGAGGAAGTGTATAACGGTGTTCCTTGACTTAGCCAAGGCCTTTGACACGGTACCTATTCCTTTGCTTTTACATAAATTGGAAAGAATAGGTGTCAGAGGTCTTCCATTACAACTATTCAAGGATTACCTGAGCGATAGGAAGCAACTTGTAAAAATTGACAATTGGGTTAGCGATGAACTTCCAGTGCACAACGGTGTGCCGCAGGGTAGTGTCCTAGGTCCTAGTCTTTTCCTTATATTTATTAATGACCTGTGCCAGCTGCAAATCAGACACGGAAAAATACTATCTTTTGCAGATGTCACAGCGCTCTTCTTTAGTGGTAATACCTGGGAGGATGTTTTTTATAGTGCCCAAAGAGGATTTAATGAGATCTGTCGATGGCTAAATCGTAATGTATTGACGCTAAATATAGACAAAACCAAATACATTGCTTTTGCGTCTAAGAAAAATCTCCTTCCGCCAAACTCACTCAACATCACTGTCCATACCTGCTCCCACACTGCTATTCCACCATGTCTCTGTCAACCCCTACAAAGAACTAGTACCATCAAATATCTTGGAGTATACATAGATCAAACACTAACTTTTAAAGCTCATATTGACGTTCTCGTAACTAGAATTCGTAAGATGATCTACATTTTTAAGATATTAAGGCATGTGGCGGACACGAAGACTATTAAAAAGGTCTACTCAGCTCTCTGCCAGTCAATAGTTAACTATTGCATAACTTCTTGGGGTGGGGCAAGCAAAGTGCACCTTCTGGAAGTTGAGAGAGCTCAGCGAGCTTTACTTAAGGTTGCTGCGGGATTGCCTTTTCGTTATCCAACCATTGATTTGTATAAACACTGGGATGTGCTTACTGTTAGGCAGACTTATATCTATTCTATCTATAATAATAAAAAAACATACACAATTGGAATATAATCCTAATTTAAACAAGAAGAAACGGAGAAAAGGTTATGTCTGTTCTACTGATTCCTTTCACACTAAACTGTCACAAAGATTTTATTGCTTTTTGGGTGGATATCTATATAATAAAATCAACTCCTCGCTATCAATATATCCATTACGTAAATCAGTATGTAAATCTACACTATGTAAATGGCTGAAAACACTTGACTATAAGGCAACTGAATGTCTGCTCATACCAAATAGCTAAAATCTTCAACACACACACACTCACTTGACTTAGACACAAAGTATCCTTTCACACACACACTCACGCACACACTCACACACACACACTCACACACACACACACTCTCACACACACACACACACACACACACACACACGCACAAACTGTATATCCTCTCTTTTATAGTAACCTTGTTTGATTTGTTGTTAAATATTTTCATCACACACCTAGTTCATACTTGATCTAATGTTAAATGTTACTTTAAGTTTCGGGGGCCTGGTGACCCGTAACACAGGTATTCCTATACCTATCTCGGGCACCAGTCTCTCACAAATGTCCTATTATTCTATTAGATTAAGCTCGTACTGTACTAATGATGCACATTTGTGATGAGAAAATAAATTATTTTATTATTTATTATAAAGATGCGCTTTTCTTTCTCTTATCTATAATCTACACTATTATTATAAAGAGGTAAAGTTTATGGGTTTGGATGTTCATGGTTATCTCCAGTACTACAGATCCAATTTTAATGATTTTTTCGTCATTAGAAAGCTACATTATCCAGAAGTAACATAGGCTATAAAACATAGACCCGGTACGTGGCGCTGTTGTCGAACGGGTACGAAGTCGCGGGAAACTGCTAGTTAATAATATATTAACAGGCAATAGAAGAAATCGTAGTATTTTATTAACACGCTTTTTTTAAACTTAACTCTACACTAGGAATTATCCCTGTGTCCTGAGTGCGTCTACAAACATGACATTCACATGCAAAAACACCCAAATTGAAACAAATATTTGTGGGTCACACAAATATTTGTCCCGACTATTACACACACTGGGCGGAGAGCTTAAGCTCTTAACCATTGCGCTAAGTCGTCCGCAAGTATGATGTTATGACATTGTCAATTTCTATGAAAGTTTGATAGATTTAAGTCGGTAAATAAAATGTGTGCAACCTTCCACGGGCCAAAAGATCCTTGCCGCACTGTACAAAAATAAATATGGAACTCAAATACTTGCCCCTAAATTGCATCGCTGGGTTTGTTTTTGTGTCTTACTTAATTATAATGAACTTTCTTGCAATAAATATTGATATTGTTATTTATCAAACAGAAACTTAATAGGAACATTACGTATTTAGACGGTTAAAATAAAAAAAAAACTATATACACGAAATACCTGCAAATGTCCAAATAAACGAATAAAATTAATTACAAAAAAATATTTGTGTTAAATCGCTGCCGCTTGGCTGTGTGCCCAGTACGCTGGCAGCATTGCCACGTTGTATGGCAATGCTTATCCTCAGTGCGAGGTAAGAACCAGCCGTCTGGTCACCAGTGACATCGATCAGCAATTTAGAAATATCGCCGAAAATGTGATGTGCGCCAAGACCCCACGGACCTAGCGTTTCTACCCCTTGACAGGGGTGTCAAGGTTGCTATATTTGCACCGTTTGAGGGATTTAATTTTAATTTAATTATTATTATATTTAATTTAACAGAAATTTAATCAGGGAATATATAATACATACATAACCTCGAGGTTTGGTGGTTCCCTGATTAATGACGAGAACCGTCTGTTTACTACGATGGTTTATAGGTGCATCATGCCGCTGGGCAAACACGAGATTTTGAGTTTTAATTCTGAGTCGTTCAGTGTTTTTGGGGTTTTTCTATTGAGAAATTGTCAATGCAATAGACTCGTCCCGTATGACATCGAAATATGGGTGTACACCATATACGATAGATACGGATATTTGCCATTATTTTAATAAAATGGATAAATAATGATGACACGGATCAAATGTTTGTTCGTTCTGGGGCAATTTTCGACAATGTCCTTTCATGCAAATCCGTGCAACCCTCTTTTTTCGTGATTGAGGAACAAACATCCAAACATACAAACTTTCACATCTATTATATAATATGATGAATAGTTGATAAGAATTTAATGTCATTCCTTAAAAATGTTTTTCTGTTTACATAATTAACTAAATATCCAAAAGAAGCCACAGGTCAAGTCTTGACTCAAACCATGATTTTAAAATACTTTTTTCCATTAAATCAATGTACCAATACCAATTGACTAATAATTAAATATAGGTTCATTTAAATCGTAAGGTCCAGATTGTAGTAATAATAATTCAAATCCAAGTATTTATTTGCGGACTAAGTGTACAATAATATGAGATCTAAATATAATTAAGTGCATAAGCATAAGTCATAAGACTTAGTGGCCGTTTAAGGTATAAAATAAATTAAATGAAGTAATAAAATAAAGTTATTACAATAGTTCACCGTATATTGCGATCGCCATGTTGTTAATATTAATAGGTAGGTCTATGTAATTGTACGCTGTATTATGTTATCGTGGCTACACTGTCACGCCTATATTCCCCAAGCGGAGGTGGCAGAGGTGTACTGTGTACATCCACGTTTCGCCGACGATGTTAGGTCCCATGTAACAGGGGGCAAGCCTATTGCCATATACCGGGCACAATTTCAGACTCCAGACACTTGTCCGACCTAGGATTTGAACTTAGGACCTTGTGATCACAAAGCGATGCGCTTTGCCACTAGACCAACGAGGCAGTGTTATTGTGGCACTACTGGTTATCTAAATATTCTGATAGTGAATAGAAACAGTTTTCTATTAAGTAAAATTTAAGTCGTCTATTGAAGGATGTTAATTTAGTTTCGGTTTTGATGTATAGCGGTAGTTTGTTGTATATTTTTCGGCCATATAATGTGGGCTGTCGTTGACCATTTTGATGCGTGATCGTGGAAGATATGTTTGATTGGGGTAGTATGGTCTTTTTCGTTTTCAATTTTTATTAAAATAGAAACAAGTTACACTCTTAGTCACAACACTAGAAAATCGTTCTCTTCAATTATCTGATATCTACCCAGAATAACAGTTCAATAAAAAATTTTAAAGTTTTATGATATCCATCGAGACGAACCACATTAAAAGATTTACTGGAGCAAGTAGACAGAACTCTGTGCTCTGAATTATTTATACACCGCACGCACAAGTGACGTCATGTCTCCTGGCTGTTTTGCGGTTACAGCCTGAATAACTTACTCTAATATAGACGAATAAGCTTGGAACATTTAACAGATAGCATGTGAAAAATCATATGACATTTTTCATTCGTCTTCCTACAATTTTACTCATGGCGGCTTACGCATGATATGAAAAAACGTACTCTTCAGATGTCATTTTTTAGCAGATGGATTATAATAATAATTCTTTATTTCGGACACATGATCGATATTTAGTTATTATATATTATATTCATTCCTCACTTTAGTTACAAACAAAAGTAAGTGTGAACCTTCTTGGCAGTAATACAGTGAAATTTCAAAATTAAAATTAATGTGAAGTGTAATTGTAAATGCATCAAATGAAAATGTATTGAAAGTAGCATTCATTTCCGTGCCTATAGACGAATAATATTTTTATAGAAAACTATATTTTCCCGCGACTACTCTGCCTAAACTAAAAACTGTAGTTCTGATTCTCCAACCGTACTTTTAATGTGCTAAGGTATAGTATGTCAAAATCGAAGTAATAGATTGTGTCCGAACAAACATTCAAAACATCTAAAAGGCAATCTTATGTGTTCACATTTCGCCTCTAAATACACCTTTTGTAATGTTTGATCGCCTCGCAGGGATCACTGTGATTTGGTGGCGGTTAACATGCGAGGCCTAAATCGAGTGTTTGCCTCGCTTTATGTAACCACAGCTTAACCCAAAACATTTTCATAAGAAGTTACCTATCTCTATTACATTTTTTTATAAACGGACAGAATTTTCTATTCCTTATATTTTCTCGAAGCAAAATCGAAGCGAGGCAATAACCTAATCCCTGAGCTTAATCCCATCTATCAATTTATTACTACCGGTAGTAGCCTAGAAACGGTTTAATATTGAATTCTGGGTCTGAAATTTCTGTTTATATAGCTGAGCCATACTAGACTGGAAAGTAGAGATGAAAAGTTTGGTGCTTGGCCATCCAACACTTATACATGGTGATTAAATTATTAGGTGCTCCGTACATCGATATGGCGACATGTCGGCGGCTTGCGTAACGTTTACAATTTTTTGTGTTCTCTCACCCAATTTGCAAGGAAGAGAAGTGAAAGTTAAATACTTCCTACTTCTCCCATTTTTCTATTCGTTTTAATATTTTTTTTGAGATTACAAAGACAATTAAAGAGCTCTCCGAGACACTTTGAGCGTCAAACCTTGGTGTTCTCTATGCAGACCAATGTGAACATAACATATCGCGGTTCGAAGCTGATTCGCGTACCTTCAATATTTCTCAATGTATTAGATTTGTTTTGTTTTATTTAAGCATCTTCCAACCCGCGCAAAAATAAAAGGCACGGAATACATAGTCGATTCCGACATGAATGTCAAATAAAACTGAATTCAAAAATACCTTTTTAAAAATAAGCTTTTACACCAAAACAGCGGATTTTTCTTGCTTAGTTGAAGAGTTCCTATGGCTTCCTTCCGGCTCTAGTATCAGACCCAGAACACCATCCGGGTCTTAAGTACCCGTGAAAACAGTCCAAACACGGCGGGGTAATTTTAAGTTGTTGGGTGTTTCCTTTGGTCACCTTCCGGCTTCATCATCAGATCCTGAATACTATCTGGTTGTAAAGTACTTGTCAATATCTATCTAACAAGCCTAAACACGAAGGGGTTAGGTTGTATAGTTCACATATTCCTATGGCCACCTTCCGATTCCATCATCCGCCCAGCTCCATGGTAGCATATTATTACATTGTCACCGACATTTCTTACGTTGGCCAAATTTCAGCTCAATCGAATACCCGCAAGTTCTTGACAAATGGATCACAAAATTTAAACTTGAAAGACAGACGGACAGACAGACGAACATTGCAAGTTAAATAAATGCTTGTAAAAAGGCAATTTAAGTGCCGAATACGTTTTAATACTAGTGATTTTAGTGACTGGATACACGTTACTCCTACACGGTCTTATTTCTCGTTTTCTCATATTGTTATGAAATATTCTACATACTGAAAAGAGTGAAGATGCAAATTCTACCTCGATCAGAGCAAAGTATTCAATATTTTCATACTTGCAACGGATCTCTAAAAGATTTTTTATATCGGCTTTAAGATTGATGCAGCGATGAAAACTGAAGCACTTTTATTACGTTATTATCCGTCGGGATTTCAATAGTAACTTGATTAACTTGATTATAGTGCGGTGGACGGGAATGTCTACGCGTGTAATAAACTTTGCTATAAAATGTGTTTGTGTGTGCTATTCAGTGGTATCATTATAGTAATATAGCATGTGAAAGTGTGTGTTTTTGTAAGTTCGTGTAGTGATGCTTTTAACCGTGTATTATTAAGTAGGTAAGAGTTATACCCATTGGTATATCGTAGGCACAACTACTTTTAGACACCGTAGGTAGGTAGTATCGCCGATGCATTCCATATGGAGATCCCGGAGCCCTTCCAAAGTACCGATATCGGCCACCTTGGGGTTAATAGTCGGTAGGAATCTGACACGCACCGCGCGCTTGACCTGAGGTTCAAGGAAATCTTTGTAAATGATATCATTTACAAAGTCACTTAACAAACTAGCTATCCACTGTGTGTACTATAATGCATTGCAAAAGTACAAAAACTACTACGGTATAAAATAACTACAGAATCACGTGCACTATATTATAAATAGGACAAGATTACGAAGCGTATCTAGTTAAATAAAGAGTACCTACCTTTTTACCTGGGGAAAATCCTGTATACGATTTCCTTGAGCCTCGGGGCAAGCGCGCGGGGCGTTTCAGATTCCTACCGACTGTAAACCCCAGGGTGGCCGATATCAGCACTTTGGAAGGGCTCCGGGATCTCCATATGGAACGCATCGGCGATACTACCTACCTAAGGTGTCTAAAAGTCCAAGTCTAAGCCCAATGTCTAAGGTACCCACGATGCACGAGCGGGTATATCTCTTATCTACTAAATACTACGTGGTTAAAAGCATCACTACATGTACATCACACATGTTTATACGTTACGCACGTCATATGCATAAAGTATCGTTTACCTTATTTACTATACATAAACTAACTTTATACATAAGGTGTTACGTAACAAACGTAAGACCTGAAAGTAGTTTGTACTAAATCAATAACTGAATTGATTTCAACAATTTTTTAATGTAATTTTTTTTTTTTTGTTTACGAAAAATCCTCTTACTCCTTTGGTAAGCTATAATAAACTTATTCTTAATTCAAAGCAATACGGAGATTTCAAACGCATTTCTAAAACGTATTTCTCAATTCGCACATATACACATACAAGTTTAATTGTTAATTGGGGTATAAGAAGGCGTAAAAAAGGGGTTGTAAATTTTTAATTTGGAGTATTGATTTTCATATGGAATTTCTGAAGCAATTATCTAATCTTTAGGGTATCTGTAAATTTAAGGGTCAGAATCAGAATCAGAATATTTTTTATTCATGTAAACCATTACAGTATTTATGAATCGTCTAAATAGTAAAAAAGACTCTACCACCACTTCGGAATGTCATTCGTGTGGAGAAGAAGGGCAAGAAACTCCACGGTTACTCTTTTAAAATAGTATTTTTACAATATTTCCATCTACATTTTGTTATGGGGTATGGGAAAACAATGTAGTATCAGGTGAGTCTAAATTAAATTAACCAAGTTAAACTATTCATGTGAATGGCTACATGGTTCTCTCATTTACAGATAAAGAAATGAGGAAGAAAAATGATAAATTTTATTTAACTACTAGAAGGAAGAGAGGGAATAATAAATAATGATAGCTGAATATGTTATCCACATTCTGGTGGAGCTGGAACAACACATATCCAAGCATTTTTATCTTTTAAATAATCATCTAGAGTATAGTAAGCTCGCTTGCAGAGCGTACGTTTAATACAGGATTTAAATTTATTTTCACTAATTTGAGTGACGTCAAGTGGAATTTTATTATAAAATCTAACACAGTATCCCATGAAAGACGTGTGAATTTTAGACAGATGAAATTGCGGTTGATCCAATTTATTTCTATGTCGCGTGTTATAGCAATGCCTATCACCTAGCTGATTAAATAGATCTAAATTTTTCCGTATGTACATTATGTTTTCATAAATATACTGATATGAGACCGTCATAATATTGGCTTCTTTAAACAATTCTCTCAAAGAGTCGCGACTACCTAAGTTATTGATGGCCCTAATAGCCCTTTATTATAAAATAAAAATAGAGTCAAGGTCAGCTGCCCTACCCCACGATAATATACCGTAAGACATGACACTATAAAAGTAACTGAAGTAGACCAACCGCGCGGTGTCCACATCAGTAAGCTGTCTGATTTTTCTTACGGCATAGGCAGCGGCGCCCTCAACTGGTGTCTGAGGTCTTACGTTATTTATGATACACCTTTTATAGGTGTTTATGCAAAGGGACATCCTTTATACAGTATCTCTATGTTTTTCTCACACACAAGGACCTCACGGCTGACCGATACGGCCCCATACCCGAGAGCACACTAAACAAGTAGCTTAGGCCCAACCCTTTAACACCCACAGCATAACAGACAGCCAGTTTGCTTCATACTTCCTTTTAAATTACATTTAACTGACTATTCCGACTAAACTGAAACTAGCCAGTTTGAGAATGTAAGCTATGGCAATGAGCAGGAAAATGAACATGTAAATGGGCAGAGTAGCAAATCATTATACATGTAAGCCTGACTCGTTTTAATCCTACTTCCATATATATACACTATCGTGCAAGTGACCTGAATCTAGAATATGAATAAACTCACTTCAACTGCTAAGACTAAGGCCCGTATTACAGAACGAAAATCAGCTGTGAATCTTGTTTAAAAACTAACGTTTTAGTACCTGAGTTCAAATCCTAGGGCGGACAAGTGTAGTTTTTCTAACGAAAACTTCCCAGTAAGAGTCCAGAGTCAGGAATTGTGCCCGGTATATGGCAATAGGGTCGCTACCTATTACATGTGACCTAACATCGTCGGCGAAACTTGGGTTTACTCAGTATACCTCTGCCACCCCCGCTTGGGGAATAAAGGCGTGACGGTGTGTGTGTGTGTGTGTGTGTGTGTGTGTGTGTATTTTAGTACAAAAATCAGTTTTTAAAACTAGATTCACGACTGATTTACGTTCTGTAATACGGGCCTAATGTACGCATCCATACTCACCAAGTAACGTAACAATTGTAACGAACAAGTTTAGATTAATATTTTTTTTTCAATCGAACACCCGGTTGTTGCCTTGGTTCACATAAAGGTACAGCCCATTCGCAAGCCATAGAATAAAAAAGTTGAAATAAAACTATTTAATGCTTCACGAGCAACTTGTGTAAATTTTCACTGTCCAGGTTCCTGTCAACTCTTGACAATGACACGCGAGGTTTACGTTACACAGGTAGAACAAGTAGGTATATGTTCGATAAGATTATACGAACACTCTCACTGTCACAGTGTTAGTTTGAGAGAAATGGCGTTATTTATTGAAATGAAAAGTCGTACACACTTCTCTTTTTTATGCATATATAAAATTTTCTTTTTAGCGACGTACAAAAAGTCGGAAATGCTTCTCTTTCAACAAGTATTATTATCTCTTTTTGAATGTCAGTCGGACTGACTATGTAAGTCTTCCCCCGAGTGAGCAAACTGTTTCAATTAGCTGTTCTTTAGCCATATCACAGCCAGGGGCTACCTCAAGAGACCACATTAAGGACATTAATGTTACATTTTGTTTTGCTATGCAAATTGAGTTTGTGCGTGAAAGCTTAAAATGATACCTTTATGAGCATATATATAATCTTATTAAATAATTTCGCCTATCAAACGTAATCATTATTTGCATAGCAGCGTTTGAATTTAAAAAACAAACATAGTCAACCTTACATTTCAGAATATTCGTTCTTTGGTTTTGATGATTCATAAGTGCTTTACTGGTTTATTGCTGGTACATAGCTGATTAGTTTTGACTCTTATCACGTTTGACATTTGTTTCGGACTTGATAAATTTGATCCAAACTTCTCTAAATAATTGACATCTGTAAACTATATACGATATGAAACGAAGCTTCAGCCTTGGTTTTATCACATGGATATTTTACGCTTCAACTCCGCATTGCCGGCTACTTTTAATACTGGGGAAATATCTCTCACAAATCGAGGTGAGAGAAATTAGCTATTCTACAACATGGACCCAGTGCAGATTGGTAGAGGTATATTTGTGGCCACCTGCTTTTAAAACTTATCAGGCATCTAACTCGGTTTTATGACTACCACATTATGTGGTAAGTGGGTCAACATCTTATCGCGTTTTCTTAAGCACGGAAACGTTTAAATATGAAAACACCACCAACCGACACCCATCTCATTTCGACCGACCCGTATGCTAATGGCTACAAGTGCAATGGCCTCCTAACATAAACTTCAGCTTATTATTCCTCATATATTCAGTAATACAGATGTATTCAATGGATGAATCGATATCCATTATGATAAAACATAAACAAAACATCTCGTAAAGTTATCTTTATCTCTGTCCATCTTATTGTGTTATTATTTTTTCTGTCTACAGTCATTTTCAGGGGCGACATACTGGCGCTAGCTCGACGCCTTCTAGTCTACAAATATAATGAACAGGATACTGCATTGCCATACATCCTTATCGCTTAACAAACAAGGTTCATTTTTCGTTGATCAGTTACCGAATCCTCTGCTATGGGAGTCACACAAATGCGGCACAACTTGGCAAGCAAGTTAACCATTTAAAGTAGACCTCTCATTGCGTAAGTGTAACAAAAAAGTATAGTGTTATCGTAAAGTGGTCCCCATAACCACGGATTTGTAAATGGGCACAAGGTTATGTGCTCGATAGTACTATAATAACATTTGGAAGTTTGACAAAACGACCTAGGGGACCGAACACAGATCAGCCTTGATCTACTGTACTGGATGTGGATTTGGTGCAAGAAACAATATTATGAAACGTTGAAAAAACATTAGGGCTACATTAATCTGGATCCACTGTAATGATTCCGTACTGGTTTGTGACCAAATTCCGCGTTTTGGTTCGTGTCCGGAGCAGTGATCGTTATCCGGGAGCAATGACTCGTGTTACATATATTGATCCTTGTCTGGAATATTAATGCGATCATTATTATATTAAAAGCCATTCTTGTTTCACTGAGAGGTAAACTTCGTCTTTTTTCTTAATTCTTTATTGTACAAATAGTTACAAATTGTAAAATTAAAATTAAAAAACAGGTAAATGTACAAAGGCGAGCTTAACTCAAAGTCGAGTTCTCTACCAGCAAACCTTTGAGTGATAGAGAAACAAATCATCAAAAGGAGGATAGTAATAAGTGTGTAGTTTTGTTTTGTACACTTATTACTAGCCTCCTTTCGTCTTTTTTCATTCTCCTCATTAAATTCTATGCCAGTTCGCAGTGGTTAAGAGCTAAGCCGCTCCGCCCACTGTGTCTAATAGTCGTGGGTTTAATTCCCGCACGGGACAAATCTTTGTGTGACCCACAATTATTTGGTTCGATCTGGGTATTTATGTATGTGAATTTTCATGTTTGTAAACGCACCCACGACACAGGAATAAATCCTAGGGTACTCGCAAAAATCTTATTTTGCTTACATAAATATACAATAATATACATAACCAATAATAACTGCCATAAAATCCGAAAAATAGTTTTTATTTCGTGTATAATATTCACGTTTATCTAAGAACTCAATATGCTCATTTTCAACACCATAACACCTACAGGTATTATAGTGTTAATAAAAATCTTTTAAAAAAATTGGCTGGTTGGTGCAGTCGGTTACTTGGCACCGACTTCAAATATTTATTTTTTGCTTTTTGAAGTCGGTTTACCTTTTTTTTTAAAGATTTTTATATTACAATTTTAAGTGACGAGTGAATTATTTAGTAATATTTATATACCGATATTATATTATTTTGCTAAGTTGCAAAGTAAGGTACCTACAGGATTAATATAATGACTATAATAACGGAATCTATACATTCGTGCTGTTCGCCGTTAAGGAGTTCCCTCTTGTATCTTGAAAGTCCAAGGTCCAATCGGTAACGGGTACTCGGGTCCGAAGGAATCCGATGGCAAAATCTTAAAGCGATATTTCAAGTCACTTGCTCTTCCTATCACCCATATTTGCAACCTATCTTTTAATACTGGCACTTTTCCCTTAGCGTTGAAAATAGCACTTGTCAAACCCATTTACAAAGGGGGTAGCAAAAACTGCGTTCAAAATTATAGGCCCATATCTATCCTTCCTACATTATCTAAAATCTTGGAACGTCTGATCAATAAACGCCTCATGAACTTTCTTGAGGCCAACACCCTTCTTTCAACTGGACAATTTGGGTTTCGATCTGGCAGGTCAACCGATGACGCTGTAAACCAACTTATCAACTCTATTGTCACTAATATTGATGACAAGAGGAAGTGTATAACGGTGTTCCTTGACTTAGCCAAGGCCTTTGACACGGTACCTATTCCTTTACTTTTACATAAATTGGAAAGAATAGGTGTCAGAGGTCTTCCATTACAACTATTCAAGGATTACCTGAGCGATAGGAAGCAACTTGTAAAAATTGACAATTGGGTTAGCGATGAACTTCCAGTGCACAACGGTGTGCCGCAGGGTAGTGTCCTAGGTCCTAGTCTTTTCCTTATATTTATTAATGACCTGTGCCAGCTGCAAATCAGACACGGAAAAATACTATCTTTTGCAGATGTCACAGCGCTCTTCTTTAGTGGTAATACCTGGGAGGATGTTTTTTATAGTGCCCAAAGAGGATTTAATGAGATCTGTCGATGGCTAAATCGTAATGTATTGACGCTAAATATAGACAAAACCAAATACATTGCTTTTGCGTCTAAGAAAAATCTCCTTCCGCCAAACTCACTCAACATCACTGTCCATACCTGCTCCCACACTGCTATTCCACCATGTCTCTGTCAACCCCTACAAAGAACTAGTACCATCAAATATCTTGGAGTATACATAGATCAAACACTAACTTTTAAAGCTCATATTGACGTTCTCGTAACTAGAATTCGTAAGATGATCTACATTTTTAAGATATTAAGGCATGTGGCGGACACGAAGACTATTAAAAAGGTCTACTCAGCTCTCTGCCAGTCAATAGTTAACTATTGCATAACTTCTTGGGGTGGGGCAAGCAAAGTGCACCTTCTGGAAGTTGAGAGAGCTCAGCGAGCTTTACTTAAGGTTGCTGCGGGATTGCCTTTTCGTTATCCAACCATTGATTTGTATAAACACTGGGATGTGCTTACTGTTAGGCAGACTTATATCTATTCTATCTATAATAATAAAAAAACATACACAATTGGAATATAATCCTAATTTAAACAAGAAGAAACGGAGAAAAGGTTATGTCTGTTCTACTGATTCCTTTCACACTAAACTGTCACAAAGATTTTATTGCTTTTTGGGTGGATATCTATATAATAAAATCAACTCCTCGCTATCAATATATCCATTACGTAAATCAGTATGTAAATCTACACTATGTAAATGGCTGAAAACACTTGACTATAAGGCAACTGAATGTCTGCTCATACCAAATAGCTAAAATCTTCAACACACACACACTCACTTGACTTAGACACAAAGTATCCTTTCACACACACACTCACGCACACACTCACACACACACACTCACACACACACACACTCTCACACACACACACACACACACACACACACACGCACAAACTGTATATCCTCTCTTTTATAGTAACCTTGTTTGATTTGTTGTTAAATATTTTCATCACACACCTAGTTCATACTTGATCTAATGTTAAATGTTACTTTAAGTTTCGGGGGCCTGGTGACCCGTAACACAGGTATTCCTATACCTATCTCGGGCACCAGTCTCTCACAAATGTCCTATTATTCTATTAGATTAAGCTCGTACTGTACTAATGATGCACATTTGTGATGAGAAAATAAATTATTTTATTATTTATTATAAAGATGCGCTTTTCTTTCTCTTATCTATAATCTACACTATTATTATAAAGAGGTAAAGTTTATGGGTTTGGATGTTCATGGTTATCTCCAGTACTACAGATCCAATTTTAATGATTTTTTCGTCATTAGAAAGCTACATTATCCAGAAGTAACATAGGCTATAAAACATAGACCCGGTACGTGGCGCTGTTGTCGAACGGGTACGAAGTCGCGGGAAACTGCTAGTTAATAATATATTAACAGGCAATAGAAGAAATCGTAGTATTTTATTAACACGCTTTTTTTAAACTTAACTCTACACTAGGAATTATCCCTGTGTCCTGAGTGCGTCTACAAACATGACATTCACATGCAAAAACACCCAAATTGAAACAAATATTTGTGGGTCACACAAATATTTGTCCCGACTATTACACACACTGGGCGGAGAGCTTAAGCTCTTAACCATTGCGCTAAGTCGTCCGCAAGTATGATGTTATGACATTGTCAATTTCTATGAAAGTTTGATAGATTTAAGTCGGTAAATAAAATGTGTGCAACCTTCCACGGGCCAAAAGATCCTTGCCGCACTGTACAAAAATAAATATGGAACTCAAATACTTGCCCCTAAATTGCATCGCTGGGTTTGTTTTTGTGTCTTACTTAATTATAATGAACTTTCTTGCAATAAATATTGATATTGTTATTTATCAAACAGAAACTTAATAGGAACATTACGTATTTAGACGGTTAAAATAAAAAAAAAACTATATACACGAAATACCTGCAAATGTCCAAATAAACGAATAAAATTAATTACAAAAAAATATTTGTGTTAAATCGCTGCCGCTTGGCTGTGTGCCCAGTACGCTGGCAGCATTGCCACGTTGTATGGCAATGCTTATCCTCAGTGCGAGGTAAGAACCAGCCGTCTGGTCACCAGTGACATCGATCAGCAATTTAGAAATATCGCCGAAAATGTGATGTGCGCCAAGACCCCACGGACCTAGCGTTTCTACCCCTTGACAGGGGTGTCAAGGTTGCTATATTTGCACCGTTTGAGGGATTTAATTTTAATTTAATTATTATTATATTTAATTTAACAGAAATTTAATCAGGGAATATATAATACATACATAACCTCGAGGTTTGGTGGTTCCCTGATTAATGACGAGAACCGTCTGTTTACTACGATGGTTTATAGGTGCATCATGCCGCTGGGCAAACACGAGATTTTGAGTTTTAATTCTGAGTCGTTCAGTGTTTTTGGGGTTTTTCTATTGAGAAATTGTCAATGCAATAGACTCGTCCCGTATGACATCGAAATATGGGTGTACACCATATACGATAGATACGGATATTTGCCATTATTTTAATAAAATGGATAAATAATGATGACACGGATCAAATGTTTGTTCGTTCTGGGGCAATTTTCGACAATGTCCTTTCATGCAAATCCGTGCAACCCTCTTTTTTCGTGATTGAGGAACAAACATCCAAACATACAAACTTTCACATCTATTATATAATATGATGAATAGTTGATAAGAATTTAATGTCATTCCTTAAAAATGTTTTTCTGTTTACATAATTAACTAAATATCCAAAAGAAGCCACAGGTCAAGTCTTGACTCAAACCATGATTTTAAAATACTTTTTTCCATTAAATCAATGTACCAATACCAATTGACTAATAATTAAATATAGGTTCATTTAAATCGTAAGGTCCAGATTGTAGTAATAATAATTCAAATCCAAGTATTTATTTGCGGACTAAGTGTACAATAATATGAGATCTAAATATAATTAAGTGCATAAGCATAAGTCATAAGACTTAGTGGCCGTTTAAGGTATAAAATAAATTAAATGAAGTAATAAAATAAAGTTATTACAATAGTTCACCGTATATTGCGATCGCCATGTTGTTAATATTAATAGGTAGGTCTATGTAATTGTACGCTGTATTATGTTATCGTGGCTACACTGTCACGCCTATATTCCCCAAGCGGAGGTGGCAGAGGTGTACTGTGTACATCCACGTTTCGCCGACGATGTTAGGTCCCATGTAACAGGGGGCAAGCCTATTGCCATATACCGGGCACAATTTCAGACTCCAGACACTTGTCCGACCTAGGATTTGAACTTAGGACCTTGTGATCACAAAGCGATGCGCTTTGCCACTAGACCAACGAGGCAGTGTTATTGTGGCACTACTGGTTATCTAAATATTCTGATAGTGAATAGAAACAGTTTTCTATTAAGTAAAATTTAAGTCGTCTATTGAAGGATGTTAATTTAGTTTCGGTTTTGATGTATAGCGGTAGTTTGTTGTATATTTTTCGGCCATATAATGTGGGCTGTCGTTGACCATTTTGATGCGTGATCGTGGAAGATATGTTTGATTGGGGTAGTATGGTCTTTTTCGTTTTCAATTTTTATTAAAATAGAAACAAGTTACACTCTTAGTCACAACACTAGAAAATCGTTCTCTTCAATTATCTGATATCTACCCAGAATAACAGTTCAATAAAAAATTTTAAAGTTTTATGATATCCATCGAGACGAACCACATTAAAAGATTTACTGGAGCAAGTAGACAGAACTCTGTGCTCTGAATTATTTATACACCGCACGCACAAGTGACGTCATGTCTCCTGGCTGTTTTGCGGTTACAGCCTGAATAACTTACTCTAATATAGACGAATAAGCTTGGAACATTTAACAGATAGCATGTGAAAAATCATATGACATTTTTCATTCGTCTTCCTACAATTTTACTCATGGCGGCTTACGCATGATATGAAAAAACGTACTCTTCAGATGTCATTTTTTAGCAGATGGATTATAATAATAATTCTTTATTTCGGACACATGATCGATATTTAGTTATTATATATTATATTCATTCCTCACTTTAGTTACAAACAAAAGTAAGTGTGAACCTTCTTGGCAGTAATACAGTGAAATTTCAAAATTAAAATTAATGTGAAGTGTAATTGTAAATGCATCAAATGAAAATGTATTGAAAGTAGCATTCATTTCCGTGCCTATAGACGAATAATATTTTTATAGAAAACTATATTTTCCCGCGACTACTCTGCCTAAACTAAAAACTGTAGTTCTGATTCTCCAACCGTACTTTTAATGTGCTAAGGTATAGTATGTCAAAATCGAAGTAATAGATTGTGTCCGAACAAACATTCAAAACATCTAAAAGGCAATCTTATGTGTTCACATTTCGCCTCTAAATACACCTTTTGTAATGTTTGATCGCCTCGCAGGGATCACTGTGATTTGGTGGCGGTTAACATGCGAGGCCTAAATCGAGTGTTTGCCTCGCTTTATGTAACCACAGCTTAACCCAAAACATTTTCATAAGAAGTTACCTATCTCTATTACATTTTTTTATAAACGGACAGAATTTTCTATTCCTTATATTTTCTCGAAGCAAAATCGAAGCGAGGCAATAACCTAATCCCTGAGCTTAATCCCATCTATCAATTTATTACTACCGGTAGTAGCCTAGAAACGGTTTAATATTGAATTCTGGGTCTGAAATTTCTGTTTATATAGCTGAGCCATACTAGACTGGAAAGTAGAGATGAAAAGTTTGGTGCTTGGCCATCCAACACTTATACATGGTGATTAAATTATTAGGTGCTCCGTACATCGATATGGCGACATGTCGGCGGCTTGCGTAACGTTTACAATTTTTTGTGTTCTCTCACCCAATTTGCAAGGAAGAGAAGTGAAAGTTAAATACTTCCTACTTCTCCCATTTTTCTATTCGTTTTAATATTTTTTTTGAGATTACAAAGACAATTAAAGAGCTCTCCGAGACACTTTGAGCGTCAAACCTTGGTGTTCTCTATGCAGACCAATGTGAACATAACATATCGCGGTTCGAAGCTGATTCGCGTACCTTCAATATTTCTCAATGTATTAGATTTGTTTTGTTTTATTTAAGCATCTTCCAACCCGCGCAAAAATAAAAGGCACGGAATACATAGTCGATTCCGACATGAATGTCAAATAAAACTGAATTCAAAAATACCTTTTTAAAAATAAGCTTTTACACCAAAACAGCGGATTTTTCTTGCTTAGTTGAAGAGTTCCTATGGCTTCCTTCCGGCTCTAGTATCAGACCCAGAACACCATCCGGGTCTTAAGTACCCGTGAAAACAGTCCAAACACGGCGGGGTAATTTTAAGTTGTTGGGTGTTTCCTTTGGTCACCTTCCGGCTTCATCATCAGATCCTGAATACTATCTGGTTGTAAAGTACTTGTCAATATCTATCTAACAAGCCTAAACACGAAGGGGTTAGGTTGTATAGTTCACATATTCCTATGGCCACCTTCCGATTCCATCATCCGCCCAGCTCCATGGTAGCATATTATTACATTGTCACCGACATTTCTTACGTTGGCCAAATTTCAGCTCAATCGAATACCCGCAAGTTCTTGACAAATGGATCACAAAATTTAAACTTGAAAGACAGACGGACAGACAGACGAACATTGCAAGTTAAATAAATGCTTGTAAAAAGGCAATTTAAGTGCCGAATACGTTTTAATACTAGTGATTTTAGTGACTGGATACACGTTACTCCTACACGGTCTTATTTCTCGTTTTCTCATATTGTTATGAAATATTCTACATACTGAAAAGAGTGAAGATGCAAATTCTACCTCGATCAGAGCAAAGTATTCAATATTTTCATACTTGCAACGGATCTCTAAAAGATTTTTTATATCGGCTTTAAGATTGATGCAGCGATGAAAACTGAAGCACTTTTATTACGTTATTATCCGTCGGGATTTCAATAGTAACTTGATTAACTTGATTATAGTGCGGTGGACGGGAATGTCTACGCGTGTAATAAACTTTGCTATAAAATGTGTTTGTGTGTGCTATTCAGTGGTATCATTATAGTAATATAGCATGTGAAAGTGTGTGTTTTTGTAAGTTCGTGTAGTGATGCTTTTAACCGTGTATTATTAAGTAGGTAAGAGTTATACCCATTGGTATATCGTAGGCACAACTACTTTTAGACACCGTAGGTAGGTAGTATCGCCGATGCATTCCATATGGAGATCCCGGAGCCCTTCCAAAGTACCGATATCGGCCACCTTGGGGTTAATAGTCGGTAGGAATCTGACACGCACCGCGCGCTTGACCTGAGGTTCAAGGAAATCTTTGTAAATGATATCATTTACAAAGTCACTTAACAAACTAGCTATCCACTGTGTGTACTATAATGCATTGCAAAAGTACAAAAACTACTACGGTATAAAATAACTACAGAATCACGTGCACTATATTATAAATAGGACAAGATTACGAAGCGTATCTAGTTAAATAAAGAGTACCTACCTTTTTACCTGGGGAAAATCCTGTATACGATTTCCTTGAGCCTCGGGGCAAGCGCGCGGGGCGTTTCAGATTCCTACCGACTGTAAACCCCAGGGTGGCCGATATCAGCACTTTGGAAGGGCTCCGGGATCTCCATATGGAACGCATCGGCGATACTACCTACCTAAGGTGTCTAAAAGTCCAAGTCTAAGCCCAATGTCTAAGGTACCCACGATGCACGAGCGGGTATATCTCTTATCTACTAAATACTACGTGGTTAAAAGCATCACTACATGTACATCACACATGTTTATACGTTACGCACGTCATATGCATAAAGTATCGTTTACCTTATTTACTATACATAAACTAACTTTATACATAAGGTGTTACGTAACAAACGTAAGACCTGAAAGTAGTTTGTACTAAATCAATAACTGAATTGATTTCAACAATTTTTTAATGTAATTTTTTTTTTTTTGTTTACGAAAAATCCTCTTACTCCTTTGGTAAGCTATAATAAACTTATTCTTAATTCAAAGCAATACGGAGATTTCAAACGCATTTCTAAAACGTATTTCTCAATTCGCACATATACACATACAAGTTTAATTGTTAATTGGGGTATAAGAAGGCGTAAAAAAGGGGTTGTAAATTTTTAATTTGGAGTATTGATTTTCATATGGAATTTCTGAAGCAATTATCTAATCTTTAGGGTATCTGTAAATTTAAGGGTCAGAATCAGAATCAGAATATTTTTTATTCATGTAAACCATTACAGTATTTATGAATCGTCTAAATAGTAAAAAAGACTCTACCACCACTTCGGAATGTCATTCGTGTGGAGAAGAAGGGCAAGAAACTCCACGGTTACTCTTTTAAAATAGTATTTTTACAATATTTCCATCTACATTTTGTTATGGGGTATGGGAAAACAATGTAGTATCAGGTGAGTCTAAATTAAATTAACCAAGTTAAACTATTCATGTGAATGGCTACATGGTTCTCTCATTTACAGATAAAGAAATGAGGAAGAAAAATGATAAATTTTATTTAACTACTAGAAGGAAGAGAGGGAATAATAAATAATGATAGCTGAATATGTTATCCACATTCTGGTGGAGCTGGAACAACACATATCCAAGCATTTTTATCTTTTAAATAATCATCTAGAGTATAGTAAGCTCGCTTGCAGAGCGTACGTTTAATACAGGATTTAAATTTATTTTCACTAATTTGAGTGACGTCAAGTGGAATTTTATTATAAAATCTAACACAGTATCCCATGAAAGACGTGTGAATTTTAGACAGATGAAATTGCGGTTGATCCAATTTATTTCTATGTCGCGTGTTATAGCAATGCCTATCACCTAGCTGATTAAATAGATCTAAATTTTTCCGTATGTACATTATGTTTTCATAAATATACTGATATGAGACCGTCATAATATTGGCTTCTTTAAACAATTCTCTCAAAGAGTCGCGACTACCTAAGTTATTGATGGCCCTAATAGCCCTTTATTATAAAATAAAAATAGAGTCAAGGTCAGCTGCCCTACCCCACGATAATATACCGTAAGACATGACACTATAAAAGTAACTGAAGTAGACCAACCGCGCGGTGTCCACATCAGTAAGCTGTCTGATTTTTCTTACGGCATAGGCAGCGGCGCCCTCAACTGGTGTCTGAGGTCTTACGTTATTTATGATACACCTTTTATAGGTGTTTATGCAAAGGGACATCCTTTATACAGTATCTCTATGTTTTTCTCACACACAAGGACCTCACGGCTGACCGATACGGCCCCATACCCGAGAGCACACTAAACAAGTAGCTTAGGCCCAACCCTTTAACACCCACAGCATAACAGACAGCCAGTTTGCTTCATACTTCCTTTTAAATTACATTTAACTGACTATTCCGACTAAACTGAAACTAGCCAGTTTGAGAATGTAAGCTATGGCAATGAGCAGGAAAATGAACATGTAAATGGGCAGAGTAGCAAATCATTATACATGTAAGCCTGACTCGTTTTAATCCTACTTCCATATATATACACTATCGTGCAAGTGACCTGAATCTAGAATATGAATAAACTCACTTCAACTGCTAAGACTAAGGCCCGTATTACAGAACGAAAATCAGCTGTGAATCTTGTTTAAAAACTAACGTTTTAGTACCTGAGTTCAAATCCTAGGGCGGACAAGTGTAGTTTTTCTAACGAAAACTTCCCAGTAAGAGTCCAGAGTCAGGAATTGTGCCCGGTATATGGCAATAGGGTCGCTACCTATTACATGTGACCTAACATCGTCGGCGAAACTTGGGTTTACTCAGTATACCTCTGCCACCCCCGCTTGGGGAATAAAGGCGTGACGGTGTGTGTGTGTGTGTGTGTGTGTGTGTGTATTTTAGTACAAAAATCAGTTTTTAAAACTAGATTCACGACTGATTTACGTTCTGTAATACGGGCCTAATGTACGCATCCATACTCACCAAGTAACGTAACAATTGTAACGAACTAGTTTAGATTAATATTTTTTTTTCAATCGAACACCCGGTTGTTGCCTTGGTTCACATAAAGGTACAGCCCATTCGCAAGCCATAGAATAAAAAAGTTGAAATAAAACTATTTAATGCTTCACGAGCAACTTGTGTAAATTTTCACTGTCCAGGTTCCTGTCAACTCTTGACAATGACACGCGAGGTTTACGTTACACAGGTAGAACAAGTAGGTATATGTTCGATAAGATTATACGAACACTCTCACTGTCACAGTGTTAGTTTGAGAGAAATGGCGTTATTTATTGAAATGAAAAGTCGTACACACTTCTCTTTTTTATGCATATATAAAATTTTCTTTTTAGCGACGTACAAAAAGTCGGAAATGCTTCTCTTTCAACAAGTATTATTATCTCTTTTTGAATGTCAGTCGGACTGACTATGTAAGTCTTCCCCCGAGTGAGCAAACTGTTTCAATTAGCTGTTCTTTAGCCATATCACAGCCAGGGGCTACCTCAAGAGACCACATTAAGGACATTAATGTTACATTTTGTTTTGCTATGCAAATTGAGTTTGTGCGTGAAAGCTTAAAATGATACCTTTATGAGCATATATATAATCTTATTAAATAATTTCGCCTATCAAACGTAATCATTATTTGCATAGCAGCGTTTGAATTTAAAAAACAAACATAGTCAACCTTACATTTCAGAATATTCGTTCTTTGGTTTTGATGATTCATAAGTGCTTTACTGGTTTATTGCTGGTACATAGCTGATTAGTTTTGACTCTTATCACGTTTGACATTTGTTTCGGACTTGATAAATTTGATCCAAACTTCTCTAAATAATTGACATCTGTAAACTATATACGATATGAAACGAAGCTTCAGCCTTGGTTTTATCACATGGATATTTTACGCTTCAACTCCGCATTGCCGGCTACTTTTAATACTGGGGAAATATCTCTCACAAATCGAGGTGAGAGAAATTAGCTATTCTACAACATGGACCCAGTGCAGATTGGTAGAGGTATATTTGTGGCCACCTGCTTTTAAAACTTATCAGGCATCTAACTCGGTTTTATGACTACCACATTATGTGGTAAGTGGGTCAACATCTTATCGCGTTTTCTTAAGCACGGAAACGTTTAAATATGAAAACACCACCAACCGACACCCATCTCATTTCGACCGACCCGTATGCTAATGGCTACAAGTGCAATGGCCTCCTAACATAAACTTCAGCTTATTATTCCTCATATATTCAGTAATACAGATGTATTCAATGGATGAATCGATATCCATTATGATAAAACATAAACAAAACATCTCGTAAAGTTATCTTTATCTCTGTCCATCTTATTGTGTTATTATTTTTTCTGTCTACAGTCATTTTCAGGGGCGACATACTGGCGCTAGCTCGACGCCTTCTAGTCTACAAATATAATGAACAGGATACTGCATTGCCATACATCCTTATCGCTTAACAAACAAGGTTCATTTTTCGTTGATCAGTTACCGAATCCTCTGCTATGGGAGTCACACAAATGCGGCACAACTTGGCAAGCAAGTTAACCATTTAAAGTAGACCTCTCATTGCGTAAGTGTAACAAAAAAGTATAGTGTTATCGTAAAGTGGTCCCCATAACCACGGATTTGTAAATGGGCACAAGGTTATGTGCTCGATAGTACTATAATAACATTTGGAGGTTTGACAAAACGACCTAGGGGACCGAACACAGATCAGCCTTGATCTACTGTACTGGATGTGGATTTGGTGCAAGAAACAATATTATGAAACGTTGAAAAAACATTAGGGCTACATTAATCTGGATCCACTGTAATGATTCCGTACTGGTTTGTGACCAAATTCCGCGTTTTGGTTCGTGTCCGGAGCAGTGATCGTTATCCGGGAGCAATGACTCGTGTTACATATATTGATCCTTGTCTGGAATATTAATGCGATCATTATTATATTAAAAGCCATTCTTGTTTCACTGAGAGGTAAACTTCGTCTTTTTTCTTAATTCTTTATTGTACAAATAGTTACAAATTGTAAAATTAAAATTAAAAAACAGGTAAATGTACAAAGGCGAGCTTAACTCAAAGTCGAGTTCTCTACCAGCAAACCTTTGAGTGATAGAGAAACAAATCATCAAAAGGAGGATAGTAATAAGTGTGTAGTTTTGTTTTGTACACTTATTACTAGCCTCCTTTCGTCTTTTTTCATTCTCCTCATTAAATTCTATGCCAGTTCGCAGTGGTTAAGAGCTAAGCCGCTCCGCCCACTGTGTCTAATAGTCGTGGGTTTAATTCCCGCACGGGACAAATCTTTGTGTGACCCACAATTATTTGGTTCGATCTGGGTATTTATGTATGTGAATTTTCATGTTTGTAAACGCACCCACGACACAGGAATAAATCCTAGGGTACTCGCAAAAATCTTATTTTGCTTACATAAATATACAATAATATACATAACCAATAATAACTGCCATAAAATCCGATACCTATCCACAGATATCTGGTCTACCCCAACAGCTGAATCTTCTCTTAAGTCCATTATGAGATGTTCAACCTCTTTTTCATCAGTAGGAAGTAAGGCAAATGAGGTAGGGAACACAGGAATAGGAGTTCTGTAGTCGTTAGGTAGACAAAAGTTACCGATAATATTTTCCGCTAGATTCTGCCCTACACCAGTAAAATATTTGTTTGCCTCATCTACACTGGTTTTTGGATGTTCAGTTTTAATAAGCGCTGATGAATGGTCTGTTTTTTTGTTAAAACTACATATGTTTTTTATAACATCCCACAACTTTTTATTATTGCTTTGTGCATTTTCTAACTCCTGTTTATCATATATTCTTTTCTGTTTCCTGAGTAGAGCATTACAAAAGTTTCTATATCTTTTGTATATTAGTTTTAGAGTTTCATCATCGCGATTCCTTTTAAGCTTCTTGTGCAGATTATCTCTGTTTCGCATACATCGTAATAAACCGGTGGTGATCCACGGTTTGTTTATTCTTTTCTTACTAGGCACTTTTGCTACATCTGAGTTATCCTGTATAACCTTGTACAGTAAGGAAATAAGTTGGTTAGTTGCTAAGTTGACGTCACTGTAATTAATTATCTCCCGAAAATTAGTTTCAGTTATTGCTTTATCTAGTTCTGCATAATTAATGCGTCTCAGCGTTATAGAAGAACAGATAGGCTTTGTTTGCTGATTAATGATAATGGCAACACTTTCATGATCTGTTACAGATGATTCAAAATCAAGGCAAGTGGCTTCTAGCTTAGTTTTGATCAAGATATGATCCAGACAGGTATAACCGTGTGTAGGTATAGTGTGAGCAGGTAATATACAATGACTAGCCAAAATATTGAGATACTCAAATGAGCGACTATCATTACTGTTAGGAGTTATATCAATATTTATGTCCCCACAAATAATTATGTTTTTGTAGTTAGATATTTTTTTTTTAGGAGTGCATCCATTGAAGCGTTGAAATTATTTGTATTACGCTGGCCTGGAGGTAGATGCCAATAATGCAAGTAACTGAGTTCAATTTTAGTAATAGACAATTAGCATCAATTAGGAGTGGTTCGTCGCATACCACTTTAAAATTGTTTTTATGATAGATGACCACCCCTTCATTTTGGGTCTTATGGGCAGTTGTAGCCGTATAGCTATATCCCTCAAGGTTAGGTACACATTGAGCAGACTGAAGCCAACATTCGGTTAAGACAATCAAGTCCCAGTCAGTGCCCGATCTTGCCATTAAAGTATTAAAGTTGGACATATTACATTTTATGCTTCTTATATTTTGAGTTAGGATTTTTAGCGCATTGCTACCTATCTGGGTAAAAGTACTTACATCTTCAATATCGCAAGTTGCAGATTTTGCCACTAATAAGGAATCCAAACCATTGTGTACAGATTGAATACATGTACTATCGAATTTTAATAAAAAATGTCTCTAGGCATGACTTGATGGGATGACGGATGTGTAGAAAAGGCACGGAATCCTGAATACAATATATCAGAGAGAGGTGGTAATCATGTTTGTTTGTGATAGTGTATGTGAGTGTATGTGTGATTGTTGTGTCTATAGGTTTGGTGATGTATGTTAATGTATATCCAAGTTTTAGCACATCAGATATAGTAAATAGCATGCAAATATTAATAACTAATAATAAACAAAAAACAAAAATAGTAAACAAGAGGAGACCTATAATTAAACTATAGGCAGTTCTCGCAAAGGCATATAGTCACATTGACAACTTGTGCAACTCTTCTTCATCTACAACACGTATCGGCACGTGTCCTTCTTCTTTTTTTACATACACTTTTCCAAACGCTGTCCAGGTATATGCAATCTTTTTGTTTTTAACCATTTGTCTCGCCATGTAGTACAGACGTCCTGCTTTATTTGTAAGGACTTCGGAGATATAGATTTTCTGAACTTTCCCTGGTATGTTTAGATGTGTAGTATTCAATTGGGGCTCTTTAGATAATCGCCTTGTTTTATTGAATACTTTATAAGATGTAAGAATGGATTCCTTTCTATTAGTGTTACTAAAGTTAATTACTATAGCCTGAGTTTTAGTTCGATATATTTCATTGACTTCCAAATCCACTACAGGGGTATCAGGGTACAAAGCTGTCCCAACATTCTTAACAATATTAATCATGGTTTGTTTGCTTTCGTTAGGTTGTTTAGGTACGTTGCGAATTTCAATCGTAGTACTGAGCGATTTTCTTCCCAGCACTTCAAGCCTGCTTTCCAAAGTGTTAATAACTTTTTTATAGTCGCCATTTTGTTTTTCAAGGCTATTTAGCTTGACAAGCAATTCGTCATACTGGCTGGACATAAAATCAACCGCTTTACAAATTTCTTGGTTTTGAGTAACCAAGACATTTATGGCACTATTTAATGTTCCAAATTTTTCTTCCTGTTGCGTTTTAAGATCTGATATCATGTTTTTTATTTCGGATATGTACTGATCAGAGTTACCCAGGAATTCACCGAAGTTGCGTTTATGACGTTTTGTAACATTAAGGATACATTCAGCGGAACTTTCACTCGACATTTTATTGAGTGCAGAGTCTGATCCACATAACAAAGGCGGAGGTGTTCTTAGTTTTGATCCCGGAGGTGATCGTTGTACCGACATCTTTTGCTATATTTAATTTATGTATGTTAAGACGCCTTATAAAAAAATGCAGTTACAAGTCACTTGTGGTAGAATTGAGACGCTCCGTTATATATTTGCTAATTCCAATAATCAGGCGCTACGCAGTTACAGTTGAATTAAATCACTGCTCACTCAGACAAAATAGTAAATACATATATAAATATATATATTTTCTTTATTTTTGTTTTTAGTTTCCTTTCTAATATCTTCTTAATAAACTTAACAAATTTGTATCAAATAAAATGTGTAGATTGATAGGGATTTTACTTTCTAGCAATCCAAAAAATATTTTTGGAGCCTGATACGAACCCGCAGCGCTGCTCGCGAATCGTTATCAGACTGCACTACGCTACGCCGCCCTAAAATAAGCTCGTCAAAAGCTTCGTTAGTAGACTACGTAGGGCTGACAGATTAAGTGAATGTTTTGTAGTCAAGGTCAGACTGTTGTTTGGTCACTGAGTTCAACAACACATCAATTATTTATTCACAGCTACCTTCACAGTTTATTGTTAATTTGCTTATATTAAGTTAATCACATAAGATTTATGAACCGTTTTTACACTGACTTTTCAGATTTTTTGTAAGCTATATTTAGAGATATAATACACTTATGACAACACACTTTAACTATTTATTTGACGACAATTTGCACGGAGTAACTTAAAAGACGTGTGCAGCGATCGAGCGCTGGAGGGGCGGGGGGACTATCTTTTTATCTTCATTTATTCAACAGGATTCTTATTCGCAATGACTAAACGCGGCGCGTTACGATAACTTAGAGCGCGTATTTACCTATTATCTACATAATATAATTATTATTAAATAAGGAGTTAAATGGAGCGAGCATAATAACACTCAAATATTATTTTCTTAATTAAACACACTAACAAAAACTTCTTTCAATATTGAACACAATTTTATTATACAATAGAGTCAACGCTATAGACATTCTGGGTAAATCAGTATAACAAATCGGAAGAAAAAAGTTTTATAATTCTAATTACTCTTGAAACTTAAGATTTTCGATTTACTTATATTTTAATCATAGCACGTATTACGTAGGTTACTACTACCCACGTGTAGGGACTTGATAAAATAATACAAAAAGTTTCTTACGTTGGAAAAGTATAAAGAAAATTTTGAGTAAAAACTTACGATATATTATTAAGATCACAGAATTTCTACAAATTGGGTGTATTATAAATATTAATGTGTAGAACAGTAGTATCCTAATCACTCAGAGATTGTTCAATCTTTACTCATGTCGTTACACGACCGTTACATTTGTGTAACGTTAATGTAACGATAGCAGTATATTACACAGTTTCAGTGTAAGCGGTTGGGAAATAAGGCGAGACGCGTTTTGGTGGTTTAAAGTATCTGTCTTTAGAATGTATCTTACCTTTAAATGGATAGAGGATTTATCTAAAGCTGGCTCCAATTTACATGACTTGCACTAAATTAACGATTATACGAGCCAAATTAATTAAATAAAAACACATCGGCACACCTATTTTAACTACATTTAAAACAATGAATATTTTATTGAACCAGAATTAATCCTGACTTAATTACACTTTTTACTACTCTATCCTTAATCCTACTCCAAAAAAACGCAATTATTACATAAAAAATTAAAAAGTATACATGAATTCAGGGGGATGGTTCCCTTCGTTTCCTCCATGCAGGTTTTATAGAGGAGGGTGAAAGCAATTTTACCTAATGTTGAACCACAGTAAAAACTATCCAGTATTGAACCTAATTAATGTTTATAATTGACATAATTTTATAATATTGTCGAATGTCTTGCAGCTTGTCGAAGCAGTAATAGCCTAGTAGTTGGACCGTTGGACTGCAAAGTCAGAGGTCTCGGGTTCGAACCCAGTGCGCACCTCTGTCTTTTCGAAAGCATGTGCGTTTCAAGTTAACCTTCACTTGCTTTAACGGTGAAGGAAAACATCGTGAGGAAACCTGCATGCCTAAGAGTTCGCAAACCCGCACTGGGCTAGCGTGGTGGACTATGTCCTAAACCCTTTCAGTTTAAGAGGAGACCCGTGCCCAACGGTGGGACAGTTTCTTAACAGGGCTAATATTAATATTAATGTCGAATGCATAAATTCCAAGTGTTTTACCATGCTTTCAGAAAAAAATCCACGAAGAGCATAAAAAAATGATCTTATCAAAAATGATGTAACCAAAATAGACAATGTTACATCTATATTTCGCGGGCACATTTTGCCGAACAATAAGTCGCTAAGTAGGGCGCAATTCTAGACTGCTCTGCATTGTTACTGAGAGTTATTTGATACCAAAAACCCAGTAATACTTTGTACGGCCTAAGATGCGAACCCAGGGTCACGTGATCGCCAGTCGACCCATTCGTAGCTAGACCAACGAGGCTTTTTTGCTTCGATATAATCATAAGTTTTACTTATTTGTGTGTAAATCCTTCAAATTTTTGTTTACGATCCGATTTCACTATCTAATATGCAACAAAATCTGAAGGATTTTGGTTGAACCCGTTTCCATGTTATTTTGATTTGGTATATTGTCTATTACGAAACTGCGGTCCAACTTTTAAATTACCACCGCTGTAGAACGATTCTGTCACGTGACGTGGAAACGTTAACATGAAACGTGATTGTGAATTTATGTGTGAACTAATTGATTCCTCGATAAACAAGGGTGGGTAGGCAGCGTTCGCTTTATGGGATCATAAAATGTTTATAGGCGGATATCAGAATATGTTATGAGTAAAATCCGTTTCAGTACTTTATCCAACAGGTCACATAATTAACGCAAGACCGGGAAGTAGTTTTTTCTAAATTGGGAGCTGTTTTCAATACATGTTATTTTCTTGAAATACTTAAATTAGTTAATAATATTTTCAGTATTAATCCAGAGTGGCAATAGGCGAGAGCTAATACGGGGAGACTCCTATTACATGGGACCCAACATCGGCGGCAAAAAGTGAGTGTACACAGCACACCTCTGCTGCCCCCTGTGTCACGGTTGGGTGATGGCTGCGTTGTTGTAATGGCAGATGTTGAGGTGTTATCCATCGTCATATAGTCGTATGCATGTAAAATTCATCTACGATGCTGGAATAGTTTTAAGTGTGTGGCAGTGTTTTAAAAATACATAAGATAAAAGGCGGTCGTAGTGCTGTGCGGCCGCAGTGTTGTTACCAAACACCAAGGTTAAGCAGCGTTCGACTCGGTTGGCGTGAGATGGGTGACCGTTTGTGGCATTTTCATATTCGAGCGTCTCCGTGCCTAGGAATGCACGCTAAGCCGTTGGTTCCGGTTACCACTGAATGTGGTAGTCGTGAAGCCGAGTTGCAAGTCTTATAGGCGGCTTGATAAGTTCCAACAGCAGGTGGCCGCAAAAAAACCTTCACCAATCCGCACTGGGTCCACGTGGTGAAGTGAGACCTAATCTCTCTCACCTCGATTTGTGAGACAAGGCTTTTGGCCAGTCGTGGGACAGTATAGGGTGATATTATTTTATTATTTATACGATAAGAACTAGAAACCAAGCACGAATAACTTGATGTTAACGTCATCGACTTAATTTGCCATCCTTCTCAGCCTATAAGTATAGTAAACGAAGGTGAACAAGACCGTGATTTTTCAATAAAATCAGCATTCCACAAATCATACTGTTCGAAATTTGTTCATAAAAACCTTCGTATGAACAGAAGCTATGTAAAAAGATACCTACCCATATTTATCGTAGCGTCGTAGATACCTTATATTATTAGCTACGGCGTAGCATAAGCTACAAGCATAGTAAGGAATATAAAGGAAATGTTAGTTTAAAAAAATTATGTGCAAGTATGTGTTTATGAAACATATTGTCATTGTTTCGTTAATGGTAATCTTAAAACAGCTGTAAAAATTATTCCATACATAGCATCGTATGTACCATTTCATCGATATCCGCAGTAACTAAAATACCTTATAAGACACACACTTCTGGCACACGTATTCTTTAAAAGACTAGACAAGAGTTCAACAACCACACATTTCGCGCGTCCCAATATAAGAGGGGGTAATCGCAAGTCCCAATATAACAGGGGGTGATTTTGTTACCATTAAAAAAGCTAGAAAAGATGTGATGTTAGAACTAATAGTTCAACCTCAACACAACATGTGCTAAAAGCGGCAGGTAACAACGATGACGTCATGTGGGATGTCTTTTGTGTCGTCTGCAGAGCAGGGAACTCATCACGCATATTGTTCCACCTCAAACAATTACTCGTACGTGGTGAAAATATGCTGCGCTTTTTGTATTTCAACCAACTTCTATTTGATGGTATACGTATGATCTGTTCATTTTCAACACCGTAACACCTACATATTGAGTTCTTAGAATAACGCAAATATTATCGATGAAATAAAAACTATTTTTCGGATTTTATGGCTGTTATTGTAAGACTGCCTCGTTGGTCTAGTGGCAAAGCGCATCGCTTTGTGATCACGAGGTCCTGGGTTCAAATCCTAGGTCGGACAAGTGTAGTTTTTCTAGCGTAAACTTCCCAGTACGAGGCTCGCCTCCTATTACATGGGACCTAACATCGTTGGCGCAACGTGGGTGTACTCAGTACACCTCTGCCACCCCCGCTTGGGGAATATAGACGTGACGGTGTGGTGTTGTATTGTAGGTTTTTATATTCCCTACCTTTCGAGTAAATACTTTGTAGTACCCGTGTTCACGGAATGGACATTCCCTTCGGCGCTTAACGTCGGGAACTTTAAAATTAAGATAAACTGCTATAAAATCCAAAAAAAAAAATAGTTTTATTTCAACCATTGTACATTTTTTTACGTTGCTCCACTCTTATCTCACAGGTCTTAGGAAAGTGCTAATGAACTTCTTAAAACTGGAAGTGCGGTTTTCGTATCGAATTTGTAGAGCAATAAACGATAACCTAGGGATGTTTGTGGTCTTGTGTCATTTATGTATCACGTTATGTGACGTAAAAATATAGCGAAAATCAATTTTATCTGACCTTCTACCAAATAGACGAAAGTAAAACATAAAGCTAAAATTTTCTTACAGATGTATTGCTATGTGGTAAAGTAGCATTTTTTTTAATAAAACCTAGCCCCCACTAGGATTCATTCCTGTCGTAGGTGCGTTTGCAAACATGCAAATTCACATACACAAATACCCAGACCGAACCAAATAATTGTGGGTCACACAAAGATTTGTCCCGTGCGGGAATCGAACCCACCACTATTAGACACAGTGGGCGGAGTGGCTTAGCTCTTAACCACTGCACAAATCGTCCGTCAAATTGTGTCCGGTCCGTATATGATTCCGCACATATTGCATATGGATATGTAAACTAGCCATTCTCGACAATATTCACTCTGATATTTTACCATGAGTTAATATTGAAATATTGCTTCATGATTCTATCGCTTTATTCACCCACCCACCGTATATTGAAAAATGTATTTTTATAGAATCCAATTACGTTATCTTTAGTTAGGTTTTTCCATTAAGTTAAAAAAAATACGGAAATATATGTTGTAAAATTTGTAACGCGCAACGAATTTTGAGTTTATACACGTTTTATAGTGATTAACCGGATACTGCTCGTTGGTCTAGTTGCGAGGTCCTGGCTTCAAATCCTTAGTCGAATACATGTAGTTTTTTTATCGAAACATTTACATTACAAGTCCGCGGCCTGGAGTTGCGCCCGGTATATGGCAATAGGCTCACCCCCTATTACATGGGACCTAACATCATCGATGAAAAGTGGGTGTACACATTACAGATCTGCCACCCCCGATTGAGGAATATAGGTGTGACAGTATTTATAACCTGAAACTGACCTAGCATAAAATTTAATGAGGAGAGTGAAATAAGTCGAAGTTTGCCTCTCAGTGGAACAAGAATGGCTCTTAATAATAACCGCACTAATATTCTGGACAAGAAACGATATCTGTAACACGAATTATTATTCCCGGATACAGAGCACTACTCCAGACACGAACCAAAGTCTCGGAGTTTGGTCATAAACCAGTACGGAATTTTTACAGTGGATACAGATCAATGTAGCTCTAATGGTTGTTCAACGTTTCATAATGTTGTTTTTCCGCCCCAAATCCACATCCAGTACAGTGGATCAAGGCTGCTCTGTGTTTGGTCCCCTAGGTCGTTTTGTCAAACCTCCAAATGTTATTATAGTACCATCTAGCACATAACCTTGTGCCCATTTACAAATCCGTGGTTATGGTGACCACTTTACAATAACACTCTAATTTTTGTTACATTTACGCAATGAGAGGTCTACGTTTCATGGTTAAGTTGCTTGCCAAGTTATGACGCAATCCTGTGACTTCCATAGCAGAGGATTCGGTAACTGATCAACGAAAAGTGAACCTTGTTTGTTAAGCGATAAGGATGTATGGCAATGCAGTATCCTGTCCATGCTATTTGTAGACTAGAAGGCGTCGAACTAGCGCCAGTATGTCGCCCCTGAAAATGACTGTAGACAGAAAAAACAATAACACAATAAGATGGACCTTTACGAGATGTTTTATAATAATGGATATAGATTCATCCATTAAATAAATCTGTATTCAAGAAAAGTTTTACTGATAAATAACGTTTTTGGTCTCGCGGGAAAGTATAAGTATATGAGGAATAACAAGCTGAAGTTTATGTTAGGAGGTACCTCCTTGTAGCCATTAGCATACGTGTCGGTCGATATGAGATGGGTGGTTGGTACCATTGGTACCATTTTCATATTTGAACGTGTCCGTGCTTTAGGAAACGCGTTAAGTTGTTGACCCACTTACCACATAATGTAGTAGTCATAAAGCCGAGTTAGATACCTGATAAGTTTCAAAAGCAGGTGGGCTCAAACCTACCTCTACCAATTTGCACTGGGTCCATGTGGTGGAGTAGCTAATTTCTCTCGCCTCGATTTGTGAGAGCTACGTTTCATATTGCCAATAATTGACAGATGTCAATTAATTAGATACGTTTGGATCAAATCATCTTGGCATAAATTGTCCAAAATCGATGTCAAATGTGATAAGAGTCAAAACAAATCAGCTATGTACCCGCAATAAACCCGTAAATTACGTTTGATAGACGAAGGTATTTAATAAGATTATATATATGCTAATAAAGGTATCATTTTAAGCTTTCACGCACAAACTCAATTTGCCTAGCAAAACTAAATTTAACATTAATATCCTTAATGTGGTCTCTTGAGGTAGCCCCTGGCTGTGATATGGCTAAATAACAGCTAATTAAAACAGTTTGCTCACTCGGGGGAAGACTTACATAGTCAGTCCGATTGACATTCAAAAAGATATAATAATACTTGTTAAAAAGAAAAGCATTTAGGACTTTTTGTACGTCGCTAAAAAGAGAAATTTAATTATGCGTAAAAAAGAGTATTGTGTACGACTTGTCATTTCAATAAATATAGCCATTTCTCTCAAACTAACACTGTGACAGACAGACTGATCGTATAAACTTATCCAACATATACCTACTGGTTCTGCTCGTGTAACGTAAACCTCGCGTGACATTGACAAAGGGTTGACAAGAATCTAAACAGAGAATTTACACAAGTTGCTCGTGAAGCATTAAATAGTTTTATTTCAACTTTTGTATTAAATGCCTTGTGAGTGGGCTGTACCTATATGTGATCCAGGGCAATAACCGGGTGTTCGATTAAACAAAATCATTCATCTAAACTTGTTCGTTATAATTGGAGCCCGTATAACAGAACTTAAATCAGTCGTGAATCTAGTTTTGAAACTGATTTTTTTTACTAAAAAGTTTTTAAACAAGACAGAACGACTGATTTTCGCTATGTTATACGGGCCTAAGTCTTGGCAGTTAGTGTGAGTTTAATCATATTCCAGATTCGGATCACTTGCACGATAGTACAAATATACTAAAGTAAAATGAAAACCAGTCAGGTTTACATGTATTTTTTAGGTTTACATTAGACACTTTGCCCATTTACATGTTTACTTCCCTGCTCACTGCCATAGCTTACATTCTCAAGCTGGCTAGTATCACAGCTATTTCTTTGCCCATTGCCGGAATAATCAGTTAAATGTAATCCAAAAGGAAGTATAAAGCAAACCCGCTGTCTGTTATGCTGTGGGCGTTAAAGGGTTGGGCCTAAGCTACTTGTTTAGTGTGCTCTAGGGTATGGGGCTATATCGGTCGGTCGTGAGGTCCTTTTTTGTAAGAAAAACATAGAGATACTGTAAAAAGGTTGTCACTTTGCATAAATACCTATACAAGGTGTATCATAAATAACGCAAGTCCTCAGATACCCTTAATTTTACAGATACCCTTATTTTTAAGATTAGATAATTGCTTCAGAAATTCCATATGAAAACCAATTTTCTAAATTAAAAATTTATAACCCCTTTTTACGTAATTTTATACCCCAATTAACAATGAAACTTTTACGTGTATATATGCGAATTGAGAAATACCTTTTAGAAATGCATTTGAAATCTCCATATTGCTTTAAATTAAGAATAATTTTAGTTTATTATGGCGTGCTAAGGGAGTAACGGCACTTTTTGTAATTTAAAAGAAATGTAATGCAATGCAATATACTTTGAGAATTGTTGGAATCAATTCAGTTATCGTTTTAGTACAAATTACTTTAAGATCTTGCGTTTATTATGACACCTTGTATATAAAGTTAGTTTATGTATAGTAAATGAGGTGAACGATATGTTATGCATATGACGTGCGTAACGTAAAAACCAAAAACAGAAGTATGTCATGTAAGATTATCAAAAAATAAGCATTTAAATAACGATAAAAATAAAATCTATTTTAATATCATTCAAGTGTTGTATAGTTTGTTGTATTCTGGAAATAGGCTCCGTGCCTGCTTAATAAGTAAGATTTTGATGAGTACATCTGCACTTCACTAAAAACAACCGACCGGCTCCCTATTCGCGAGCTCAGGGCTCTGTAAAGAATTAAGCGCCACTCAATGCTTTAGAAGCTTCGACTGTTAAGATTGTTTTGTCAACATAGGGAACTGTAGTTAAATTTGCATTAAGTGTAGTACATAATCTGCATTAATTAACTTACATAAATATAGTAATAATAATAATAATGCTTTATTAACTCACCACAGAGATAACAAGTAGTAACATTAGTTTTACATTAAAGTTGTAGGAGTCTGGTGCCTAAACTAGGTGAGAACCTGTATTTTAGGCCACCCCTCGAACAGTGTCACACTAAAGAAAGTAGAAAATAAAACAAAAAACAAAAACAGGCCAAACCAGAAAACTAAACTTAAAATAAAATAAAAACATAATCAGCCTGTAATGGGGTAACAATAACATAGCAGACATGTTCTGTATATTAATTTGCATGTGTGTGTGTGTGTGTGTGGGTGTGTGTGTGTGTGTAGGTGTGTGTGTGTGTGTGTTTGTGTGTGCGTATATTTGTGTGAGAAGTTACACTTCCGCAATAATCAGTTTTTCGGTTTGTTCATAGTTCAATGTCTGTAGCCATGCAGTCAGTTTCTTTTTACAACAATATCGAGTGAGAGGGAAAACGGCTAGTATCAGACAAACAAATTAACAGATGTTATATAGATATCAAAGAGATATTACTTGTATTAGATAAGTATATTTACACTCTGTGCTGAAGCAGAAGGTATAGAACTAAACTTATGGTGATGCGGGTAAAGGGCCAGAACTTGGTATGGCGGGGTGAAAGTCGCTGGTAAGTCTGGATCGAATGACACCAGAACTTATGACAACTGCGGTTGGAGAATATGATGAAAATGCGGGTGGACTGTATTGGGATGCGGTGTGCGGGGATGCGAGTAGCCTAGAAGTGGCTGAAGAGTATGGAATGCGAAAGGAAATAAAAGGTTCTTACAATAGGAGATGCCAGAGAGGAGGGTCGTACACATACATAAACCTACAAACGGCAATCAAAGCAGTTGCACTTACCGGTCAGTCAAGTCCCCGGCTCCACGCAATGCAAGCGGGCGGTGGCTATGCAGGCAGCACGAACGAAGAACGAAGCACTCACTCACAGCATAAGCGTTTAAGCGGAATAAGAAGGTCTCATGAGGAGACGTGGATAAAGTCAAAACGCGGTGATCGTTGTAACCGAACCGATGCGCTCGGTCGGTAGTAGATCTTGCGACAGGCCCTTTGCGACACCTTTATGCGACAGCCCTTTATGCGACTGATTTCGTTTCGTTCTCGAACTTGATTCAGCGATCGGGTCAATAGGCGAGCTAGCGCCCCCCATGGAGCCAATACAACATCACGGTTCGCACATGATGCCACAGATGACGCGTTTACAAGTTCTAGCGTGCAAAAAACGGCTTAAACACTCTGTCACGACAAAACATGATTCAACTTCATAAAATTTGATTTCTACCCATTGTTCTACAAAGAAAATGTTTAATTTTATATTTCCTGAGGTCACGAGACGGCTATAGGTTTTAAAGGTCTCAAGTACAGAATGATCTTTCCTTGTGTATATTTTACACCAGTCTCATTATTTCTAGAGGGGAAAGTCTTAGAGCGGCAAACGGTACCTTTATAAAGATATATAATTATTATCATGGTAGATTACATTCAAAAACAATTAAGGCGTAAATGTGATCACAACAAATTAGAAGCACTAAAGGCTTAAAAATTGATAAAAAATTATTGGGCGATAGGTACGAACTTATAAGGGAATGTAAAATAGTAAAGAAATATTGACAGACGCATTGGGTTTGATGAGGCGCTCGTAGCGCTGTGCGACCTCGGTGTTCTTACCGATTACCAAGGTTAAGCAGCGTTCGACTCGGTTGGCCCGAGATGGGTGACCGTTTGTGGCATTTTTATATTCGAGCGTCTCCGTGCTTCAGAAGGCACGTTAAGCCGTTGGTTCCGGCTACCACTTAATGTGGTAGTCGTTAAGCCGAGTTGGAAGCCTTAAAGGCGGCTTGATAAGTTCCAACAGCAGGTAGTTACAAACCTGCCTCCACCAATCCGCTCTGGGTCCGTGTGGTGGAGTATGACCTAATCTCTCTCACCTTGATTAGTGAGAGAAGGCCTTTGTCCAGCAGTAGGCTGATATTATTATTATATTGGGTTTGATTCCCGCATGCGACAAATCTTCATGTGACCCACAAACATATGTTTCGGTCTAGGTGTTTGTGTATGTGAATTTTATGTGTGTAAACGTACCCATAATAGAGGAAATATTCCTAATGTGGAGCTTCGTTAAAAAAAGGATACCGGCACGCCTGTAGGCATTTGTTGGTGGCGATCATGTAACTTGGGTACGCCAAAATTTCCCGTACAAAGTTACATCTCAATGTAATGGTTGATTATTGTCAGAACACTAGGTATAAATCCAATTTGCTAATGAAAATTTTTCGATAGAAAATATTCAAAGTGGAGGAAGCCAGAGAAGTCTGTAAGCAAAGAACCTGTTGGAACTCTGTACACTCTGCCTGCTTTGCGAGGGATCTAGCGTAATAATATAGATAGGTAGAGAAATCCCATAACGATTTGTCTGAGTTAGTACTAGTAAAATACTATTTTAAAGTCTATATAACAATCATCATTCTATGAATCTCATCAATCCATGAATTCGTTTTTGTGAACAATTCATCATAGCACGCAAATATATGCTCGCACCTCTAGGTTTTTGGAAACTCTATGTCTGTATCACTATCACGGCTCGATTAAAAAAAAATTTGTATTATTTATTAACTAAAAAAGCTCAATATCTCCTATTGTTGCTTTATTTATTGTTTTGGTACCTACTTAATTTAGCCAAGGTATTATTTGCGCAATATAACCGACACTGGGTAGTTATTTCATTGCTATAACCAAACGCGGCGCGTAACGATATCTTCGTGATATGGTCGTGTAATGCTATTATGTATGCCATCATTTACCTTTTTCTTTTTTAAAAAACGTAGCCCCACATTACATAGCAAACATGAAATTCTCATATACAAACACTCAGACCGATACAAATATTTGTAAGTCACACAAAGATTTGACCTGTGTGGGAATCGAACCCGCGACTACTCGATCTAGTGGGCGGAGCGGCTTAAACAATTAACTACTAGACCGATTCGTCTGTCTGTTAAACAATTATTTTACAAAGTTTTCGTTACGCACCGCGTTACGAATTTAATTGGTTACAGCAAATAAGGGCTCTGGAAACTGATGAATATGTTAAAACGTTTTTATTTTAGCGGACGAAGTTGCAGTAAACAATTCCAAAGAATATCACTCATTGGATCGCTGGAACAACATCCCCGGAGTTTCTCGTTTAATATTCATGAAGTTTGTTCTACCTCCGAACTTCATATACGTATGATCAACAGCGGGGTTCTTGTTCCACAAAGATCTTGGTATCCAAAGTTTCAAATAATTGAACTTATGCGTTTATCTACTTTCAAAGGAAACTCAAAATGTAAAGCTGTACTCATAATAATAATAATAACCGGTGTTGCCCTCAGTTACCTTAGGACGATCGTTTGACCTAACATAACATTAATTTCTCGCAAAGGGCCTTTACGTATTGGACCCATGTGCCCATGCAAGACTTTTAAAAGTCCGAGTAAAGCCCTCGAATCTCAGCGATATATATTAATAGTAATAATAAAAGATTTATATACAATGCGAAAGTGGAAGGATGTAGGTACCGGGGAATACCTAGACTATCTTACCATGACCAAATAGACCGGGTCTTATCTGAAGGACAAGTCAGGAGTCTTCGTTACCGGCGAGCGTGTATGCGACGAACTATGAGAGTAGAGGAAGCCAGAGAGGTATGTAAGGAAAGAGCCTGTTGGAACTCTGTACTCTCTGCCTACCCCGTAAGGGATCTGGCGTGATGATATAGATAGATAAAAGATTTATTTTATCTTCACAAATTTTGGAAGAGGAAAATATACAAACGAATAAAATCAAGCATTTGTAAGAGTCTGATGTAAGCATAAAATACATATGTTACGGGTCACCAGATAACCCTATGTTCTATTTTAGGTAGGGTTACACAAATACTAGATTAAATTAACGTATTTTAAAATACGCGTAATGAAGGTACTAAATAATGATTAATAGACATTAATCATTATTTAGTACCTTCATTAGGCGTATTTTAGGCGTTATTAACATACTGTATTTAAATTGGTTGGCACGCATGTTGGAGCGAAATCTTGTGGATATTTGTACAGAGCTATTATTAAAAAACTGAGATAGTAATAATTAGAAATCATTGTAAGAAGAAATAATAACAAAACAGATATACAAATCGAAAGTGGAAGGATGTAGGTACTGGGAAAGCCCTAGACTATCTTACCATGACCAAATAGACCGATTCTTATCTAAAGGACAAGTCAAGAGTCTCCGTAACCGGCGAGCATGTATGAGACGAACTATGAGAGTGGAGGAAGCCAGAGAGGCATGAAAGGAAAGAACCCGTTGAGACTCTGTACTCTCTGCCTTCCCCGCAAGGAATCTGGTGTGATGATATACATAGAAATCATTGTTACGTACTGGTTGAAGTGGCAATGGGCGGGCTATGGCCCGCCCGTTGCCACTTCAACCAGTTTACATTCTTTCTGCCCCAAGCGCGAAGATTAGACGAGCGTTGGGGTAGAAAGAATGTAAACTGGAGACCACTTATTAGCAAGCGCAGCGTGGGACGGCCGTCTACCAGATGGGCCGACGATCTTGTGAAGATCGCAGTAAGTCGTTGGATGCAGCTGGCATCGGACCGGTTGCGCTGGAGAGCGAGTGGGGAAGCCTATGTTCAGCAGTGGGTAAGTGTAGGCTTACATGATGATGATGATAATGAGTTATGTACTAGGTACTAGAGAAACTATTGAACAAAAAATTGATGACCGCGGAGTCGGCGGGGATGTTTGTGTTTCCATAGATTTTAAAAATCTTATGTTCTCGAGGTTTTTGTCTCATATTTTGGAAATAGCACTCAATGTGTCACATTGCCACAAGCATCTAACACAAAGTGAGCTAGAGTGCTCTAACTTATGCTACAAAAAATATCAAGATGTCTTATCTAGTACATAATAACTCAAAGATCGAAATATTTTATGTTTGGAATTAATTTAATGCAACATGCATTTGCTTTTATAGATTTGATTATTCTAAAATATATATTAATATTATAAAATATATATTTTACATAGAATATGTACAGAATATATATCATCCAAATCAACGAAGTCTCTGTGGCGCAACAGATAACACGTGTGACTACGGATCAGAAGATTCCAGGTTTGAATTCTGGCAAGTTCGTATAAAGCATTTCTTTTATGATGATATGCCTGGGTAAAAACAACCACGAACATGAAACATTAATTGTTTTTTACACATATAAAAGAGGATAAATGGTGATTCCCTAACGGATGAACCGATTTCGATAGTTCTTGGCAATGTGTAATATTAGTGTAGTTGTTTCAAGCTGCATTTGTGCATCGCACGTGGTCTAGAATTTTACTTCTTCCTACTAATATAACTATTAAAAACTTTTGGGAGAATATACAAGGTGTAACAAAATAAACGCAAGACGTGAAAGTAGATTGTTCTAAATCGGTAACTGAATCGATTCCAACAATTTATCATGTATCTTACTTTTTTTTAACGGAAACTTCCCAGCATGAGTCCGGAGTCTGGAATTGTGCCCGGTATATGGCAATAGGCTCGCCCCCTATTACATGGGACCTAACATCGTCGGCGAAACGTGGGTGTACTCAGTACACATCTGCCACCCCCGCTTGGGGAATATAGGCGAGATAGTGCGTGTACTTTTTTTTAAATTTGCAAAAAATGCTTTTACTCCTTCAGTGCGCTATAAAAAACTAAATTTATTCTTGATTCATAGCAATTAGGAGATTTCAAATGCATTCCTAAAACATATTTCTCAAAACGCACACATACACGTACAAGTAATTGGGGTATAAAAGTGCTTAAGAAAGGATAAATACCTTTAAATTTAGAAATTTTGTTATCGTTTTGAATTTATGAAGCAATTCTCTAATCGGGGTGTCTGAGGTCTTGCGTTAATTATGTCACACCTTGTATAGATTGAAGAATATATTCTTTATTATTTGATAAACGGCTTGATCTAGTAGTTAGACCGTTGGACTGCAAAGTCAGAGGTCTCGGGTTCAAACCCAGGCACGCACCTCTGTCTTTTCGAAAGCATGTGCGTATTAAAAATTAACTATCATTTGCTTTAACGGTAAAGGAAAACATCGTGAGGAAACCTGCATTCCTAAGAGTTTTCCGCAGGTGTGTGAAGTTCGCCAACCCGCACTGGGCCAGCGTGGTGGATTATGGCCTGAACCCTCTCAGTTTGAGAGAAGTCCCGTGCCCAACAGTGGGACAGTTTCTTAAAAGGGCTAATATTATTTGATCTAGTAGTGAAGAGCCTACCGCGATCGACCATTTATCAACCGGGAGAGTCACAGTGATGCAATTACTTTACAAAAGAATAATAAGGGATGGAAATAAACGACTTATGTTCAAAAACAAATTTTCTAAAAAAACTACTCTATGATAAAGAACTATTTTACAAGAACTTTGCTACAATTATTTGCCATGTTTTTAAGTAAATTTTATTGACTAGTTCTAAAGCGTTTCGCGTTTGAAGGAAAAAATGTAAAGCAATAGAGATGACTTTAGATTTTTTTCTATCGATAATTTTTTTTTTATCGTGTATTTGTTTTACCAGATTCTAAATATACAGTCAAAAAATCATATATCGAATTATTAGTAATCCATATACTTCTTGAAGTACATGCAGTACACAAACACGTTTTTATCGCGATAGCCCCTTAAGGGATTAAGCTGCTCCGCATACTGGATCAAGTAGTCGCAGGTTCGCTCCCTTTGTATAACCCACAATTAATATATGTTTTTTTTTAAATAAACAACGTAGCCCCACACTAGAATTAATTCCTGTATCGTGGGTGCGTTTACAAACTTGCAAATTCACATACTTAACCACTGCGCTAAATCGTGTGTCAAACTGACCGTTTAGAATAAGTGTTTGTGTATGTGAATTTGATGTTAAACACACCCATGTCACAGGAATAACTTCTAGTGTGGGGCTGAGTGTTGTAAAAATGAGCGCTGAACGTTTAGCGTTTAGCGCTGAGTCGACACTTATGAGCGTTGAAGAACGTTGAAAACTAGAGCGTTTAGGCGCCGACTCAAGCGTTTTCACAACACAAGCGGGGCTATGTTTTTGAAAGAAAATAAATATTGCCATTTTAATGTTTAGGGAGTATAAATTTTCAATGCTATGCAACCTCTCTGAACTCGATTGTACTTAAAAATCGCTATTGAATCATCTCTACAGCCAAGTTAACAGTCGTCGAAGTATTTCAAGCGAGGAGTAGGAATTCGATTGGCTTACAATATTGAGTAATAGGAGCAGGTGATATTTGCTTTAATTACACTTGTTTTAGAGGTTCCTGTGTATATAACCTTTGAAGGGGAGAATGTTTTTTTTAAATGGTATAAAGCCATCTATCTATCTATATCATCACGCCAGATCCCTTACGGGGTAGGCAGAGAGTACAGAGTTCTGGCTCTCTCTGGCTTTAAAGCTATGACTACTGAAAAAGTAATAGTTAAGTCTAAGTTATATACCTATCTATTTCATCACGCCATATCCCTGGCGGAGTAGGCAGAGAGTACAGAAATAAAAATAACATTTTAATTTAGGAGTTTCTGTTCAAAAGAGGTTACTTCCACACTAAAATTGCCTAATTTTATAGGTAAGTAAAAATAAAAAATAAAACTTATTCAACAACTCTTACTCAACAAGTCTTTGTTCCAATCAGGGTACCTTTTGATAGGAACAATGAAAATGAGGCAACTATTTCTTTAAGAAAGAACCTTTACTTATAATAAAAGTATTATTTTTTTATATTTTAGATAGTAAAAATATAAAGTTAGTCTAGGAATTATTCTAGTGTCGTGGACGCGTTTAAAACATGAAGATCTAAGACACGAACATCTAGACCAAAACATTTTTTGGGAATCACATAAAAAAATGTCACATGTAGGAATCAAACCTGCCAGTTCACAATCTAGTGAGTTTACTAGTTGGTTCAGGTCAAATAATGTAAGCTAAATCAGAACCATTTCCTCTTATACTACGGAGTCAAAATTTGGCATGTGGGTTCAGTTCCCAGACAAGACACATTTATGGTAAACATGACCTGCTTCTACACCCAGGATTAGCTCCAGACGAAGAAACGCCTCAAAGGCTAACAACGGATACGAAATTTTGTATACAAATCTAATTTTAATTGTTTTAAATTGCATCATTTCCTGGCAGCATAAAAGCTTATTTCTAAAATCTTTCTTTCTTGTTGTTGTTAATTAATTTACAAAATGTTTTAAGAGACAAAATGGCATTATCAATATGCCTACTAAACGTATGGCATACATAGAAAACTTAGGTTTAAGTCGAAATAGGTGCATGCTGTGACACGCGTTATTTCTGCATTTTAATGTTGAGAAACAGCATACAATCAACGTTTCCAGTTTTTTTTTTCGATAGGCACACACCTATGTATGTAGTTAATATACGCCAAATCCGTCTGGGTGAAATCTGTCCGAATTTCTCAAATATTTTAAAAAGACCGAAATATATTAACCCTTTGGTTTTAAGGATTAACTTCGGGAGTCGAACTCTTTGTTATTGGTAAAATTGGTTCAATATTGTCTCTGGGTTCAATACCATTTTATTATAAATACGAAATGTAAGCATCGACCAAAAAAAATATGGTGAGTGCGACCCTGCCAGGATTCGAACCTGGAATCTTCTGATCCGTAGTCAGACGCGTTATCCGTTGCGCCACAGGGCCTGATGACGTTACTTCAAATATAGTAAATTCTTTTGAAAGTAAGTATATTGACTTAAATAAATATGAAAGTTAAATAAACCACAAATATATACCAATCTTGGCAATCCGAAAAAAATGTTTTCTTTCTAAGATGTTTTGAAGGAAGTTATATATTGAGTACAATAAATATGAAAGTTAAATAAACCACAAATATACTACAACCTTGGCAATCCGAAAAAATCCTTTATACCCAGCATCTAAAAATTACTGGAAAAATACATGCCAAGTTTCATGACAACATGCCATAAAGCTCTGGAGATTTCGTGATCAATGCTTATGTGTTATTTGCCTTTCAGATTTACAAGTACCATTCATAAGACTGGCATCGTCTTGTTTCACATGGGTCGTCAATTTCAAGAATTTTAAAATGGATAATACGTAGCTTTGCCAAGTTATGTAATTTTCCTGAAAAAATCCAGCTAAATACGGTTATTTTACGGTAAGATTACGGTCGACTTAGATTCTCCTAATATTATAAATGTGAAAGTTCGTATGTTAAGATGTTTGGATGTTTAAATGTTTGTTATTCAATCACGCAAAAGCGGCTGAACAGATCTAGATGAAATTTGGCACACAGATAATTTATTACCTGGATTAATACATAGGATACTTTTTATCCCAGAAAAAATTTAGGTGCCTTTCTAAAGCCAACGCAGACGAAGTCGCGGGCAGAAACTAGTAAACAAATAAACTCATTCCGAATATTGCTAACTTTCCTACTTTGCTTTGCTCGTTGCTTAAAACTCTCGCTAAATCGCTAAAGCTTTTGATACACAAACCTAATTATCTCATTTACAAATGGCAAAACTATCACAAGCTGACTTACTGCCATAAAGAAAATCTATCTAGTAAGAAAGCAAGTAGGTATGAAAGATAGTATCGGTGTAAAGATGAGAAAGGTCATGCTCCATTGGTTCGGGCATATAGAAAGAATGCCAGCTGAAAGAATGACAAAACAGATATACAATGTGAAAGTGGAAGGATGCAGGTACCGCGGAAGACCTAGACTATCTTACCACCACCAAATAAACTGAGTCTTATCTGAAGGAAAAGTCAAGAGTCTCCGTAACCGGCGAGCGTGTATGAGACGAACTATGAGAGTGGAGGAAGCCAGAGAGGTATGTAAGGAAAGAACCTGTTGGAACTCTGTACTCTCTGCCTACCCCGCAAGGGATCTGGCGTGATGATATAGATAAAGAAAAATTGTATTTCCCAAAAAAAATACATAATAAAATTGGTTTATAACAATAATCAGGCTCAAATCTAAGATTCACTTAAGTGGAAGAAAACCACTTAATCGTATCTCGTTAAAAACAAGAATTAAGACATTGTAAAATCTTGTCCAAATTAACTTTGGGCAAATGATGAGTTCAAACGTAATCAACTTTTTTATTAACGTAACATCACAATCAATTTTGTAATTATCAAATGGTTTTACAATTACTTTTTTTTTTTTTTTAAACGTAGCCCCACACTAGGATTTGTTCCTGTGTCGTGGGTGCGTTTACAAACATGACAATTCACAAACACAAATACCCAGACCGGTACAAATAATTGTGGATCACACAAAGATTTGTCCCGTGCGGGAATCGAACCCGCGACTATTAGACACAGTGGGCGGAGCAGCTCAAGCTCTTAACAACTGCGCTAAATCGTCAAATCGCCTAAAATCCAATGGTGTTAGAATCGGACCATAACTAAATTAAACATTAAACAAGTAGCAATTTAATGGCTACCTCTTGTTGCTTTTGTCATAGATAACACGTTATTGTTCCACCAGAGATAAAAGAGGCAAGATTACAAATTGAAAGTTAGTGTAACAATGGGCGGCCTTATCACTAATAGTGATCTCTTCCAGGCAACCTTTCTATTGTCTCATGTACTTTTATAAATCGTAAAATTATACAATGCACTTTTGACCATTTTTTAAATCAAAGTTACGGGCAGTGATACCGTATTTCTTTTCTGATTTTGAATTAATTCGAATGTTTTCTTCGTAGCTTTGTTTTCTTTAATAACAATAACATTTTAATTTGGGTATCCTTGGTACAGTGTCCTGTAATATGGATCTAGGGTTAAGCAAAAAGTAAATAGCAGATGTTTTATTTCTTTTCTATTATTCTCTTTTTTCTGTATCTTTTAGATAATACCGCCTCGTTGGTCTGGTGGCAAAGCGCATCGCTTTGTGATCACGAGGTCTTGGGTTCAAATCCTAGGTCGGACAAATATAGTATTTCTAACGAAAAATTCCCAGTGTGAGTCCGGAGTCTGGAATTATGCCCGGTATATGGCAATAGGCTCGCCCTCTATTACATGGGACCTAACATCGTCGGCGAAACGTGGGTGTACTCAGTACAACTCTGCCACCCCCGCTTGGGGATTATAGGCGTGAAGATGTTTTTCTTTAGATAATACATCAGGTAAACAGCAATTTAGTGGCCTCCTCTTTTTCCATCGCTTCTACTCCACATAGATACTTCTTGCGTGTCATTTTCATGAATCGTACAATTGCATACTACATAGTTCCGCGAATAATAGAGCAACATATTTTGACCATGTGGCCTACTTAACACCTTTTGCAAATTAAACCTACGGGTAATTATATCATTTCTTGTAAAAAGTCTACGTACCTCGAATCTTCTCTTTACTAACGATAAGACTTTAATTTGGGCGTCCTTAATACGTACGATGTTCAGTACTATGGATGTAGGGTAAAACAAAAAGTAACTTTAAACGATCAAGTATATTATTTTTTGTTTGCAGAAAGAATCAGGGTTCTTTCTAAAGTGTTTAAGAACGATTGCAGTGAGGGGAGTTAGGATAAACAATGCTTATTGCATTTGTATGTCTTAAGTATTGCCAATTTTGCTTATTTTACTTGTGGTTGTCATTTTGCGTAGGCATTATACACTATGCGATGGAGGAAAGATTTCTATGTAATTACCCACTTTCACAAAAAAATCGCAGGAAATCGTTGGATGCAGGTGGCATCGGACCGGTTACGCTGGAAAGCGATTGGGGAGGCCTATGTTCAGCAGTGGACAAGTATAGGCTGAAATGATGATGATGATGACAAAAAAATTAGCATTAGGCATCGATCAAATATACACGATACACGCTCGCTGCACGAAAAATGGCACCACCAAAAGGCAGCTAAAAGTGGATGGTACTAAAAAATTAACACGGTTCCACGTTTTTGTCAAACACAACTTTGTGATACGAGTACAATCTGCCCCAATTTGTGTTTATATCTTAACTATAACTACTCACGTGGATTGATGGACGTTTTTAATGTAACTTTTGAACGGGATTGTGTATCTTGTTATGATACGAGTGTATGGATGGCATTAGGGCCTGTTTTAGTCAAAGTTTTAGTTACCGTTTAGTCTATCTATCTATATTTCGCTGAAAGACAACTATTGCAGGATAAAAGCAGCCTTCAAAGACCGCCACAACGACCAGCTTTGTACTGTATGCATCCTCCCTTTACCCGCGACGTTTCCGAGGTCATAGGTCCACCTTGTAGGGGGGCCTGCCCACTCCTCGCTTTCGTTACGTGGTCGCCACTCGAAAACCTTTCTGCCCCAAAACTGCCACTTAAGTTTAGCAATTCTAGTGTTATGTCAGAGACTTTCCTTCTCCGGATCTCCTCGTTTCTGGTTCAATCCTGCAAATACCCAGCAGGATTAAACCAGAAACGAGGATACCTCCTCGTTGAGTGTTAATGACAAATTTTGTCATTGTCACGGATAAATTGTCAGTGTTATCACATAATTGTTCCCAATTACAAGCTGGGTCTAGCTAGATGCGTTTATATCTGTATATCTGACTGTAGTATTCAGTGGACAAAGCAGCGTAAGATGTAGGTACGTATGATTCTGTAGACCCGAGAGACAAGTAACTGGACGCCCTCAGGGTTTTAATTGCTTGCATACTTTTTTTTAGATCAAGAATAATATAAGACACACAAATAGCCCAGTAAAAACTGACTGACTTTGATAGACCACAAATCCTCGTGAAAGAACACCGATTCCTACCAAGGATGGTTCGCGAGGCTATTGAAATTAAAAAACATCCTAATTTCAATAGAGAAGATGGCTGGGTGCTTCCATCGACTTGGGATCCGGTAATTAATATAATCAAATCCAAAACCAAACATAACACTGCAAGACCTCAAGACACCGTGAGCTCATTCTGCGTAGATCGGACCAACAAAAATAATTAAGAAGTTTGAGGGGTACTCGGGAACAACTATGCCTTTTGGACGTCTAACACCTCAGTCCTTCCCGTGACTATGGGTGCTGCAAAGCACTCGAAACGTCGGGAACTTAAAATCAAAAATAAACTGCGATAGAATCCAAAAAAATAGTTTTATTTTAAGAATAATATTTAAATATGCTACTTATATTGGTCTCCACAAATTTGACCATTGTTTGTAAAAAAAAATTAAAAATGTTCGAAGCCTTTGTCGGTGACACATAGGATATGTCCTCAATTTACATTCCCTAGATTTATTTTATTCATAAGATGTGGATCACTCCTTATTTCTGTCAAAATAACGAGCGCATGTATCGTATATATTTTTTCAGCGTCTTAAAAGGCTTTTGCTGTTGAGTACTAAAGTTTCATAAATTCCTCATACAATATCGCACGCAGAGAATGTCGCTGTTGTTAACATTTAATTAAACTTGTTGACCCTCGTATAATAACAATCTGGCGTCGGCCCGCCAACAAAGTGGCCGACGACGTGGGCAAACAGTTTGGGATAAGTTTCACACCGGGCCATTATTCGCTATAACTAATTAAATACATAACCCGGTGTGTTACGATAACTCCAAAAATGATCATTTAGTAGTACTCCATTGGCATACAAAATACAATTTCACGTTTATTTCACGAAGTTATCATAACGCGCCGCGTTTGTCATAGCGAATAGGGCCCTGGATATGTTTTGGAAGTTCGGGTTGTAGGTTTAGTGTCGATATTGTTAGGAATTTTAGTATTATATTGTTGGGGATAAGTGGGGAGACAATTGATATGTATTGTAGCAATTGTAGCCTTTAAGCGAAGAGAAAATGATTAGAATCCTTAAGTTATTGTTTCACTATAACGATATCATACAGCTAACGTTATTTTGAGCTTGATCCCTGAAATAATACATATTATACTTCTTCATAAAAATTAGCAACAATAATCTATCTATCTATCTATATCATCACGCCAGATCCCTTACGGGGTAGGCAGAGAGTACAGAGTCATACAGAGCAACAATAATAAGGTCACTATATAACTAAATTGGGCGTTCACAATCTGACGACGCATTATGTTTGATATAGATCATTTAAACCATGAAGTCTCTCCTCTTCCTTTCTCGTAATCGCTTTAAGTGAAAATGTGCAATATTATGCTGTTAGTTTCTTACACACGTGTAACGTAATAATAATAAATAATGTTACGTTTTGTGTATCACTGTGAAATTGTAAGCACCGTCAGTTTACAATTCATATTCAAATCATATTGTAAGCATTACTGTAAGTCACCTTTGTGGAAGTGAAATAAATTATTATTTTTATTAATAAATCCAGCGATTGTCGTATGTCACCAGAGGAAATTTTCCTCTATATTCGGTTAACAAGGTATAATATAAATAAAAATGGGTACAAGAAAAATAAAAAAATAAAATATGAGTCGTCCTGGAGTGAAAGCACAGGTGAGGTATCCAATGCCCACTGTTCACTGACAATAAAAAATAAATAAAAAGTACACTTCAATAAGTAACATCTACGTAATGACCCATCTGAATATCATAGCTAGGGTAAAATCCCGGAACACCGAAGGTATCTACCGGCCAGCTGGCGAGCTGCGACGCCCCTCAATATCATTTTGCGCTTGGTATAGGTAAAACAAATATTTTTCATCTACTTAATTAGTGCTAGGATTGTGGTTGGGAACGATGTGCTGGAGCAAGTGAATGAGTTTGTATATTTTAGATGCGCATTCATTAAGGATGGAAAATACACCGCTGACATAGAGAGAAGAGTGAGTGCAGGGAACAGAGTGAATGGCGCGATTGGAAATCTACCTGGGAGCCGGCACTTAAGCCGAAAGGCGCAGCTGGCCATACATAATGGAGTGCCTGTCCCAACGCTGTTATATGGCAGCGAGAGCTGTAATGTATATAGGTATGTAAGAATAAGAATGAAAGTGGGATAAATGCGAGCTCTGCGGAATATGTGCGGAGTGAAGCTGACCGACCGTATTCGCAACAGCGTAGTAAGAAAGCAAATAGGTATGAAAGAGAGTATCGGTGTAAAGATGAGAAAGGGTATGCTCCGTTGGTTCGGGCATATAGAAAGAATGTCCGAAGAAAGCATGACAAAACTGATATACAATGCGAAAGTGGAAGGATGTAGGTACCGGGGAAGACCTAGACTATCTTACCATTACCAAATAGATCGGGTCTTATCTGAAGGACAAGTCAGGAGTCTCCGTAACCGGCAAGCGTGTATGAGACGAACTATGAGAGTAGAGGAAGCCAGAGAGGTATGTAAGAAAAGAGCCTGTTGGAACTCTGTACTCTCTGCCTACCCCGTAAGGGATCTGGCGTGATGATATATCATATCACTTAATTAGTATAGTTCTGGAGATGTTACTTATTGAACTTGAAATGCAGTATGTGTATATGTAGTAGGCACTGGACTCATCAACTGGGCTTTCGTTCCAGGACGACTAAAATGACACCGTGTATAAAATTCTTAATGATTTCAAGTTTATTACTGGCTTGAACATCACGCATGATTTTAGCATACCTGAATTTTAGACCAAAATATCAACCGTGAAATAGCAAGACTAACCCAACATTTTGTAACGCGTCGTAGTACTTGATATGCTATATAGTGATTCTGCTTTCAGGAGTTCTTCCACCAATTCAATTTCATCGTCGATATATACTTACTATATTGTTAGGTATATATAATTATTATTAGTATTCCTAAGTTGTTTCTATTACCAATTTTGACGGTCTCAGCTTCTGTATAAGATATAATGTACTTTTGCAAAGTTCTAGTATTGTAAGGTCAAGGAACTGAGTTCTAGGAAACATACGTTGGGAAACTGGGTCAGCATTCGATGGGTTTAATAAGCGAGAAAGCCAGAGAGGTCTTTAAGGATAGAACCTGTTAAAACTCTGTGCTCTCTGCCTACTTAAATATGATTGGTGAAAGGGCCTTTATTGCACAAATCTAGATGAGAAAATTATGAGAAAGTCATAAGCTTTTCTAGAGTATAAACTCTACCACGCGGGTCCAATGTGGACTGCTAGGTTTATTGCCACCGGCTGTTGGAACTTAATCAAGATGCCTATCAACTCTGCTTTAAAACGACTTGACGTGCCTCCTGAAATATAAAGGCGCTCGAAAATGGCATTGACATAAACGGTCATGAATATCCTCTGCTTTGGTTTTGTGTATCATAAAATATTAAAGTAGCATTTTATCTAGCTCACCGAGTAAGCCAGTTAAAAAAATGTGATAAAAAAGTATTAAAAATTTACGACGAAAATTGCGACGGACGATTAAGCGCATTGGTTAAGAGCTTAAGCCGTTCCGCCCACTGTGTCTAATATTCGCGGGTTCGAGCCCCGCACGGGACAAATCTTTGAGTGATCCACAATTATTTATTCCAGTCTATGTGTATATGAATTTTCATGTTTGTAAACGCACCCACACAGGAATAAATCATAGATTGACGCTACGTTTAAAAAAAATGGATATTTTGCTTCATTCAATATTTTTAAGTGCCTGACCATATACTATTGTAAAAAAGGGTATAAAATACAATTCATATCCATTACACCGATGGAGCTTATTCATATCGACTAACAAACAGACAAATGATACACCCCGCCCGAGGGTCTACTCTGTAAATAGGGTGATTGATGTGATACAATTTTAATAATGGTTTTGTTTGTGAAACAATACGTGTCCGTATAGCTTGCTATGGTGGAATAATGTAAAAATGGTGTACGCTATTAATAATTCTTTCATTTTATGTAAAATGGTATATTCGTTTTCACGTTTTACCTCTTTAGGTTTTGTTTATATTTTACTAGTTTCGGCCTACGACCCCGTCTGTGTTAACTTTAGACTTTAAAAAGTATCCTATATGTTAATCCAGGTAATAAACTATCTGTGTAATAAATTTCATCCAAATCCATTCAGCTGTTTTTGCCTGATTCAGTAACAAACATACAAACTTTCACATTTATAATATTAGTAGGATATCATCACACCAGATCCCCTGCGGGGCAGAGAATATTCTTTTTCTTATTAGCTTCACTTTTGACAGAGGGGTCGTGATCACGATGTGGTATAGTCATTAGGGGCTAATGTAGCTCGCTTTATGATATCTCTCCATCTATCTATCTATATCATCACGCCAGATCCTTTGGGAGGTAGGCACAGAGTACAGAGTTCCAACAGATTTTTTTCTTACCGATCTCTCTGACTTCTCTCCATCTAGTCTGATCTTTTGAGATTTTTGTGCATTCGATTAAAGGGTCTTTCACTTCGGACTTAATTTGATCTCTCCACCGCATACAGTTATAGAGAACACATACTTCCAATTAAAATGTGTTGTTCTCAGGTTAATAAATATTTATCTAAACATCTCTGAAGGTATTCATCTACTCTTCTCAGAAGGTCCTGTGAAAAGAGAATACACAGTTGTTCTTTATTCTATTTAATTATCTCTCATTTTTATTATATTGTACACACCATGTAATTTTAGTCGTCCTGGAGCGATAGCCCAGTTAACGTGAATACGTGCCCACTATTCACTGGTAATAAAAAGAAACTTAAATCGAGCAGTAAAAGGGGCGGGCGAAGGTAGTGTTGTTTGCTGATGATACCTGTTTGATCTTTAAAGTAGGTAGACATGTAAATAACTTAGACGAGGTAAATGGCGCTATTCTTCAAGTACATAATTGGTTTACATGCAACAATTGACTGCTTAATAACAAGAAAACTAAATGTATACGGTTTTCTTTACCGAATGTGAAAAGTACTGCATGTGATATTATACTAAATAACGAGAAACTTGAGTTTATAAATGATACAGCTTTCTTAGGGATTACGCTTGACTGGTTAAGTATTAAAAAATCAGACAGCTTACTGATGTAGAAACCGCGCGGTTGGTCTACTTCAGTTACTTTCATAGGGTCATGTCTTACGGTATATTATTGTGGGGAAGGGCAGCTGACATTGACTCTATTTTTATCTTACAAAATAGGGCTATTAGGGCCATCTATAACTTAGGTAGTCGCGACTCTTTAAGAGAATTGTTTAAAGAAGCCAATATTATGACGGTCCCATGTCAGTATATTTATGAAAACATAATGTACATACAGAAAAATTTAGATCGTTTTAATCAGCTAGGTGATAGGCAGTGTTATTACACGCGACATAGAAATAAATTGGATCAACCGCAATTTCGTCTGTCTAAAATTCACACGTCTTTCATGGGGTACTGTGATAGATTTTATAATAAAATTCCACTTGACGTCCTTCAACTTAGTGAAAATAAATTCAAATCCTGTATTAAACGTACGCTCTGCAAGCGAGCTTACTATACTCTAGATGATTATTTAAAAGATAAAAATGCTTGAATATGTGCTGTTCCAGCTCCACCAGAATGTGGATAACATGTTCAGCTATTATTATTTATTATTCCCTTTCTTCCTTCTAGTAGTTAAATAAAATTGATCATTTTTCTTCCTCATTTCTTTATATGTAAATGAGAGAACGATGTAGCCATTCACATGAATAGTTTAACTTGGTTAATTTAATTTAGACTCACCTGATACTACATTGTTCTCCCATACCACACAACAACATGTAGATGGAAAAATTGTAAAAATACTATTGTAAAAGAGTACCCATGGAGATTCTTGCCCTTCTTCTCCACAGGAATGACATTCTAAAGTGGTGGTAGAGTCTTTGTTACTATTTTGACGATTCATAAATACTGTAATGGTTTACATGAATAAAAAAAATTCTGATTCTGAGTAACATCCACCTACTCACCTATTCGAATGTCATAGCATACGTTTTCAACGATGATTTTATGGAATACGCTATCGGTTATGAGAGAAAAATATTTTTGGGGAATATGGAAGTGTAAAGTTGGCGTGTTTGATCAATGATCATTTGAGAAAGAGTGGATAGATTCATCATATACGCTCTAAAACGACGACGGTTCGGTCCAGTGGTTAAGAGCTTAGCAGCTCTGCTGACTGGGTCGAGCAGACGCGTGTTTCGTTCCCCGCATGGAAGAAATCTTATATAGTATACAATATATTTTTTAATTTATAATGAATTATTAGTACAAAGTAAAAAATGAAGAAAATATTATCTAGTAAATCAATATTAGAAAATACCAATAGTTTTTTGTCAGACATAGAACATAAACACTATCATGCCCATGGTCACGCCTATATTCCCCAAGCGGGGGTGGTAGAGGTGTACTGTGTACACCCACTAGAATCTCATGTAGAACATGATCTAAAAATCGATAATAATATCCATAATTTGTTTTCAGGTCATAATCTCAAAATTAAAACAACTTTTAAGTTCTAAAAATAAGTTGTAAATAATTTTAGACTTCATTACGTATTTAAGTATGCTCGTAGATCGAAGATTCAACACGTTTCGTTTGAAACACAAACCCTTGTTTCAATTCCTTTGAGTTGTACCAAATTGACATTTCGAGATGGGTCTGACAATTTCTTGGAATGATCTCAGTTGGACATTAAAAGCTAAGGATGTGACCACGAAACACGCGATTATTCAATATTAGGAAATATTTTAGTAGCTTCATTGCGTCTTTTAATTTAGGTAGTAGCCACAAATGAATTCTTGTGGAGGTATATATATGTTTTCTATACAAGTTGTAACATAATAAACGCAAGACTTGAAAGTAGTTTGTTCCAAATCGGTAACTGAATTGATTTCAACAATTATAATGTATCTTACATTTTTTTTTAATTTGCAAAAAATGTTTTTACTCCTTCAGTGCACTATAAAAAACTAAATTTATTCTTGATTCATAGCAATACAGAGGTTTTAAATGCATTCCTAAATCGTATTTCTCAAAACTCACATATACACGTACAAGTTTCATTGATAATTGGGGTATAAAAGTGCTTAAAAAAGGTTAAAAACCTTTAAATTTGGAAATTTTGTTTTCCGTTTTGAATTTATGAAGCAATTCTCTTATCGGCGTGTCTGAGGTCGTGCGTTATTTTCGTTACACCTTATATATGTAGTACTGTGTTGTATTTAGGCATCATAGAAAAATGTTCAAGTGCCATTGGTTAAGAACTATAAGTACTAAATTTGATAAATATGGTTCAATTTTTTTATACGTTCCGCGCGATATATGTAAGCAGAGTCTAATGTAACATAGATCCACGAATGGAACTAATTCATTGAAGTTTGATATTAGTAAGAAATTCCATGTACAGTGCTACAAGGATCTTTTGGCCCGTGAATAACATTGACAGGGCGCGAGTTGGTGTGAAATGAGGGTTACCATTAATATTTTTTTCTACTTCCAAGGAGATATTTCAAGAGGTGGGTCCGCCACCTAAGAGTATAAGATTCCGCACGGGTACTAAATATGAAAAAAAAACTTTGTTAAATTTTATAGCAACTCTGCGACTCTCTTCTCCTTCTTAGCGTTTCGACGGCAAACGTGATACAATTATATGGATGCGGCCCAGAAAGCGGCCACACTAACTGCATTTTCGGAAGCTCAAGTCTTCCTGTGTGCAGGAGTTAGGGCACGTAGGACATGATACAAAGTGACACATCGTTTAGGTTGCACCACACAAACACTCCAGATACGTGCTCTTAGTGAGTTTCCACCTTAGCATGTTTTCCTTGCTCCGACCGACCTGAGTTCGAAGTCTATTTAAAGACTTCCACACCGACCATGGTAATTTATGTCCAGGTGGAAGGCTCTCAGCAGGAGTGACAAAAGGTTTAGGTAGCGATGCTTCTTTCCTCCAAAGATTGCACCTCGCTTTTGTTGGCTCCAGGGTTAATGGGTCGACACACTTCATGAAGCTTTTGCGGCTCTTCAGCCTTTGCTGGACTGGTGTGTAGCCGTGCATAGGGAGGCGTGTGTTGTTGCCCATTTTTGATCTCTGCGGAGCTCGCCACAGCCCTGCGGACATCTGGAGGCGCTATAGTAGCCAGTGGGTACAGTAGTATTACCGGAGTCGGTTTGAGACAACCCGTAAAGATCCGGCAAGTTTCATTCAGTGCTGTATCCACTAGCTTTACATGGGCGGACCGACTCCACACAGGGCAGGCATATTCGCCAGCGGAGAATGCTAGCGCCAGGCCTGATGTCCGCATTACTTGCGGTGAAGCGCCCCACTTAGTAGTTGTGAGGCGCTGTAGTAAATTATTGCGGGCCTGCACCTTTTTCTTTTACCGTATATAAGGGACCTGTCAAGAACGATTCCTAGATACCTCGGATGGTGATTGTGAGTTATGGGCACACCCTGCCACATAATATTGAAAATACAACCCGCTTGATTGTTGCGAAGGTGGAACGCACAAGACTCAGATTTAGAGGGGTTAGGCTTGAGTGAATTCTCCTGATAATACTGACTTAAAGCGGCAAGAGTCATAATGAGGTTAACCTCCACTTCGTCAAAGTTGGTAGCTTGGGAATTTACCACAAGATCGTCTGCATAAATAAAGCGCGACGTATTGAGGCTGGACGGCTGGTCCTTAGTATAGATGTTAAAGAGGAGCGGAGCCAGAAAACTACCTTGCTGCAAGCCGTTTTTGTGTGATCTCCAACGACTTTTATCTGAAAGGAGATTGACCTGAAAGCGAGGGTTGTGGAGAGCTCTCGGAGTATCATCCCAAATTTGTGATCGCCGGTCATGATTTTCACCTTTAACAACAATCGCCTGAGGTTCACTGTATTGTAAGCCGTAGAGAGATCAACGAATACAGCGCCAGTAATCTTACCCAACTCCAAACCATCCTCTATATGCTGTGTGAGTTTCAGAGTCTGATTGCAGCACGACTTTGCTAGTCTGAAACCCGCTTGCTCCGGAATCAAAACCGGGTCAATATAGGTGATGAGCCCAGTCAGCAGTAATCTCTCAAATAATTTAAACGCATGGCACAAGAGCGATATTGGCCGAAAGTTTTTGGGATTGTCTGCAGATTTTCCCGGTTTTGGAATTGCTATCACTTTGGACTTTCTCCAGGGACGGGGAATAGAAGCGGATTCCAGACAGTCATTAAATCGGAGCAGCAACCATGACACAGCACTCGAACCGAGGTGCTTTAATTGCTCCACAGCTATATTATCCACCCCTGAAGCCTTACCACTTTTGAGGTGATTAATAGCCGAAACGATGTCTTTTATATGGCTTACTTATTTAGTCATTCGTGCTGGCGCAGCTATTTAGATTTGGCACCTTCACAAAGCGGCCTGATGACTTTCCATTCAAGAGGAGCTGATGGGCTATCTGGTTTGCGGTAACTTGCCTGGGTGCTGGTGGGGCAGGAGCCTCGCCAGTCAGTTTACGGATGGTGTTCCATGCCGAGTCTATATTAGTTACAGTGTTCTTTTTTTAAAAAAAAAAAAAAAAAAAACGTAGCCCCACACTAGGATTTATTCCTGTGGGTGCGTTTACAAACATGAAAATTCACAAACAAATACCCAGACCGGAACAAATAATTGTGGATCACACACAGATTTGTCCCGTGCGGGAATCGAACCCGCGACTATTCGACACAGTGGGAGGAGCAGCTCAAGCTCTTAACCACTGCGCTAAATCGTCCGTCAGTGTTAATCCACCTCTCCTGTCGAGCGTCACTAATCCGTGATAACAATTCCTCGCTAGCCGAGGAGGTCTCCGCGGAGAAGAGGTCACGGTTGTAAAGGATCTCGTACTCCTTAAACAGTTCTGCAGATTCCTTCGATAGCCTTGGGATGTAGGATGTCCGACAAGCTTTAGGGATGCATTGTCTTGATGTTGATTTAGGGATGCATTTGATGTTGATTGCACTATTGTGACAAATCGGTCGTAGTTCTGTGGCGTTGTTGGAACATTAAGTAGGGCTTCGTCTATCAACTGTGAGAGCTGTTCCCAGTTGGCTTTAGAATAATTGAAACGGCGCTTTAGGGGGACTTTTAGGGGCCGTACAACGGGCTGGATTGTGCACATGATAGGCCTATGCTGAGTACCAGGTATTGGGGTGCATACCATCTTGATTTACTGTGAGCTGATGCTTTCGCTGACAAAGATAAGATCTGGGTTATAACCGCGCTTCCATCGGCTGCTATTAAAGGAGGCCGGTTACTTTAGGCTATGAATTAGCACCAGATCATTTGTCTCAGCCCACTCTTCTACAGCTTGCCCATTTGAGTCTGTATCCTTGTAGCCCCAGCTTGTGCTGTGGCTGTTAAAGTCAGCAATTACAACTTTGACAAACTGGTCGTTGAAGTTTTTAGGTGGTAAAAACAGAAATGGGGTACCAGGAGGCTTGTAAAAGGAGGTGACAGTACAGTGAGCAAGGTTCATTGTTATGACCTCGATTCCATTCTGGCTCGGACATTCGATTGATTTTGTGCTTACGCCGGGAGCAACAAACACTGCGTTACCGTGCTTCGGGTGGCAGGTCTCGGCGATTAGCGAGTGCAGGAATGTGTGGTCGGCCCTGAGTTTCGTCTCTATGGGTTTCTTGGACACACAGAACGTCGCAGTGCGTCTTATGACAGAACTCAGAAAAAAATCTGATTTGTCCTGTGAAAAACCCTCGATGTTAATAGAGACTACACACAGCGCCGGCTTTAGGGCTGGACTGGTTGTGTTTGCCATCGTGGTGAAAGGATTGATTGGCCAATCAGCGTAGGGAACCCGTCGATTGTTACCAGGGTGCGCCGGACGTACGGGGGCTATACAATAGACAATATAAAATACGTCACACGGGGATGCTCCTTTCATGCACCCTGCGACTGTCATTAAATGATGACAGCATTCATTCCGATATCGACCGCGGGCGATATCGAACGTTTATATCGGTTTACATACCTACGGAATTTGTTTTTGTCTAAAGTTGTGAGTGTAAATATGTTTAGCCAGCTGTTCTCTGATTGACTCCTTAGTCAGTTTTTAAATGGTATTGTTATTATATATTGTACTATGACCAATCAAACAGTCTGCCTAAATTCATAAAGGATCTTTGTAAAATTATTTGTGGACCTCACCCTTAATTTCCGTACGAAATTTAAACTAATTTATTATTTCTCTAGTAGGTATTTATTAAATAAAATTAGGTATAAACTAAACAATAACATTTAATGAACTACACTAACTCAATTAACCCTCCCTTTTATTATTAAAATTTGAAACTTTCTGTACCCACATAGTTAGAATTATAATCTAGCTTGAAATATGGATGATCAAACATTGTACACTTTCGGTCCGTAATTTGTTTTGTCTATCTATATCATCACGCGAGATCCCTTGCGGGGTAGGCAGAGAGTACAGAGTTCCAACAGGTTCTTTCCTTACATACCTCTCTGGCTTCCTCCACTCTCATAGTTCGTCTCATACACGCTCGCCGGTTACGGAGACTTTTGACTGGTCCTTTAGGTAAGACTCGGTCTCTTTGGTCGTGGTAAGATAGTCTAGGTCTTCCCCGGTACCTACATCCTACCACTTTCGCATTGTATATCTGTTTTGTCATTCTTTCTTCTGACATTCTTTCTATATGCCCGAACTATCGGAGCATACCCTTTCTCATCTTTACACCGATACTATCTTTCATACCTACTCGCTTCCTTACTACGCTGTTGCGAATACGGTCAGTCAGCTTCACTCCGCACATCTTCCGCAGAGCTCGCATTTCTACCGCATTTTAACTACTTTCGTTCTCCTTCTTACATACCCAACTCTCACTGCCATATAACAGCGTTGGGACAAGCACTCCGTTCTGTTTGGCCAGCTGCGCCTTTTGGCTTAAGTGCCGGCTCCTAAGTAGCTTTTCCATCGCACCATTTACTCTGTTCCCTGCACTCACTCTTCTCTCTATGTCAGCGGTGTATTTCCCATCTTTACTAAAGGCGCATCCAAGATATACAACCTCATTCACTTGCTTCAGCACATCGTTACCAACCACATTCCTAGCATTCGTTCTGGTTTCTTCCCGTTCAAAAACCATAATCTTGGTTTTCTTTACATTCAAATGTAAGCCATTGTTCATGCATTTCTTTTGTGAACCTAATGAATAAATGAAATAAATCCCCGCCAAATTTTATGGCCGCAACCTGAATACATAATATCAAACCGTTACTTGTTAACAATTATTATTATCAAGGATATTGGATTTTTTTTTTTTTTTTTAGCCTCTTACTAGGATTTATTCCTGTGTCGTGGGTGCGTTTACAAACATGAAAATTCACATACACAAATACCCAGAGCGGAACAAATAATTGTGGATCACACAAAGATTTGTCCCCTGCGGGAATCGAACCCGCGACTATAAGACACAGTGGGCGGAGCGGCTTAAGCTCTTAACCACTGCACTAAATCGTCCGTTGGTAGTAACTAGTAAATTTGGTAGTAACTTAAACGTAGCTGTTGGTCATTTTACTCTTTATCTTCGCAACAACAACAAAGTATTTTTACATAATGTAAGTAATATTAGCATCTATGCGGAAGATTCTTTTTATTTTACTAAAACGTAGCCCTACACTAGGATTTATTCCGGTGGCGTGGGTGCGTTTACAAACATAAAAAATTACATATAAAAATACCCAGACCGAAACAAATAATGTTGGATCTCACAAAGGTTGAACAGATTGAACCCGCGAATCTTCAACCCAGTGGGCAGAATGCCTTAAGCTCTTAACCACTGCGCTAAATCGTCCGTCAGATAAAACGAAGATATTTACATGAAACCAAGACAGACCACAATCTAGCTGCTGTTATTCTTTCTGTTGTAGATTTTGAGTTCGCAAATGCAAAGAAAAAATTTATTTTTAATATATTAATCAGTTCGTCGTCACGACAACACGACAACACGTTAACCTCTATTATGCTATGTAATGTATATGCAGCCAAGAGACGTCCACTTCAGGACAAAGGCCACAGACCGCCACAACGACCATGTAATGAATGTTAGCCATTCGAAATCAGTTTGGCGAAACCAATAGAAACCTGATTATACAAGAAAATTGTCCCAAGCTTATGTATGTGGGTGTGTGTTTTTAAAGTATCATTTTCTTTTGCTATTAGTTCTTTCAGTACTTTAAGTGTTATGTTATTTTCGTCGTGTGTATTTTACTGAAAACGTTGTGACACTAAGAAAATAAAAACCACACATTTTAAGCTTCAAGTTTTTATGCATAAAAAATACACAGTCATAATCAATTTATATAAAGCCAATAAAATGCACTTACAAACGTCAAACATTAAATCCTTTGAGAAAATCCGGCACAAAACTTTCTTTAACTTAAATTGTTTAGTTCTACAAAACTTTCGGCTTACCATGTAATTTTTCAACAAAGTGTATTTCACATAACATGCTTTGGAATCGTTCATTGAAGCGTTGCTCAAACCCAATCAGTTTTCCTGTTCAAGTTATCTAAACTTATAAAAGGCATATTATTTAAAGTACTTTTTTAAATTACATATTTTTAAAATTGCTAACATTATTTTTATATAATATGCATTTTCAAATAAAAATTGTGGACATGAATTGGAATATTTATTTCTATGATTTTTTGTTTAAGGGAAGCTCTTGTATCGAATTGTAAATTGCACGAACAGCTTCTTGCTAAAAAATGACAAGTGAACACACAAACAAATCGCCGAAGGATTAGCCAATGCCTATGAAAATAACAAAAACAAATCTTGTTATTTTCATATTAGTGAATAACCTAATTTCATTACCGTATATGCCACTGGGCTTCACTTACCAAACAATTGTTTAATATAAAGACCCCAACGTAATCATGGATCATGATGATCATGAAACATGATCATGGATATTATATCCATGATCATGTTTCATGATTGATCCAATGGGTTGAGCACTCTGCGAAAAAACGGGATGACAAGGATACTCACTGAGAGTCCTACGTCTCTTTCTAAGCAGTGTAACCAAACATTGGTGATTATGGACTTGTTGACATATAATTAACGTATAATTCTCGGACACTGTTAATTGCCGTAATTCTTTCTTTCTACGCATATGCTACATCTTAAATGAGTAGTAGTCAAAGGTTTTGATTAAATATTAAATTTTCTTGTTGACTGTACATTTATTTTCAGGATCTGTAAATTCAGCTCCAAGTATCTAAAAAATTTAGGATAGTCCCCTAGAGCCGTTTTTCTGTATCTTTAACGGTTGAGATAGCTGCTCTTACTGCCCCATCTTAATCCATTCTGTATATAAAGGCGAATTGAGAACCTTGTTCGTTTTAAACTCGGTAATAAATGGTTTACAGCGTATTTAAACCGTATCATAAATAGGTATAGTCCGTATTAGTGCTACCTTATGGTCACCGTATTGCATTGTAATGGGTGCGAACGAGACTCCGGGCTTCGGGCTATAGCTCTCACTCATCATGGTTTCTCGAGTTGGTTAAATCACAGAAAATTCAGTGTTGGGTCTGTGAGTAAGAGTTTAAATTTCTTTAGCAATATTTTGACAGTACTCAATCCGTTTAGGGTTATAAATTCATGGACATGATACAAAAATAAACAAGCTTACAAATTGAAAAGTACAATGGGCGGCCTTATCACTAATAGTGATCTCTTCCAGGCAACCTTTGGATGGAGGAAGAAAAAATGATTTAGATGTATAACAAAAAAAGCAAAACAATACACCAATAAATCTATTATTAACTATTTAAATAATATACCTATGATTATATATAATATATATAAGTAAAAATGATAAATACTTTAAAAGATAAAAATGATTAGACTAGAAACATGAAAATGATTAGACTAGCAACATCCAGTCCAACAACAACGAAATCATCCAGGAAAATTTGCGTAGGGAGTGTATTTCCATTGCTAGGTGTACATTTTGGGTCTAATACAGCTACGGGACGCGGAAGCCCGATGATTTCGGTAATAAAATAGGACATTGTTCGTTGTATGTTTTATCATCATTACTTGCTATTATCCAGCTCGGTTGCGCAGCGTTCGACAAACTGCGCAACGTCTTTTCATCCAAAATACCTCAGTGCCTTAAGACTGAAGTTTATTTCAGCGTTCCTCTACTTGATCGAATCAGGAATGAGGAGATTCGTAGAAGAACCAAGATCATCGACATAGCCCATACGATTAGTAAGCTGAAGTGGCAATGACTGGGCCACATAGCGCGAAGATCGGATGGGCGTTGGGGCAGAATGATTCTAGTGTGGAGATCACGTATTGGCAAGCGCAGCGTGGGACGGCCGCTTGCCAGATGGACCGACGATCTTGTGAAGACCGCAGTTAATCGTTGAATGCAGGTGGGAACAGACCGGTTGCGCTGGAGAGTTATTGGGGAGCAGCATCGGACGAGCATAGAATGAGATGATAATGATGACTTGTCATTATCATCCACAGCTTTTATCTAATCTCTTTTATCCCGTTTTGTGAGAGGAGGCCCAGCAGTGAGATAGTCCATGGTGATTTATTATTATCAACACACTGCTAAAGCCTCCTTTCTTTTGCACTATCCATCTCTGTCCTTAAGTCGTGCGGATTCCGAATATTCTGCGATCTGGTATGGTACGCTTAGCTACAAGTCGGTTTGGAACTCTGCCAGATTTGTCGCTGCTCTTATTACAGACTAGCTTCTGCCCGCGACTTAGTCCGCGTTGACTTTAGACTTTCTGTCTAACATCTTTTCCAGGATAAAAATCCTATGTGTTAATTCAAGTGGTAAACTGCCTGTGTGCCAAATTTCATCCAAATCCGTTCAACTGTTTTTTCGTAATTGAGTAACAAACATCCAAACATAAATGGTAAAGTTTGTAACTTTCACATTCATAATATTAGTAGGATGAGCCAAACAACCTGTACCATCAGAATAATAGTCGTAACAGACCGTATTTTATTATACCCATACTTGGTTTCGTTCTACTCTAGATGGACTATTTAAAACAAAAAAGTTAATTCACTTTCATAAGCCTAAAGAGTTTTTTTTGCGCAATCTCGTCTAACTTATTCTGCCGTGGTTGAAGAACTTCGGAATTGTTAAATTCTTTAAATGAAACATTTTTTAAGAAGCGAAAGCAAGTATTTTAATTAAATATAAATGAGAAATATGCAACAATTATTAGCTAAAGTTAAACATGAATAAAGAATGTTTAAGAAATTATTGCAGTACTTTTGAATCTTACCGTATTCTCAGACAGACTTATTTAACGTTTACATTTGCGTAGCTTTTCTAGCGATTAAATAAAAATAAAATTATTTTAGATAGCGTCCGTAATAGAGAGTAGTTGGCTGCCGTACAAACACGTATCGTACAGCCTGTGTGCTTTGAAAGTAACAATATTTTTACTCAAAAATTTGATTATTCCGTAATCGGAATGTCATAATGTCATATTAGCTAGTAAAAAGCTTGAATTTCCTTGCTTTTGCTTTTTAGTTCTGTCATTATTGCATTCACATCATGTTTTCACTTCTTTGATTGCCTTTTACAATATATACAAGATTTAATAGCCACGTTCATTTGACAATCTGATTATTATTGACATTTTATTATTTTGACTATGATTATTACCAATTTTATTTATCTACTTATTTCATGATTATTGTTTGTTATTTTAATGTAATGTTCAAATATTATAATTATTATAATTCAATGAGAAATGTAAGTGTTAATGCCTAAAATCTTATTATATTGTAAAGTTACATTTTAATATTTAGTAAGTCTGCCAAATTTTGCATGCTTTGTGGCAAAGTGTGGAGTTCTATTTTATAATATAAGACCTAATTGTACCTACCTACACTTGCAGAATAAATGATTATGATTATGATTACGTTAGTCTATTACCTGTTATTGCCTATTACCTACATGGGCTGACATTAAACACGGGGAGTCATCATATCTAAGTAAACGAAAAATGTACCTTGGTGGTATTTTTTTTACACCGTATAAGCCTCGCAGCCAACAGCGTAGATTATTCACACAAAACACACCGAGGTGTAAATCATGGTGTTTGTGTCACCGGCGCGGCAGTGTCACTGTTTTCCATAGTATTTCGCATATATTAATGAAAAACGCTAAAATTTGTTCAAAATTTTTAATAAAAAGATTATCAGGCCAGGTTTGGCCGGACGGGATCGCGCGGTCCGCGGCACATCAAAGGCGCGTCCGCTTTGATCTGCCCGCCATGGTTCGCCGCCTCCGATATTGTGCCACCGATACCCGGTTAGCGGCATGTATGGGATATCGATTAGTTTATAACTGACATTCAGAACAGCTGTTGTCATAGCGTATGTACATTGAATGGAGATGAGCAAAAAATTGTATATTTTGCGTTTAATGTCATGTGAATTAGTTGGCGGCGGTGAAGGAAGTGGAATTGGCAACTAATCAATCAGAGCAATGACATATAGTAAAAGAAGCCCTGGATTCCGGAACCTACGGCAACGGTTACTTATTACATTGAAAAAAATCATAGTGAGGCATAGGAATGACGACAAACCAACCCGTACAATTAGCAACATAATTATTATGTTAATGAACATTTTAAATTTTTTATTCTGGTAACCGACTTCACTATTTCTTTATTTTACGAAACTAAATACAACAATATATGATTATATATTGCTTGCCCTGTCGAGGATAAACGGGGTTTTTAATGCACTATGATTCAAGTGGATACAGTGGCGGGTTGTATATTACAATACACAGAAATCGTAATAATTCGTCTAGAAGTGGAACAGCGCACGATTTCGTTGGAACCATTGTCGATGTCGCCACTCGTCTAACAGTTCATTCTAATCAGTCTATTTTAACAGTTTGAAAAAACTAGACACAGACTCACATTATTGCTGTAAAAAATATTTTGCGTTTTATTATAGAATAGAATACTCTTTATTGTACACCAAATGCATTACAAAGATCGGCGGTCTTATTGCTAATAGCCATTTCTACAATCAAGTCGTTGGTGGTGTATTGTATGTAAATGATACCTAATAAGTATGGTTACAAGTTTTGGAAGACTTTTCGCAGTTGGATATGCAAAATACTAACTTTAGCCACTATATCACCTTTTTTATTTACATGGGGAAATCCTCATGGACTTCTGCCAGCCTCGGGGAAAGCTGGCGGGGCATGTCCGACTCTTACCGACTAAAACCCCACGGTGAACGACACTGGCACGTGTCAGAGGGTTCCGAGATCTCCAAGTGGAACGCACCGGTGCCACCCTTGTGCCGCGCTCCGAAGAGCCCGCCTAGGGAGGGGAAATTTGTAGCTTGTTTAGTTCGACAAGTTCAGACGGCTATATCACTTCTAGTGTCTTATTATTAATTTTTTTATGATTAAGTACATTATAGGCGTGATGATATAGATAGATAGATAGATAGAAGTACATTATAAGCTGTACAAAACTTGCACATACACGGTCGGACAAAACAATAGTGTTATTAGCGCCGAATGCAGTCATTAGTCTGGCGGCCGCGCCGGCTGTTTCAAGAGCTGATTGTGTAAGGCAAACGGGTACCGTGCTTTGTTTAGTCCTCTTTCTACTGCTTATTCATTTGTATATGTACGTATGTTTGCTTAAGTTAAAATGTAAAATGAGCTAAATATAAGTGTGTAATGGGTATTTTGATTTGAAGTCTAAGAGTCCCTTTCACCACCCTTAAGTAAAATGTTGGTTAATTAGTACTTACCAACTAACGGACGATTTAGCGCAGTGGTTAAGAATTTAAGCCGCTCTGCCCACTGCGTCTAATAGTCGCGGGTTCGAGTCCCGCACGGGACAAATCTTTGTGAGATCCACAATTATTTGTTCCGGTCTGGGTATTTGTGTATGTGAATTTTCATGTTTGTAAACGCACCCACGACACAGGAATTAATCCTAGTGTGGGTGAACGTTTTAAAAAAAAAAAAAAAAAAAATTAAAACTAACTAGTTTATCCACCGGATAGGTCTACTTTACTTGTCGATTAGCCTACTTCAGACTTTACTTCAGGGTGAAAAGGGCCCTAATATATACTTTTTTTTGTTTTCAAAGGAGAATAATTTTTAAAAGATTCTCTATATGAATGTCTGAGAGAAATTAGGACTTTTATTTCACACTAAAATCCCAGGCGGTTGTTTCCGTTAACACAGTAGGGAAATGTAGTGATTATTATTCTTTGGATATGGGCAGGAGGAGGGTTTTGGGATCTCCATAAATGTAGTGGCGTTTGGTATATTATATTATAAGCTGCACAAAACTTGCACATATACTGTCGGACAAAACAATAGTGTTATTAGCGTCATTTGTCTGGAGAATACTGGCAGCCGGGCTGGCTGTTTTACGAGCCAATTGTGCAAGCTAAACGGGGACCGTGCTTTGTTTAGACCCCTTTCTACTGCATATTCATTTGGATATAGGTTTGTTTTAGTTAAGTTTAATTTTAGTTATAAATACCTTAGTATGATACGAACATGAAAGTGGAGGAAGCCAGTGAAGTCTGTAAGGAAAGAACGTGTTGGAACTATGTACTCTCCGCCTACCCCGCAGCGAAATTAATATATTAAATAAACCTTAGTATAATAGTAAATGTGTGTATGTGGTGTTGTGATTTAAACCACTATTTATTGACATGACAGGGGGGCTTTGGGATCTTCGTGATCTACCAGGTGTGGAGGAGCTTCTATATCCTCGTAGTGCTATAATGACCTTTACCGATAGTAATTATCTATACTAATACAATAAAGTTAAAGTATTTTTTTTGTGTGTGAGAATGATCTACGCTGTTGGCCGCGGGGCCTTTAAAGCTTCACCGTACAAGAGGGCGAACGTGCAACCACTACGCTCGAGCCAGAAGAGCAAGGAGGCAACTAGCTCAAGGGCGTCTCATGAAGGAACTGCCGGGGCTGGGGCAGTCGCTATGGGCGAGGGCATATACCAGGTGTCTCGCTCTGCACCGGCCGGCGGGCAAAGGATTCTTCGACCTCGCCGGCGAGCTCGGTGTCTGATCCTGTGTGCGGTATCTCTATCCGAAAGAAGGGATGTAAGGGCATCGGGTGGGTTGGTGAGAACGTACCGCGGATAGCGTTAGCGGCTGATAGGAAGGGAGTTAGGTTCGTAGTCGGCGGCGACTATGACTAGCGGATTCTTATGATTAAAGGCGTTCGCGAAATATCGCCTTTTTAATAAAGGCGCAAATAGGTTCGAGACCGAGATCGGAATGGAGATCGACGTTCCGTATGAACCATGGGGCTCTGACGGCTTTGCGGAGGAAACGGGTTTTTTTGAGCATCCTGATCTATGGCACTACCAGTCGGGGTTGATTTTTTTTTGCATTTGATAGCCCAATTCTTGAGGCAGGCTATAGGCTATTTAACATAACGCGACGACCCTTTGGAACAGAGGAAACCAAGTTCTTTTAATTTAAACGGTGGGTGTAACCTCGGGTCACTGCTAGTATTATATAAACGCGTCTCAGTCATCTACAGCTTCCAAATTAAACAACCCAGTTATTGTCGACGTAAGGTTCAATGTTACTAACCTGTTCGGTACTACAAAGGTATTCATGCAAAACAGAATTACCTCCCTTTCCCGAGCCAGGGCCCTTATTCGCTATGACCAATTATGATTTTAACACACCGCGTTACGGTAACTTCGCGAAATGTTCGTTCAATGGTACTCAAACTCAAATAATTTATTTTGTGTAAATCCTGCGGGGGCGCCTATAAATCTAATTAAACTACTAATCTACCACCGGATCGGAACGCGGCCTCCATTCAGGAGATCCGGCCAAGAAACTCAGTGGGCTTGTCTTTTTTATTTAATTCTCATTTTCTTTTTCCTTTCGTTTTTTTCAATCATATTATGTAGATACAATGTTTAGGTTACAATCAAATAGTTTACGATCTAGCTCCAGTCTGGTGACTTACGATCAAGATATGAGACTAACGATGTTATTTATAAAGGATTCCTGATGGGCCAGTCCCCACAAGCAGCATCCGTTCACGATTATGACTAATTGAACAGCCATATTCCAGTGGCATACGGTATTCCGTATAATAATACCATTAGACTATCATTTTACGAAATTATCGTAACGCGCCGCGTTTGGTCGTAGCGAATATGGGTCAGATATAGACCACAATCCCGGGATATCGGGTACCCGACTCAATTGTAGCCATCACACGTGATATCTTTGTAATCCCAGTTAATGAAATAAAACTATTTTACGGATTTTATCGCGGTTTATTTTTTTATTTTTAGTTCCCGACGTTTCGAGTGCTTTGCGGCACCCATGGTCACGGGAGGGACTGAGGTGTTAGACGTCCAATAGGCATAGTTGTTCCGGCGTACCCTCAAACTTCCTAATTATTTTTGTTGTTGTTGGTCCGATCTACGCAGAATAAGCTCACGGTGTCTTGTGGTCTTGCAGTGTTATGCTTGGTTTTGGATTTGATTATATTAATTACCACTGGCAACACACATGTGTGTTGCCAGTGATGATATATGGATCAGAGACGTGGTCTCTTACAATAGGTCTCATAAAAAAGCTCAGAGTTGCTCAGCGAGCTATGGAGAGAGCTATGCTCGGCGTTTCTCTACGTGATCGAATCAGGAATGAGGAGATTCGTAGAAGAACCAAGGTCACCGACATAGCCGTTAAGATTAGCAAGCTGAAGTGGCAATGGGCGGGCCACATAGCGCGTAGATCGGACGGGCGTTGGGGCAGAAAGATTCTAGAGTGGAGACCACGTATTGGCAAGCGCAGCGTGGGACGACCGCCTGCCAGATGGACCGACGATCTTGTGAAAATCGCAGGAAGTCGTTGGATGCAGGTGGCATCGGACCGGCTACGCTGGAAAGCGATTGGGGAGGCCTATGTTCAGCAGTGGACAAGTATAGGCTGAGATGATGATGATGATATTAATTACCGGATCCCAAGACGATGGAAGCACCCAGCCATCTTCTCTATTGAAATTAGGATGTTTTTTAATTTCAATAGCCTCGCGAACCATCCTTGGTAGGAATCGGTGTTCTTTCACGAGGATTGATGGTCTATCAAATCTGATGTTATGGCGGGTGCGGTCAAGGACATGTTCACAGACTGCAGACTTCTTTGACCTAAAACACCGTCGCTCAAAGAAGTCTAACACCTCAGTCCCTCCCGTGACCATGGGCGCTGCAAAGCACTCGAAACGTCGGACACTAAAAATAAAAAAATAAACAGCGATAAAATCCGTAAAATAGTTTTATTTCATGTGTAACATTCGCGTAAATCTAAGAACTCAATATCCCAGTTAATGTTTGCACTTTGATTTATTGGATTTAACTTGAAGGAATTCTTTCCTTTTCGTAGCGCTGTGTGACCGCAGTGTTCTTAGCGATCACCAAGGTTAAGCAGCGTTCAAATCGGTCGGCCTGAGATGGGTGATCGTTTGTGGCATTTCATATTCGAGCATCTCCGTGCTTCGGAAGGCTCGTTAAGCCATTGGTCCCGGTTACTGCGTAATGTGGTAGTCGTTAAGCCAAGTTGGAAGCCTTATAGGCGGGTTGATGAATTTCAACAGCAGGTAGCCACAAACCTGCCTCCGCCAATACGCACTGGGTCCACGTGGTGGAGTATAACCTCATCTTTCTCACCTCGATTTGTGAGAGAAGGCGTTGCCCAGCAGTGGGACAGTATAGGTTATTATTTCCTTACTAGATATAACATCACGCCAGATGCCTTGCGGGGTAGGCGGAGAGTACAGAGTTCCAACAGGTTCTTTCCTTACAGAATTTTCTGGCTTACTTCATTCTCATAGTTCGTCTTATACACGCTCACCGGTTACGGAGACTCTTGACTTGCCCTTCAGATAGGACACAGTCTATTTGGTTATGGTAGGATAATAGCCTTAGCCTTTGTGTTATTTTAACGTATAAAGTTTATAACTAACCTTTCATTAAAATTCGTTTTTAACGAAATTGTATTTATTGCGCCCATTCTCACCAACTTTAACGTTTATTGTATTAGCAGGATGGCCTGATATAACCAAATCTATATATTTATATGTGAAGCAAAAACTTTGTACACATTTTTACGAAAACTGCGCGGACGGAGGAGTATCAAATTTCCCACACTTATAGTTTATATAGAGAAGGAGTGCAGAATGCTAATATTTTTTTTTAATTATGCATAAAACATAGATTAAATCTATGAAAAAAACATTACACACACTACCATGTATTTGACACAATACACGTCAAATTGATGTTTGTCTTTAATATTATTTGTCTATAGTCTTACTGAATGTCAAACATAACCAGCAAACGATGAAAGAGTAGATCGAATATCGACCTATGGGCGACCACTAGTATTCTTAATTATTTCACATGTATTTTTCCAAATTGATTTTCATAATAATAAACCAATCATATATTAAAAAATATGCATACCCGCGCGTGTATTGGCCAAGCTGGGGTTGCGGAGACATTCTGCGTACATAATAATAATAATGTTTATTAAATATAAAAGTAACATACATAAATAATTAACGATAGACTCCATCGACATCCGTTGCACATCACCTATCTACATATACTGATCCTATATCCTGTGAATAAAAACTCCACTAAGAATACCTATGTGAAAAACATCGTACGTCATGATAAATTTACGATGCTAACCCAGGGTTAAACAGTCAGTCAGGTGTATCAAACAGTTTTGTAGGTAGCGCGAATAGCAAACCACTGATTCAGATCATTTTGCTACAGTCGGTTGAATCATATCCTTAGAAACATTATTCTAAGAAATTCTAAGATGCGATAAATAAAACGTTATTTATTTGCGTCGGCGTTTTTAAAATTCTACGCCTGATTAAACAGAAATCTCTACGTATCTAACTACATTACGCTAGCTCCCTTGCAGGGTAGGTATAGAGCACAGAGTTCCAACAGATTCTTGCCTTAGAGACTTCTCTAGATTCCTCTACTGAAAAAAATTTATTATTAGAAATTTTAATTGTGACTTAAGCGTTGCAAAAATAATTGATACTTTTTTCATAGTTATATATTAGTTAGTTTCTTATTCTAATATTTGATTGAAAGATCATAAAAATACTCATTAAATTCTCATGCTACAGACAAAGGTTAGACAGTCACATTGCAGCAAGTTATAATAGACACACATAGGTATTGTATACATAACGGAGTTCTTGTCCCAACGCTGTTATATGGTAGCGAGAGCTGGGTATGTAAGAAGGAGAATGAAAGTAGGATAAATGCGGTAGAAATGCGAGCTCTGCGGAAGATGTGCGGAGTGAAGCTGACCGACCGCATTAGGAACAGCGTAGTAAGAAAGCGACTAGGTATGAAAGACAGTATCGGTGTAAAGATGAGAAAGGGCATGCTCCGTTGGTTCGGGCATATAGAAAGAATGCCAGAGGAAAGAATGACAAAACAGATATACAATGTGAAAGTGGAAGGATGCAGGTACCGGGGAAGAACTAGACTATCTTACCACGACCAAATAAACCGAGTCTTATCTGAAGGAAAAGTCAAGAGTCTCCGTAACCGGCGAGCGTGTATGAGACGAACTATGAGAGTCGAGGAAGCCAGAGAGGTATGTAAGGAAAGAACCTGTTGGAACTCTGTACTCTCTGCCTACCCCGCAAGGGATCTGGCGTGAGGTTATAGATAGATAGATAGATAGTTAGGTATTGCAGTGCGATAAAATTTGATGAAAATTTTTTGGAAGTAGAATTCGTAATTCGTAAAGCTTGGAAAAGAAAACTTTATTTTACAACCATCCGCTAATCGGGCGGATAACACAACCATCAGAGATTTTGTAAACATGTTTTCTACATGTAAAAATGTACAGTATAAATTTAAATAACATAGTAAAAAAATATATTACAAGAAAGTATTTAGGAAAGAAAGAACTCAATTACTGTAGTAAAAACGGATTAGCTCGGAGGACTTCTGGGAATAGAAACTTTCAGACTTTGTACAAAGAATCAAATGAGGGGTGGAATTATCGGAGTTAAGGTTTTAACCTTCAGGAAGTCAAGGGAATAAATTACGAAGTTTAAAAGGGGTCACGATGTCTTTGTAAAGAGATTTTAAGTTTACTATCTAGTATAAAACGGGTTATATTTATTACAGGATGTTGGTTTTACAAAATCAGGAGAGCTTAAGTTTGGATTAAATAATGAGCTGTAAAGTATTCCTTAGGAATTATTTATGATTTGGTTTTATTTTGTAAACACGTAGCCCCAAACTAGGAATTATTCCTGTGTCGGAGGTGTGTTTACAAACATGAAATTTGTGTACACAAACACCTAGACCGAAACGAATATTTGTGGATCACACGAAGATTTGAATATTATATTATATGTATATTAAAAAAAAATAATTATAGAGCTTACTTAATTGCAACAGTAGCGAAGGAAATATCCTATAATTTAGTATAATTCCATCTTTACTGAACCGTTCTAAACACCCGAGAACAAGTTTGATGGAAAGTATCTATGAAGTTTAGAAAAAGATCTTGTTGTTATTTTAGATTTACGATGCCGTAACGAAAACACGTGTTGGAACTCTGTACTCTCTGCCTACCCCGCAAGGGAACTGGCATGATGATATAGATAGATGGAAAGAGATATGATTAGTACAGAGCACTGCATTATTAGAATTAATTGGACAGTCTTCTAGTGATGAAATTTTAATACCACACAGACAAAAATCTTTTTAAAAATAAGCTTTATAGCTCCATTGTACAATATTATTTCATTGTCACCGAACTTACATACGTATGCCAAATATTAGCTCTACCGGGTACTCGGAAGTGCTTAAACAATTGATCACAAAATTTGAACCGAACTGAAAGACAGATAGATATACGAATAAAACAAGTTAAATAAAAACTTTTAAGAACAAAAATGCAGTTTAAAACACTTAGCTATACGTTTGAGTATATTATTGTGTACAGGTACCTGATATATATAATTTATAGTGTACAGGCCAGAGGGCTTAATTCAAACAAATGGAAGTTAGCATGACCCTAGCGAGTTGACATGCTATCCTTGTCCCACTACAAATTTACTCAATAAATATGAATATGACAACACGATTACTCACTAGCGTTAATTTTTTCGTACTAAGCTCTCAGAATGTTTCGAAACTTTAAGTTGGTTGCAAACATTTGCTCGCAACATTTAAATTAAAACTTTCAACTAACAACCTTTATAGTTAGTAAGCGTATTTGCGTTCGTAATAATTATTTTCTATTATAAAGTCTTTGTACCAAATAATTTAATTTCAAACTTTGCAGACTTGAATTTAGTTTCTTATGACAATGAAATGTGAGAGAAGAGATATACAGTAATATGTGAGAGTAGAACATAAAGGTTATGTTTTCTTTTGTTAATTTTGTAGACATGGTAATTTTACTGATTTACCATGTATAAACTTTCTGTGTATATCTAATAGGTACAATGATCGAAAGTTGCTTGAAAGAAATCGCTGTATGGAGAAAAGCCGCCTTAAGATACCTATAACTATGTTTAATATTTTTATATTGTATGACATTTTATTTTTGTGTGTAATAAATTGTTAGTTAGTTACATAAATTGTATTGATTTTTTAAGTTTTGATGATCTATGTTTAATGACGTATCTACGTACCTAATATCATTTCGTTGCGTGGTTTTGCCGACGCTTGAAACCTGTTAACAAAACGAGTTTACTTAATCTGAATTCACAATACGTCAGGTCGCGATAATCCAATTTTGTTACTAAAAGATAACGAAAAGAGTACGTTCTTTTCTTTAAAAAACCGTTACTCATGACTGGGAACTACTCCTGTGAGGGATGCGTGAACCATGAAATTCACATACACCAACATACAGACCCAAACGAACATTTCGCACCTTTAGAACAGTAGTGACTTTTCTTAAAAAATTAAGTTTTTGGGTCAAAAAATCAACTAATCGCGTCCCTTCTGAACCAAGCGGCGTGAGTAGAGGGAAAGTGAAAGAGACCAAAGTATTGTATTTCTTAATCCTACAACAGAAACGCCGCTGTTTAAGTATTCATCAGATGGAGCGTACCTTTTAATGGCCCTCTATGATCGCAACTTAGATTTTTGAGTTAAGTCTGAAGTTCTGAAGGTGCGATTTGTGGGTCACACAAAGATTTGTCCCGTGCGAGCATCGAAATCGTGGTTACTCGATTCAATAAGCTGTTTCCGCTTTAAACCACTCAACCAAGCCTATATGTATCTGCCTTGTTGGTCTAGAGGCGAATAATGCGCTTTGCAATCACAAGGTCCTGGGTTCAAATTTTAGGTCGGACAAAGGTAGTTTTTCTATGTAAAAATTCCCAACATCAGTCCGGAGTCTAGAATGTGCCCGGTATATGGCAGTATGCCCGCCCCCGATTACATGGAACCGAAAATCGTAGGGGAAAAGTGGGTACACACAATACCCCGCTGCCATCCCCGGCGTTGGGGAATATAGGCGTGACGGTATTTATTTTTTATAAATATATGTATAAGCTATATTTCTGTAATGTTTCGTCGATGACGTAGTTTTGCGCGAAATAGTGACAAACGGATGTTTTTTATGATATATGATAAACGCGATAGTTTGTGCGGATGGATATCCGCACAAACTATCGCGTTTATCATATATCAATATCTATCTATCTATATCATCACACCAGACCCCTTGCGGAGTAGGCAGAGAGTACAGAGTTCTCTCTGACTTCCTCCACTCTAATAGTTCGTCTCGTACACTCTCGCTGGTTACGGAGGCTCTTGACTTGAATAATACATCAATACTGTATTTATAACGTAGAAATATATTTATGACTGTCTCGTTGGTCTGGTGGCAAAGCGCATCGCTTTGTGATCAAGAGATCTTGGGTTCAAATCCTAGGTCGGACAAATGTAGTTTTTCTAACGAAAAGTTCCCAGTATGAGTCCGGAGTCTGGAATTGTGCCCGGTATATGGCAATAGGCGCCCCCTATTACATGGGACCTAACATCGTCGGCAAAACGTGGGTGTACTCAGTACACCTCTGCCACCCCCTTTGGGGAGTATAAGCGTGACGGTGTCTTTTTTTTTAACATATTTATAAATTTATAAAGAAGGAAGTAGACTCACACAAAGAAAGAGAAACATACAGACATACAAGTAGGTATAAATTATTCCCATCAAAGCAAGATTAAAACACTTTATTTTCCGTAAGTCTCGTTTGTTACATGTAAATTAATTAAAGCCCGCACCGGTGTTAAGGACGTTTGGATAACAAATGTAATATAAAATATGGAATCGTTTATTTTGCTCGGTGTTTTAATTTGCTGCCATTATACGCCCTTATTCGCTATGACCTAACGCAGTGCATTACGATAACTTATATTTTTAAAGACGAAATGTAAACTCGCATTAGGAATTATTTCTGTATCATGGGTGCGTTTGCAAACATGAAATCTACATACACAAACACCCATTCCGAAATAAACAATCGTAAATCACATAAATATTTTCCCCGTGCGGAGATCGAACCCGTGTCTACTCGGTCCAGTGAGCGGAGCAGTCGGGACCAGACACCAACCTCGCCGGCGAGGTCAAAGAATCCTTTGCCCGCCGACCGGTGCAGAGCACCACGGCGAATCACCTAGTATATGCCCACCCCCATAGCGACTGCCCAAGCCGAGGTCGTTCCTCCTTGAGGCCCCTTGAGCTAGTTGCTCCCTTGCCCTTCTGGCTCGAACGTAGTGGTTGCACGCTCGCCCTCTAGTATGGTGAAGCTGTAAAGGCCCCGCGGCCAACAGCGTAGATCATTTACACACACACACACACACACACGTGTGTGTGTACACACACACAGACACTAAGAGCTGAGCGGCATAAGTTCTTATCAACTGGACTAAGTTGGCGGTCATAAATTTGCCTTAAAACTTCGTGAAATTGAATTCCGTATCGTATAGCGTATACCCCTGGAATACCATTTACGACTATTTCACAAAATGATTGCAACACGGCACGTTACGTGTTTAATTGGTTATAGCAAATAGGCCCTGTGTAGATTTCGTTTTCATTAAATTAATATGACAAGAATTTGATCTTTTTCTCCTTTTGGGTTTACCGTTGTTAAGCTGTGCGCTTAGGAAATATTATTCGGATATATGTAGCCGCGTAAACTTTTTGAGTATTGTATAATTATTTTAAAAAAAAACAGCCACACGTTAGGAATAATTCCTGTATCGCGGGTGCGTTTACAAACATGAAATTTACATACACAAACACCTAGAACGAAACAAAGATTTGTCTCGTCAAAGATTCATCCCGTGCGGGGATCGAACCCGTGACTAATCGGTCTAATGGGCGAAGCGGCTTAAGCTTTTAACCACTGGAACAAGCCGTCCATTTAACAAATAAATAAAGTACACACCGTCACACCTACGCCAGAGGAACGAAAGTTTCGCTAAGGTCGGACAAATTGTGATTTTTGTATCAGAAAACTTAATAGCAGCTCGGAGTCTATTTGTGCCTGATATAATGGCAATATGCTCACACCCTCCTTGGAGAATATAGGCGTTATGGTGAGTATCTATTATGTTTAAATCAAAATAAAATAGAAAGAATGAAAAAAATTTCATAAGTGGGTTTTCTAAATCTTTAATAAACGTATTGGATAAAATGGAAGTTTTTAAAAAAACCTATATTCTTCCGTAACCGGCGACCTTGTATAAGACGAAGTATGAGCTTGGAGGAAGCCGGAGTGGTATAAAAGGAAAGAACCTGTTGGAACTTTATACTCTCTGCCTACCTGGCAAGGGATCTGGCGTGATGATCTAATAGTTTAGTAGTAGTTCTTCAAAAGTTATTTAGATAGTCTTTTAATTTCTTTGACGATATAGATTCTCTGACTCTCAGTAGGTACGATCTTCGAAGCGCGCACAGTTTTTATACAATAATTTCTTGACCACGAATTCTATGTACTTCAATCGTATACATAGAAGAATGTTTTTACCAATTTCTAAATTAAGTTAACTCCCCGATGAGCTTGATGACAACGATAACGGAATTTATGAAGTACTCCACACTGGATAGTAAAGCGATGGATACTTTACATACAAATAGCGTCGGCCGTTTTGAGGAAAAACGAAAAGATACGTTTTATGACTTTGTTACAATTACCTTCAGTCATGCACATATAAGAATACATAATCATATAATACCTACTTAGAATACTATATATACTAATATTTTAAAGAGGAAAGGTTTGTTTGTTTGTAATGGATACACTCTGAAACTATTGAACCTGTTTTAATAATTATTTCACCTTTAGAAACCTACTTTATCCAGAAGTGGCTATATAACATAGACCCGGTAGGTGGCGCTGTTGTCGACCAAGTTCGAAGTCGCGAGAAACTGTTAGTGGTTAATATTCTACCAACTAAGTATAATACACTATATTTCGAAAAAGCATAAGTTTTGGAAATGAAAACAAACTGACGACATCACTCTTTGACTTTCGCCAAAACTCCAGAGCGGGTCCATATTCGTAAGTGTTACTATTATATAACCACCACCATAAAAAATCACCATTACGTGTTTTGGTTCCCGTGTCTACCTCCTATGTTTCCATTGAAGGTTTGGCTTGGTCATATAGCCGACGGTGCGCGACGGGAGTGTGACGGACGCGCTCGGCTACCTACGTTCATTACAACTCCTCAAGTCGCGCCACTGTCGCGTTCCCGTCGCGCTTCGTCGTCTATGTGGCGAAACCTTTAAGATATCATGTGTGAGGAGTAAAGGCCGTTATACGTGTAAAATCTCATTTAAGACGAATGAATTCTCTAAAATCTCTTAACTTCCCTTTGTTGTTTGTTAAGTTTTAACTAGTTTCCCTACTTTATCACAAACTAAAGTCTTTAACTTCAGGCGTAAAGTCTTAAACAATTAGGTGCAATTACTTAATCAGCTAAAATCACTTTCTACAAATGAAATTGGCAAGTGATTAGCGCGATTAATCTGAATCACAATGGATTAGACGCCATTTTGAACTATGTCACGTGATTATTGGCCGGTGCCATTCGTATTTACAATAATAATATTAGCCTATACTGTCATACTGCGGACCTTCTCTCACAAATTGAGAGAGGGGAGAGAGAGGTCATACTTTACCACGTGGACCCAGTGCGGATTGGTGGAGGCTAGTTTATGGTCACCTGCTGTTAGAACTTATTAAGCGGCCTTTAAAGCTTCCAACCTAATAACTACCAGTAGCCAACTATCTCAGATCAACTTTTTTTTTTTTACCTGGGTAAAATCCTACATAAGACTTCCGCGAGCCTCGGATAAGCTCGCAGGCCATGTCGGATTCCTACCGACAAAAAACCCCAGGGTGGCCGACATCAGCACTTTAGAGGGGCTCCGGGATCTCCGTATGGAACGCACCGGTGCCCCTCTTGTGCCTCGCTCTGTCGAGCCCGCCATCGGAGGGAGACTTGATGACATGCTCCCCACCGCATCTCAGACCGACCTACACGAACGCTGCTCAACCTTGGTGATCGCTAAAAATACCGCGGTCACTCAGCGCTATGGGCGCCTCACACTTTCCTATTTATATGTATTATATGTATTCCTATAAATGTGTATATACAGCCATAGTAAAAATATCTACCGTCTTACAATAGAAATAGGTACTTTTTTACGTGGGAAATCCTCATGGACTACCGCCAGCCTCGGAGAAACTGGAGGGGTATGTTGGACTCTTACCGACTAAAACCTCACGGTGGCCGGCACTGACACGTGTCAGAGTGGATCTTCAAGTGGAACGCACCGGTGCTCCCCTTGTGCCAACCAGCCCAGCCTTTGTCCATCCCGCCTCGGGAGGAAAAAAAATTGTTGTTGACAAAAACTGTTTCCCCTTGCGCCGTTGCGGTGCTTAAGGCGGCGTGGGCTACACCACTCCGCCCGTCATTCTCGGGGTCGCGCGTGAAGGATGCTTAGGGCCCCCGCCCTAGCGTCTCACGACCCCAAAAAGAATAGGTCCTATTTAACAAAACCGACAATGCGACAAATGTTCCAAAAAAAGATAAAGTCTTCGCATTATCACGCCAAGTGTTGTTTAATAAAGAGTTTTGTATGGGTTATGGAATGGGGTGCTGTCGCCTGTCACTATACATTTATTAAATATGTACTGGGTCCGTGTGGTGGAATACGGTGAAATAAATTCACGCAGACCCAGCACCACCTCGATTTGTGAAAAGTCTCTGCCCCATAGTGAGACAGTATAGATGTGATTTATCGTTATACATTTCATTATAATTCATCATCATTATTAGCCAAGGGACGCCCAATATAGGACAAAATTTTAAAAAAAACAAAACAAACAAAAACAAAGGCCTTACCCAAAAGCATTCATTATAATTACAACAGAAATGAAGACAACATAAGGAAGAAAGACTATGAGGTGTATAAAGAAAGAATCTGTTGGAGCTTTGTATTCTCTGCCTAGTCCGCATGAGACCTGAAGTGAAAGACGAAGTCAACCTGTGTGGTATATGTGGATTGTGTGCATAGGTGCGACTTTGGTGCGCATAAACAATATGATACTTTAATAGAAATGTTTTATCATGGTAGCTGGATCTCACATAGTCAATGAGAGCGTTTTTATTATTATCATAACGGGTGACATTCAAGTGATTGTCGAGCGTCACTTCTTTCCGTAAATAGCGTAAAATGACATCAGAGGGATTAGCATTAACTGATTGACGTTTACATAAGGCTGTCAAGAAAGTGTGTTGTCACTTTATCTATATGTAGTAAATGTGTGAGTATAAGAGATTGCGTATCAAATCGATTGCGTTACGCTAACTTCGTATCGTATAATCTGTTCGTGATAAACCCTGAGATAATATCAATCACGCAGCATGCCAGTAAAACAACAGACTTCTCCCTATTTCTCGAGCCGTTCTCGTACGTACACCTCACGTATACTAGGATTAATTACCACCTACTGTTCTTCAGAGTTTACATACAAGTACCTATGTATCACGTTTCGCAAACACGTAATATTCATAAGATTATCTGAGGGCTTAGCAAGAGCAAATTGATGGTAGCGTGAATCAAGTTAATATGGCATCTTTTTCACACATCACACTTATTAAATAAAGATGAACGTGACGGAACGATTTCTCAACCATGTTATTTTAACGTCAAATGTTGCGCTTAGCCTCGTCAATTCTAAGTAGACACGGTAAACTGAAAGTGAAAACGTTCAGGCTCTTGACGAAGGTTATACACTGAACCGTTATATTGTAAAGATTTAACCCTAAGAAGTTATGTGTGAGATTTAAGACGGTATAAATCTGAGACGAACTATGAGAGTGGAGGAAGCCAGAAAGGTATGTAAGGAAAGAACCTGGAACTTTGTACTCTCTGCCTACCCCGCAAGGGATTTGGCGTGATGATATAGATAGATAGCTAGATAAATCTGTCTATATTGTTCTAATGCTAGTGAACGACGTGGAGTTTTTGAGGTAAGAAAGGATATATCAGACTAGCTGTAGGTAAACTTACTCTAAATTTGGCTCCGTTGATAGTTTACGCGCCTTTATGGGGCGAAAAGGAACAGTCAAACTAACAACTTAATTCACGTTACATTCGCCGCCACGCTACTCATAAAACCATTAGATGGGTCGAGTTTATCGAGGTTTACTAGAGAAAACTTCATTTAAATTCAAAGTCATTTCTTTATATTTCACAATAATCAACATTCCTAGTAGTCCATAAATAATAATAATAATAATAATATTAGTCCTGCTAAGAAACTGTCCCAACTTTGGGCACGGGCCTCTTCTTAAACTGAGAGGGTATAGGCTATAGTCCACCACGCTGGCCCAGTGCGGGTTGGCGAACTTCACACACCTTCGAGAAACTCTTAGGCATGCAGGTTTCCTCATGATGTTTCCTTCACCGTTAAAGCAAGTGATAGTTTTTTTTAATACGCACAAGCTTTCGAAACGATCGAGGTGCGTGCCTGGGTTTGAACTCGAGACCACTGACTTTGCAGACCAACGGTCTAATTCCTAGGTTATCACTGCTCTGTGATCCATAATATGATAACAATATAATCGCGACTCGAAATGATAAGATTTCCATCGCGGCTAACAAGTGATCGTGAAACGTATACGTCGTGTAGATGCCATGTAAACACCACGTATACAAATGGTAGACACTCCGTAGAAGCCGTGTAGACCCTGCGTAGTCGCCGCGTAGATACCCCATTGCCGCCGTTTTTCACACACCCATACTAACCAATATTCAATCCAATTCATTAAAGTTACTAATTTAAATACTAATTAAACATTCGCAATTTTGATATTTATGACAATATTATTCGCGGTTAATACATTATTTCTGTAATTTTTTCTTGTATATGTATACTTGATACGACATATGACGTTTTGGTTTGAATATAAGTTTATATTGTTATGAATTATTAAATAAATTCTTCCTTTTTAGATGTCGTTTTAGAACTATTGAAGTACCTATCTACCTATACATCACGCCAGATCCCTTTCGGGGTAGGCAGAGAGTACAGAGTTTCAACAGGTTTTTTCCTTACATACCTCTCTGGCTTCCTCCACCTCATAGTTCGTCTCATACTCGCTCGCCGGTTACGGAGACTCTTGACTTGACCTTCAGACTATTGAAGTATTTTCAGACAAAACCCAATTTATTCCCATTAAAGTTACATTCATGAAAAAGAGGGACGGGGATCATTAGCCGCTATAATATTAAGTGTTAAGGAAGGACAATTGAGTTAAGCTACAAATCCCGTGTTCGGAGATTGCGTACTTACCAAAAGGGATCGGGATCGGAAAGTAATTAAGTAATACACGGATCTTTGGATTGCAAACGATGGCGAAAATTGACTGTGAGGTCATGAAAATAGATCTTTTATTAGCAATTGGAAGAAAGTAACAAATAAAAAAAGAGTTAGGTACCCATCCCAAGATTCAAGCGCTGTAGGGTAACGGAAAATCTTTTACTAAGAGAAGATTTCTTTCAACCTTTGAATACACGGTATAATTTTAGTCGTCCTGGGACTAAAGCCCGGGTGATGTATCCAATGCCTACTGTTCACTGCTAATAAAAAATAAATAATTGACAGATACTGAGTTCTTATCAATAATAAACCGCGATAAAATCCGTAAAATAGTTTTGTTTCATAAATAATTGACAGGTTTTACACAAAATCCAACATTTCTCCGCTAATGTTATGTGCAAAGGTAGCCTTAGAGGTAAAAATAAACACACTTATATAGATCAGCTTGACAATGCGATTTTATTATAATTATATGTTTTCAATGCTCAATCTGTTTAACAAGTAAGGCTGTATGAATATATAAAATTGTCATTATAAAAACGATATCAGTTGTTGACGCGGGAGGTTTTTACTCAAGCATTTGCATGAGCCTGACCTGATAAATGGTTTCAAATAACGTCATCGTAATCACTGAGACGTAATCGTGAAAAAATTGCAGTGTCAAGCCACTCAGTAAATTTTCGTTTGTTTTTACTTCTTGTTTTTCACAAAACCTTTGATACACTTAGATAGAAATAGAAATTATTCTAAACATCGAACTTTTGCAAAATCTTTCAGAGACAGTCCGATTGAAATGTAATTCTAAAACTTACTTATTCTCTAATAAATGTTATTATCATAAGGTTATATTTAGCCATCAGTGTCCCACTCTTGGGCAATGGACTCCGTCCAATTAGTGAATGAATCGCCAAAGTGGCGCGAAGCTGGAATGGCCGCTATTAATCCGATAATTCACAATACTCATTAATTATATCGTATAAAATAGCCTGCGATTCCATATTACCCTATAATTAATTGCTTATATTATTAGAGTTTTGAAAACGTTATGTGTTCATTTCAAATTTCTGTGGGACATTTTAGATTTTTGTTGGTTCAAAGGTTCAGTACTTACGTAAAAACACTTGTAACATTTCAAATTATGTCTTAAATGTCGTAGTTATATCAGATAAAACACATTATGAACTTGTTGCAATATTGTTATTAAATATATATTAGTTAAAAAAATACTACACCAAATAAGACTTTGAAAATCATCGCATATTCCTGCCATTAATCCTTCATAGGCAATTTTCCCGCGTATACCACTGATATGGCTTTTATAATGACAACGATATCGATTCATACAGCCTAAATACACTTCGACCATTAACTACAAAATATATCCTCAACATAAAGTAATTGATAAAGGCTACAAAAAATGGAAAAGTCTTTAACAAAAATAATATTGACGGTGGCTTAATTTAAGCACGTTCGTCCAATGAATCGACGAGCGGAGCGTTAAGGGAGGTGATTGAATTTCAAAATAGGGACAATAGGTTTTCGGCACTTCGTTCAAAAATAACATTAAGTCAATAGTAACATTATTTCAATCATTTTCTAATAAGGTGAGAGTCGTAAGGAAGACTAGGTACCTAAATATAAATAATTTTATATTCTACTGAGTTCTTAGATTTACGCGAATATTACACATGAAATAAAACTAATTTTTCGGATTTTATCGCCGTCGCTCAAAGAAGTCTGCAGTCTGTGAACATGTCCTTGACCGCACCCGCCATAACATCAGATTTGATAGACCACAAATCCTCGTAAAAGAACACCGATTCCTACCAAGGATGGTTCGCGAGGCTATTGAAATTAAAAAACATCCTAATTTTAATAGAGAAGATGGCTGGGTGCTTCCATCGACTTGGGATCCGGTAATTAATATAATCAAATCCAAAACCAAGCATAACACTGCAAGACCTCAAGACACCGTGAGCTCATTCTGCGTAGATCGGACCAACAAAAATAATTAAGAAGTTTGAGGGTACCCCGGAACAACTATGCCTTTTGGACGTCTAACACCTCAGTCCCTCCCGTGACCATGGGTGCTGCAAAGCACTCGAAACGTCGGGAACTTAAAAATAAAAATTAAACCGCGATAAAATCCGAAAAATTAGTTTTATTTCAAATTTTATATTCTATTAAAATTATGTTATACATCCTACGCCTAGACCGATGTTAAATGGACTTTTAATCATCAAAAACATATGGATGAAGCGTAAAATAATTAAATTACAAACTACACTTAACCATGTAATAACGTGTACATGAAAGTGTAATTTAAGGCTGTAGCACATCTTTACAAGTCAAAACCAAATGGGCTCAAAGTGAAGTATTTAAATGTAAGCTTTATTTGGCGTCAACTACAGGAAAAAAATTAAAATATTAGTGTAAGTGGCATATTGATTCAAAGTGAAACATTTAAATGTGAGCTCTATATTACATCAATCTATCTATCTATCTATAACCTCACGCCAGATCCCTTGCGGGGTAGGCAGAGAGTACAGAGTTCCAACAGGTTCTTTCCTTACATACCTCTCTGGCTTCCTCGACTCTCATAGTTCGTCTCATACACGCTCGCCGGTTGCGGAGACTCTTGACTTTTCCATCAGATAAGACTCGGTTTATTTGGTCGTGGTAAGATAGTCTAGGTTTTCCCCGGTACCTGCATCCTTCCACTTTCACATTGTATATCTGTTTTGTCATTCTTTCCTCTGGCATTCTTTCTATATGCCCGAACCAACGGAGCATGCCCTTTCTCATCTTTACACCGATACTATCTTTCATACCTACTCGCTGTCTTACTATGCTGTTGCTAATGCGGTCGGTCAGCTTCACTCCGCACATCTTCCGCAGAGCTCGCATTTCTACCGCATTTATCCTACTTTCATTCTCCTTCTTACATACCCAGCTCTCGCTACCATATAACAGCGTTGGGACAAGAACTCCGTTATGTATGGCCAGCTGCGCCTTATGGCTTAAGTGCCGGCTCCCGAGTAGCTTTCCCATCGCACCATTCACTCTGTTCCCTGCACTCACTCTTCTCTCTATGTCAGCGGTGTATTTCCCATCCTTACTGAAGGCGCATCCAAGATATACAAACTCATTCACTTGCTCCAGCACATCGTTACCAACCACAATCCTTACATTCGTTCTGGTTTCTTCCCTTTCAAAAACCATAATCTTGGTTTTCTTCACATTCAAGTGTAAGCCATTGATCATGCAGTCGTCTTTCATAACTGTGACTAGTGTTTGCAGATCAGTGGCTGTTGGCGCTATTAAAACCGCGTCATCTGCATAAAGTAGATGGTTTACCACTAAGTCACCCATTTGTACACCTTCATTCATCGCTTTCAGTCTTTGAAGACTTTTGTCCAGATATATTATAAACAGTCTAGCGGACAACACGCAACCCTGCTTGACGCCGATTTTAACGTCTAACCAGGGTGACCTGTTACCACCCACCCGTACGCATGCCTTGCAGTCCACATAAGTGGACTGGACGGCTCGCAACAGAGTGCCATCTATACCATACTCTGGCAAAATGTCCCAAAGTCTCTTTCGCACAACTCTGTCAAATGCCTTCTCCAGATCTACAAAACCGCAGAAAACCTTCCGCCCCACTGCCAGATGCTTGTCTACGATGTTGCGGAGTGAGAAGACTTGATCCGAACATCCTCTTCCAGACCTGAAACCCCCTTGTGCCTCGCACAACATTCCATCGGACTTCACGCGCATTCTCCGTTCAATAATTTTACCGTACACCTTGGCTGCCAAGCTGATCAAACTGATGGCTCTGTAATTGGCGCAGTCATATTGTGAACCCTTGCCTTTATACAAGGGTACTATGACTGCGCGGCGCCAATCTGTAGGGACTCTACCGGTCCTCCAGCAAAGGTTTGCAAGGGCCCGGAAAGCGTCCCGGACGCAACTTCCACCATATTTGATCATCTCGGGAGATATTATGTCTACTCCCGCAGCTTTACCGTTTTTCATACTTCCTATCGCCCATTCAACTTCTTCCATACTGATGTCCTCCGTTGATTCTGGTGCCGCAATCTCGCCTTTGGGCACGTCTGCGGCATCAGCATCCGGGTCATCTCCATACATTTCTCCAAAATATTCACTCCACCGGTTTAGCACAGCTTGTGTGTCTGCAAGAATGTCACCATCTTTAGATTTTATCCTTTCCATTCTGGAGCCTGACGAATCACCTTGAGCCTTTCTCACCTTGCTCCAAAAGAGTTTGGTGTTGTTCTCGAAGTTCTTCGCCAGCCTCCTCAATCATACTGGCTCTTTCACGCTTTTCTTTCACTAAAGTTTTAGTGGCATTCTTGCATTGCCGGTATATTTCTTTTCTCATCTCTGTCATACTGGCATTCAGGTTCAAAGAAGATACATAGTCCTGCCACGCTTTCTTCTTACTTTCTACGGAGCTTGGCAACTCCGCATCTCACCATGCATCACCTTTAGCTGTAAAATGCTTCTTTGAGCAACCACATACTTCTTTCGCGGATTCCACCAAACTCTCTTTCAGGCTATTCCAGCATTTATCTACATTTGAGTCCGAAGAGCCTGCTGTCAAAAGCTGTCAAAAGCTATTACATCAAGTACGGAAATAAATAAAACAATTAGTGAAAGTGACATATTGACTCAAAGTGAAGCGTTTAAATGTGAGCTTTATATCGCGTCAATTACGTAAAAAAAATCAAAAAAATTGGGAAAGCAACATACGGTTCGATCATAGACTTCGATTTCACTTTGCCTACGCTTGCAATTTTTGCGGTACTTGATATCATATAAAGTTCATATTGCAATGATTTATGTAGCGTCGGGTCGTCGCCGAGTCCTTAAGACGTACAACGACGTAAGATAAAATCTATTTACGACCGGTATTCCGGTATTCCAGAAATGTGTCTAATTTAGCAGCGCAGTTACTAGAGTTCTGATCACGAACGAAATGACAGCTAGAAAATGGCTGCACTTGAATACATTTACGAATTTATATCTACTCGTAGGTATTATTAAAGTATTTAATTATTAATTGCCTTAAGATGTTTTCTTATGATACTTTTAGCAAACTGTAGTAATTTACCGCGTCCTCAGGTTGGCTTGGTTTGGCTCCTATTTAAAATAATACTGAATAATACCAGACCTATAGTTGTGCTCGTATGCTTCGGGGCGCTATTCGTAGTGTCACCTTTGAACTAGTACAAATAATAACTATATCGATGGTGCTAGAGTTAACTAAACCTATTACAGGAAACAAATTAAGCATATATGTAGTAGCAGTAGGTGTTCTCGGTAAGACGATAATGAAGTCCCTGGCGGTGCCGATAGCGAATAATTGGATTTCCGCGAGTTGAAAGCCTTGAATCTGTCTTTACAGAATTCAAATAAACTTACTAAGGCTAATTTTTAGGTAGTCGATCTTTTTTGAATACTTTTAGTTAATACTTTGATAGTATATAGATATTTTCAATTCTTTTAAAACTTTTGATGTGTGTGTCTTTCGTCTCGGTTGCTGGATATTTTTTATGGGAGTGATTTTGGAAATGGGACGGAAATGTGTTACAGGAAACCGGGGAAGCGCGCGCTATTTGATTTGACTAATGAGAGCGCGTGGTGGAACCATAGAAGTGCGCGCTATTTGATTTCACCAACGAGCGCGCGAAGTAGAACCGTGGAAGCGCGCACTATTTGATTTGACTTATGAGCGCGCGCTATTTAATATAACCAATGAGTCATCTCAATTTTAGAGTAGGATAACATGTCAGATGTTACACATCGTATGCGACTACTGTAAGGCTCGTAAATTTTTTCTCTATATAACAATTATTCTTAGTTTAATTCAAATAAAATTAAAAATTGAATCACGATATAATCGTGAATAATACTTTTATATGTTAATGTTGGTCTAAATCTAAGAACATATAATTTTCTAAATATCAAATCCCATATTATCATATTGAAAAGTTCAATGTAAAGCAAATGTTTGATTTAGTTAAATATCCTTATAATATATTGATATTATAAGGATATTTAACTAAGTTATCGTATATCGTATCCTATTATTTGAAGATCACAGTTAATGGAATGTCAAGCAAGCAATGTTAAGTAACATTTTAATCTTGTCTATATACATAATCTATGACACCGTCACGCCTATATTCCCCAAAGGGGGTGGCAGAGGTGTACTGAGTACACCCACGTTTCGCCGACGATGTTAGGTCCCATGTTATAGGGGGCGAGCCTATTGCCATATACCGGGCACAATTCCAGACTCCGGACTCATACTGGGAATTTTTCGTTAGAAAAACTACATTTGTTCGACCTAGGATTTGAACACAGGACCTCGTGATCACAAAGCGATGCGCTTTGCCACCAGACCAACGAGGCAGTCAATACATAATCTATCTATCTATCTATCTATAACCTCACGCCAGATCCCTTGCGGGGTAGGCAGACAGTACAGAGTTCCAACAGGTAATAATACATAATATATGATATTATATAATATCATATATTATGTTTATATATAATTTTTATAATTGCTTAAGTGTGTTTAGTTGTGACATAGAGGTACTTAAAACATAGAGGGAGCGATAACAAGATTATATAATTGCACTGCTTACACTTATGTCATGCCAGTGACAGGAAAGAGAACAAATCTATCGTAATCAGTTACACTCTTGTACACTTTATTTTGACATTAATTACTACTTGAAAACATAGAAATTTGAAACAATATAAACCTGATTTTACAAGAAAATTGTCCCAAGCTTCGTAACAGCCAGTGAGGTGTATATATGTATTAAACCAAACTAAAATTGTTTGTTGTTTGAACTAATATTACTTGAAAATTGTCTCGATGGTATTGTGGGCGTATGTACGTGGGCCTATGTGTGGGTGTTCTTAAAATGTTTTCGTAATTTTCTTTTGCTTTGAAGTAACTTTAGTACTACGTTATTTTCGTCGTGCGTGCTGTGATGAAAACATTGTGACACTAATAAATTAAAACCACACATTTTAAGATTCACGTTTTTATGCATAAAGAAGTACAAAAAGTATAAGTCTAAAATAATCAATTTATATAGAGACCAATAAAATGCACTTACAAACGTCAAACATTACAACCTTTGAGAAAATCCGGCAAAAAAACTTTCTTTAACATAAACTGTTTATTTCTACAAAGCTTTCGGCTAAACGTGTAATTTTTTAACATAATGTATTTCACATCATGTGTTTTGGAGTCGTTGATTTAAGAGTTGCTCAAACCCAATCAGTTTTCCTGTTCAGGTTATATGGATTTTGGAGTATACTTTAATATAATTCAGTTTCGATAGACTTTTTGAACTTATTAAAAGGCAGTTTTACGAAATGTGCCTTTTAATAAGTCATGCAAGATATTGTAGAATCACATACATTACATACATTTAAAGTATTTTCTTTAAATACAAAATCATATTTTTTAAATTTGCCTACACTATTTTGATATATATTGTTTTTTTTAAATAAAAATCGTTGGACATCAATTAGAACATTTTTTTTCGTTGAATTTATGTTTAAAAATGCTTTCGGACCTAATTCTAGATTGCACGAACAGCTCCTTGCTAAAAACGACAACACACACACACACACACAAATCCTGCGGAATATCACCGAAGGACTTGCCTATACCTATGAAAATACCATAAATAAGCATTTTTTTTGTATTTATATCAGTGAATAACCTAATTTCATTACCGTATATGCCACTGAGCTTCTCTAACCAAACAATTGTAATCTGCGTATCGCACTAGTAGTTTGTACATCAATAGTTATACAAACTCGTCCAAGGGATTTAATTTAATGCCAAAATTATTGTTGGTTTGGTACATAAGAGAATAAACCCATTGAATGAAAAAAACTAGCCTATTATAAGGTACATAACAGAATAAATAACTTTCTGAAAGCTGTAGAAAATATAGGTACTGTGGGAGTGCTGCATGCTGAAGCTGTTGTCCTCAATATTTTTATGAGTTGCTTGAAAATGGGAAGCTAACCGACTACGACTCAACAATATTTCTTTCAGCATCAATATCCATTGCCTGAAATTAAATAATTTAAGATTATTATATTAATAAATATCATTAATTTGTCATCTCATTTTAGTAATAATAGTTTAACTTTTTGACATTCTGTGGAGTGAGCTGAGATTAAATAGCTTTTTACCCTCTGCCTACCCTGCAATATAGCTTTCACTGGATTGAAAACAAATTAATTCAGCTAGCTTATAATGGGTAATTTAACGAGACGTGAAATTTCTGAGATTTTAGGTGGCAGCTGACCACTTACATGCATTATTATGAAGATGATATTAATACTAACAACAACAACTATTAATATGAGTATATTATATTATTGAATCTGCCTCATTGGGTAAATTATAACGAAGGTAAAGATTTTTTAGTCGCCGCCGTTTTGTTTTCATTTAACACAAATGAATCAACTGTAAACTGATTACAATACTGCCTCGTTTGTCTAGTGGCAAAGCGTATCGCTTTGTGATTACGAGGTCCTGTGTTTAAATCCTAGGTCGGACAAATGTAGTTTTTCTATCGAAAAACTCCCAGTATCAGTCCGGGATCTGGAATTGTGCCCGGCATATGGCAATAGGCCCGCCCCTTATTACACGAGATCTAACATCGTCGGCGAAAAGTGGTTCTACTCAGTATAATCCTGGCACCTCGCTTGGAGATTATAGGCGTGACGGTGTTTTCTTAATTTACAATATTAAGACTATTGACGACGAAATTAGTTTTATCATTTGGTTATCGATAAAAAAAAATCACATCACTAATTACCTCAACTACCACCAATCCAAAATTAATAAAAATACAATAATATAAGCGACAATTTAGTTATAAATGGGAACAAGGATGATTTATCCTTTGTTTTTTACAATAACATTAAACTAATAAACCTTAATAATATAAAATAAATAAAAAACTCACATGTAAAATAAATGAAACGACAATAACACATTCAGATTTTTCTTTACGTAATTATTGCGATTAAGAACGCAAAACCACGTATGCAATTTCACTCAAACAATAATTAAGCCCAGCAAAATAGAGTTACACCACTGTAGAAACGATGTACACCTTAATTTTTACACCATTTTCAACTTTTCAAATCAGTGCGTAAAATTTTTGAAAATAATTATAATACAATAAAATTGAATTGACACCTAGTACTTATATATATATTTTTTCTATAATTGACATCATAAAGCTATCACATAGAAGATTTATTTATAAAGGAGGTTGTGTTATCGACCGTAATTTAAATATACAAGGATTTCATAGCACACCAGGCTGACCAAACATCAAAAAGCTCGTGCAATATCAAGAAACAATAAGAACAGACAAGATATTTTTTGACTGACATGACATACTCGTAAGAGTACCTTAGTAGTAGTAGTAAGATTTTAATTAATGGCCGCACACTTTAGCAGTGTATTTCGCCAATGTCAAGTAGTAATAGAGTTTAACAGTAAATTATAAAAATTAGCTATTTTTCGCCATTACGGCAAAAAAACAAAAACAAAGTGCAAATATATAATCTAGTAGCACACTAATAATAGTACTCTAAGCTTGAAAACAAATATAATGTCACCGAGAACACAGTCACTATGGTCACTAGACAAACAAATATTAACTGATAAATTTGCGTGGAGCCTATGTCAAAATGACAAGCCATATTTTTAACCGACTTCAAAAAGGAGGAGGTTCTTTTTTTTTTTTTTTTTATGTATGTTCAGCGATATTTCCGTCAATTATGGACCGATCTTGATAATTTTTTTTGCATTGGGTTCAGTATATCTCCAAGGTGGTCCCATATTAATTTTATTGACATTGGACCTTGGACTTAGAAGATACACCAGGGAACTCCTTAACGACAAACAATAGGCATGTGTAAATTGAGATATTATGGGTATCACGTCAATCCTATAGGTACCCTAATATAGAATAATTCACTGGTCACTTAAAATTGTAAAATAAAAATCTTTTATAAAAAAAGGTAAACCGACTTCAAAAAGCAAAAAAATAAATATTTGAAGTCGGTGCCAAGTAACCGACTGCACCAACCAGCACCGACTTCAAATATTTATTTTTTTGCTTTTTGAAGTCGGTTTACCTTTTTTATAAAAGATTTTTTTTTGAATAAAAAGGAAGTACGAACCACGTAGGAACAACGATTTTTAAATGGTACCAAGTGTCCAAGTTTACAGCTGCACTGGGTTTATAATCCCTCTATGCTTTTAAATCCTATCCTTAGATCCTACCTCTATGAGTTGTGAAGTGATGACAGATGACAGCTATCAGATGACGATTGACCGATGACAGATAGTCGATGTAAGATGGCGGACAGCACTGCGTTGTTATTCGATTGGCAAAGGGGCGAGCGGTCGGACGTAGCGCGGAGCTACTAACTTCACTGCATTCCATGTGACAATATTAATCTTCAATTATTGTAAACATTATCTGATGTTTTCCTACCAAAGTACCAAAAAGAAAGGATGTCAAGGAAGATCAGTGTACCGGACAAGAACCTAGTGTTATTTCAAGATTTCCTTCATGCTTGATCACCATACGGATGACAGTGAAAACGAATATAAACCGACCTTTCACCGTTATCAGCATCGAAAAGTGCGATCAAAAAACCTTATCGCCGACAAGCAAATATGCAGCAATACCACTTAAAGAAGCAAATATTATTATTATATTGTAACGAAGTGCCATCAAGAAGTATGTTTATGACATGGTTACACATCTATGTGTTGCCCACAAAATAAATTTCCATCCTTTTACTATTCAGTTAACTATACAGCCGACCTTTTCCCGCGGAAGTACTTACTCCGCTATTACTACGAAAGGAGGGACATATAAATAGCCGAAGGTTGCCCGGATTCCACCCATTGAAACCCTTACTGTAACAATAACTATCGGGTGAACGGGGTAGGTTAATATACCGACTATCTTCAAAACCGCAGATTGGACTGGTGGAAAAACGGACATTCTTACTGTAGAGTTGTATATACTGAGTGATCCCTTCCTCCTCTTTGATTTGTGAGGGGCCTTTACCCTTTCTGCATATAAATATTAATTAAAAAAATAACACCGTCACGCCTATATTCTCCAAGCGGGGGTGGCAGAGGTGTACTGTGTACACCCTTTTTATCCGACGATATTAGGTCTCATGTACCTAATAGAGGGCGAGTCTATTGCCATAGACCGAGCACAATTCCAGACTACGGACTGTTACTGGATTTTTTTCTATCGAAACACTACATTTCGTCCGACCTACGATTTGATGATCGCTACGCGCATTATTCGCCACTAGACAGTTTTAAATATTAGTATATGGAAAATCAGCCTCGTACGGAGGCTGCTCACACTGCTGCTAGTGTATAAAACCCTGTTGGAACTCTGTTCCCTCTACCTACCCCGCACGAGATCTGACGTGATGTGATAGATGAGTGTGTATACAGAGGCTCTCGTAGCACTTCGTGGGTACTGTATTTTTTGCGATCAAGGTTAAGCAGCGTTCGGCTCGGTCAGTCGAAGATGGGTGACCGTTTCCGGCATTTACATATACAGTCGTCTTTATGCTTCGGAAGTCATGCTAAGCCAGTGTTTCCAATGACCACTTTATGTGATAGTTGTTGAACCAAGTTGGAAGCCGCATGGGCAGCTCGATAAGTTCCGTAGGTGCCCACAAACCTGCCTCCACCAATCCGCTTTGAGTCCGCGTGGTGGAGTATGACCCAATCTCTCTCTCCTCGATTTGAGTAAGAGAGCCTTTGACCAGTAGTGATACAGTCTATCCATCTATCTATATCATCACTCCAGATGCCTTACGGGGTAGGCAGAGAGTACAGAGTTCCAACAGGCTCTTTCCTTACATACCTCTCTGGCTTCCTCTACTCTCATAGTTCGTCTCATACACGCTCGCCGGTTACGGAGAGCCCTGACTTGTCCTTCAGATAAGACCCGATCTATTTGGTCAGATAGTCTAGGTCTTCCCCGGTACCCACATCCAGTGATACAGTATAGGCTGATTTATTGTGAAAAGGCCTTTGTATAGTACCCATTTACGTAAAAATTGTATATACTTACGTGATTATAGGTACACTTTGCCATTTGATTTTCATTCTCCGTCTACCGCTCCCGAGAATATTTGCCACATTATCGATATGTAACCACTTAAATATTACATAAGAGAAGATTGATCCCTCACGTTCTCGACTCAAGGTAACTGAATAGCGATTAAGGTCAAAGGTAAATTCAGCAAATTATGATTGATAAGAAATGCGAGCTCTCTTTTTATATTAAAGTAAAAAAATAATAATTATAGATTATCTATTTCTATCATCCCCTTAGATCCCTAGTAGGGTAGGCGCTAAGGTATTCGTTATGTAGTTTTAAGTACACAAAGATCCAGCAATTCCTCTCCCTAGAAACATCTCTCAGCTCCTTCAATGTAAGTTTCAAATGAATAAATAAATTTTATGAATGTTGTGGAAGCAGCTCCAGGCCTCTATTCAATTAAAATTGAGCACTGCGTATGATTATCTTGTATTTTCTTTTTAAATACCTAGCACACTAGAAATTATTTTTGTGTCGTGGGTGCGTTTACAAACATTTAACTTTGTTAGTCACACACATCATTGCTCCGTGCGAGGACTGAACCCGCAACTACACGATCCAGTGAATGTATTGGATTAAACATTTCACCACTGGACCAAGCCATGGTATTAAAAATACTGATTACGCTCAGTCTCAGCGTAAGCGCGTCAGTAAGCCATGTCTCACTGCTTAATGCTTCTGATTACTTTTGCTACTGATTATGTGGCCCGGCAATCTTCACAATTTTTTTGTATTTTTTACTATTAAATGACGCTACCAAACGAGTTTAAATAAAATAAAATATAACATAATAAACGCAAGATCTCAGACACCCCGATTAGAGAATTGCTTCATAAATTCAAAACGAAAACCAAATTTCCAAATTTAAAGGTTTTTGCCCTTTTTTTAAGCACTTTTATACCCCAATTAACAATGAAACTTGTACGTGTATGTGTGCGTCTTCAGAAATATATTTTAGGAATGCATTTGAAATCTCCTTATTGCTATGAATCAAGAATAAATTTAGTTTTTTATAGCGCACTGAAGGAGTAAAACCATTTTTTGCAAATTTAAAAAAAAATGTAATATACATTAAAAATTGTTGGAATCAATTCAATTACCGATTTAGAACAAACTACTTTCAGGTCTTGCGTTTATTATGTTACACCTTGTATATATATATATATATATATATATATATATATATATATATATATATATATATATATATATATATATATATACAAGGCGTTATACTTAAAATTAGTGTGAAGCCATAACTTAAAGAAGAAGAACAGTTAAATGACATGCTATTTCAACTTTTTTTAGACACTGCAGTTGAAATGTGCGGCATTCGAGCAAGTGTCTAAAATCCAGGCCAAACTGCATTTCGCATTCGAAATAAAACCGCACATCTGCTGTTTGTACTGAAAGAAATATAACTAGCGAGCTACGGGCCGAAATCTCCACAGAATTTGATATCGCATTCATAAAATCCAATACATTTTTCAGATTTGCAGATATCTATAGGGCATGGAATAAATGGGAGGAGAGGAGGAATTTTATATGATATGTAATGGTTTCGGATTCATGTAAGATTTACAACGATGCTTTGGAAGTGAATAATATACACTTATGAATTTCCTTAAAGATTTAGGCAGCTGTAAGATATAATCTAAAACTATATATTTATGTTATATTTATATATTATATATATTTGATTTATCTATTTCATATCTATCTTAGATTCTTTATTTTATGCCAATCATATATCTTAAGAAAGAATAGAAACAAATAATGGTCTTATTCCTAAAATCAATCTCTTTCAGACGATCAGTATGTCAAAGGAGGAACAGAAATAATTATAGAGAAATGAGTAAGAAGTAGTAATGAAATAATAAACACTGTACACAATTCTTGGAATGATGCTCATCTGAGCCAGCCATGTTGCTATCAGCCGACACGTCTTCTTTTTCTTCACAAGCAGAAACCCAAACTTCTGCTTGTGATGAAAGAGGAAACGTACCAAGACTTACGTGTGCGTTTCCATCATAATAGCCACCATGTTTGCTTATGGTTTTTTTGGAAGTCAGTGAATATAGAATTCCTTTAGCTCGGTTTTTTAGAAATCGAAACAGCCGAGTAAGTAAGAAAAACTAGATAATTTTAATAAGTCATCCATTGACTGTGAACAAATAGGTACAACATATGAATAATGATCAGTAATAGATCTAATATCACCTAAAGCAAATATACGTTACTATAATTAAAATCATATTATCATATAATGTAATAAATCATCTATCTATCTATCTATAACCTCACGCCAGATCCCTTGCGGGGTAGGCAGAGAGTACAGAGTTCCAACAGGTTCTTTCCTTACATACCTCTCTGGCTTCCTCGACTCTCATAGTTCGTCTCATACACGCTCGCCGGTTACGGAGACTCTTGACTTTTCCATCAGATAATAAATCATAATACTATAATTATAAATCCTTCATACTATGAAAGAGGTAACCTAAAAGGTGAAAACTAGGTACATATGTATCTCATCAACTTATTATACCGGAACCAGCAGAAATATATTCAGCCGTCTATGTAACCGTAGCCTCGTTACAAGTTTGGATGGAAGCGTTTATTTGCTCTCACGTAACTAGATATTCACATGCATATATAGCCGGATACCACCCGATATTTTTGCTAAAATATTTAACCCCAAATGAAGAGAGACATAATGAGGACTTACCAAACCCTAGGAGTGGCGTTCCTCATAGCATGGACCCTGGCGCTTACGGCAGCCACGTCCGCTCTCCTCGCGAGCTGGATCCTAGCGGTGCTGTGGTAGCATTCCACCAGGTAAACCAGGTACAGCAGCAGGACGAACGCGATGGGTATGTAGGCGTACCCGACATCACACGGCGATTCCCGCACTGTCCGCTTTATTGGGTGCCTGATGGAACGGAAACTGATTTAGATGTTAATTTCATCAATAAATATATAATTTTCTGCTTGGTATAAGAGAGATTTTATTGCAGCTAAGCTTATTTTAGGGGTAAAATGAGATAATAATGGTATTCATTAACAATGAGGCGATTGAGAGAGAAAATACAGTAAGTTATGGCTACACACTAATTTTAAGTGTATTTTGCCATTGTCCAGTGAGATATATAATCGTGTTTGTTTAAATTAAGTCAACTCCCCGATGACCTTGATGACAACGATGATAATGAAATTAATGAAGTAAAATTACCCTGGATAGTAAAGCGGTGGATACTAAACATACCAATTGCGACGGCCGCTGACGGATTTATCACTTTGTTAGAATTACCTTCACTTATGCACATATAAGAACACATAATGGTTGATATTCCTCGAACATTACACATTATTAGTCGAAATAATACAAATTTTGGAAATTAAAACCAATTGACAACATCACTCTTTGACTTCCCACCAAAAAAAAAGAATTGAACGTTTCCTAGCAACTTAACAACAAAAAAGAAGATATTTTTCTAACCTGCCAGAAATAAATGGAGTTTTCTTTAGCGTTTAAGGTTTAACACTTACCAACTAGAACAGTTGAAATGTTTTTCAGTTTGAACCCATAAATTTGATTCAGTAAGCCACCCACCCGTCTAGTCTGCGTTTAAACCCATTTAAATCCATCTGATTTAAATTTATAGTTTCAAACTTAAATGAATAAATGCAGGGGAATAAAATGTATATTTGTACACTTATTACACTGCTTAATATCGTACAAAGGTAATCCTCAAAAGAAATAATGTTTTAACCAAAACATATTTTCTTGGATATGGACATGTATACCTGCGTGATAATGCGTTTACAGACATAAGCATACATATACTAACATCATGGCCGAAACAAATTATGGGTCACACAAAACATTGTCCTGTATGAGGATCAAACCCGTGATTACTCGATTCAATGATCCAAGAGGCTTACAGTCCGATCAGTTTTGTCATGTTTATTTTGTGCTATAATAAACATACTATACACAAATGCCTGCCGTATAAAAAGAGCAGTGACAGCCTAGTGGTTAGACCGTAGGACTGTAAACTCAGAGATCTCAGGTTCAAAAGCAGGCACGCACCTCTGTCTTTTATAGAGCATGTGCGTATTAAAAATTAACTATCATTTCCTTTAACAGTGAAGGAAAACACTGTGAGGAAACCTACATGCCTAAGAGTTTCTCGAAGGTGTGTGAAGTTCGCCAACCCGCACTGGGCCAGCGTGGTGAACTATTGCCTAAATCCTCTTAGTTTGAGAGAAGGCCCGTGCTCAACTATAGGACAGTTTCTTAATAGGCCTATTATTATTATTATATATATACACAAATACCTGTTTAAAGATCTTTTCGCAATTTTTAGAAAAAAAAAAAGTATTCTTGATCATCCGAAAGACGTCCACTGCTGGACAAAGACCTCCTCCAAGGATCACTACGACGACCAACTTTTTATTGTACGCATTCACCTTTTAAACCAATAAAAAAGCTCAGAGTTGCTCAGCGAGCTATGGAAAGAGCTATGCTCGCCGTTTCTCTACGTGATCGAATCAGTAATGAGGAGATTCGTGAACAAAAAACAAAGGTCACTGACATAACCCATAGGATTAGTAAGCTAAAGTGGCAATGGGTGGGCCACATAGCGCAAAGGTCGGACGGGCGTTGAGGTAGAAAGATTCTAGAGTGGAGACCACGTATTGGCAAGCGCAGCGTGGGACGGCCGCCTACCAAATGGCCCGACGAATTTGTGAGGATCGTAGGAAGTCGTTGGTTGCAGGTGGCATCGGACCGGCTGCGCTTACTAACGATTGGGGAGGCCTATGTTTAGCAGTGGACAAGTATAGGCTGAAATGATGATGATGATTCACCGTTTACCCATGACATTAACCAAGTTATGGAACTACCTTTCCACTGCACATCTTTAGGAATGTGGTACCACTCAAGAACCCAATCAATACAATTATAAAGGTTTACATTTTTAAAAATACAAGAATATTTTGATACATGTAATATTTATAATGAATCGTCGGAAAAGTAACAAAGTCTCTACCTCCACTTCGGAATGTCCTGTGGAGAAGAAGGGCAAAATCTCCAAGGGTACTCTTTTAAAATACTAGCTTTCCATCTCCATTTTCTTGTGGATATAGGAGAACAATGTAGGCTAGTCTATCAGATGAGTCTAAGTTAAATTATATACCTGGGGAATCCATCGACACCATTTTTTCCATCTGCATTTTGTTGTAGGGTATGGGAGAAACTTTTTGCCCCTGAAATCTTTAATACAAAATGAATCCTAAACGAAACTAGTGTCATCAGTTAGGTATTTCTTTCAATATCTTAACTTTAGCAATCTGGCTTCTGTGACAGATGTGTCTCCGCCCACCGGCAATGGTCCGCGGTATCCTACAAACGGAATTGCTCAATGGAGTAAAAACGGACTCACATTGAAAATAAACTTGATTTATTTCCCAGATTTATTCAGTCCATGAAATACTCGTAAATACCCGTTCAGGTTTACGGTTTACGATTTTTTTTTATTATTATGTGTATTTTACAATGTGACTGATTAAAATGAATTTGGGATGTGGCGTTTTAGATAAATTGACAAAGCGTAGTGGCTAGTTTGTAAAATAGCTCTATTTTACTGGTTTAGTTTTTTTTATGTATGTCCTATTAGCAAAACGGTCTTCCAATACAGCCACATCACAAAGACCTCAGTAAATTTATGTATTATTAAATCAATATACTATTATATGCTTATATCTAAGTGTGAATGTATTTTAAGTGTTTTTATTGGGCTGTATAAATAAATAATTTTTACTTTGACTTAAGTCAAAAAAGGTAAGGTAGTAGGTAGTTATAAAAATAACTATCTAGTATTTACCCTTTTACCACATTTCATCCAAAACTGTCCTCTAGAAATAATTAAGTAACAAACATCTAAAAGATTTCTAAACTATGAGAAAGGTAATCACACTTGGGAAGCAGAACATCATTTTTTGGTAACCGACAAGATTAAATGAATATTTTTTCCCCACGTATCAAATCCCCGCTGAATAGCCAATCATCGATTTCTTTTCACAGAACCATATGACGTATGATTCGACTGGATCCGACCCAGTTTTATGGCGCTGCATCATTGGAATCCGCGAAACCCTGTTTATGTTCACATTTCATCCGATGTTATTACGTGTAGGAAATTATTTTCAGGCTATTTATCATTTGGCTCAACTTAACGATACTTCTTTTAAAAAAAAAGTAGTTTTACACTAGGGTATATTAATTTGTCGTGGTTGTGTGCGTTTACAAACATAAAAATTATTATACACAAATATCCAAACCGTAACAAATAATTGTAGGTCACACAAATATTTGTCCCGTGCGGGAATCGAACTAGCGACTCTGGGCGGAGCGGCTTAAGCTCTTAACCACTGCGCCAAATCATCCGTTGAAGTGAAATATAATAGATTTTTTTTGTTAAGCAAATGTTCTAGTTTGGTTACCAATTATAATTAACTTACCGCGTCATTTACAACCCTCAAGTAAAGTGCTGGTTAGTAACTTACTCGATTAGTGTTATTTGGCAATTAAAATTCGATTGTTTAACCGTCGGATAGGGCTACTCAGAGACAGTGAAATTCGTTACATAGACTTGTTGGCAACTTTAATGGACGATTGGTTTACTTCAGACTTTACTCGAGGGTGGTGGAAGAGGCCTTCAGTGTTACTAGGGTTTGTCACACATTACTAGGGACGGTGCTAAATTACATTTTGTGGACAATTTTTTTGTGACATAAAACCTGGGTGGTGGGAATAAAATAGGTAATGGGTGTACTTATTTTTTATTGACTGAGAATTATAGGTACTAACTCAAAGAGTATTTTATTAACGTTTTTCAAACAGGGGCCTTATTTCGTATGACTAAAGATCATTTCTCGAAGTTATTGTATGATTTTTGAAAGGGAAGAAACCAGAACGAATGTAAGGATTGTGGTTGGTAACGATGTGCTGGAACAAGTGAATGAGTTTGTATATCTTGGATGCGCCTTCAGTAAGGATGGAAAATACACCGCTGACATAGAGAGAAGAGTAAGTGCAGGGAACAGGGTGAATGGCGCGATGGGAAAGCTACTTGGGAGCCGGCACTTAAGCCATAAGGCGCAGCTGGCCATACATAACGCCCGTTCTTGTCCCAACGCTGTTATAATGGTAGCGAGAGCTGGGTATGTAATAAGGAGAATGAAAGTAGGATGAATGCAGTAGAAATGCGAGCTCTGCGGAAGATGTGCCGAGTGAAGGTGACCGACCGCATTAGCAACAGCGTAGTAAGAAAGCGAGTAGGTATGAAAGATAGTATCGGTGTAAAGATGAGAAAGGGCATGCTCCGTTGGTTCGGGCATATAGAAAGAATGCCAGATGAAAGAATGACAAAACAGATATACAATGTGAAAGTGGAAGGATGCAGGTACCGGAAAAGACCTAGACTATCTTACCACGACCAAATAAACCGAGTCTTATCTGAAGGAAAAGTCAAGAGTCTCCGTAACCGGCGAGCGTGTATGAGACGAACTATAAGAGTGGAGGAAGCCAGAGAGGTATGTAAGATAAGAACCCGTTGGAACTCTGTACTCTCTGCCTACTCTGCAAGGAATCTGGCGTGATGATATAGATAGATATTGTTATATTTAAACCAATATTTATCATATGATATCAGATAGTGAATCCTTTTATTCTGTCAACGAATCTACCGCTTCGTCGTGCGATGTAAGTTTTTGTTCCATTGATGACGATCTTGGAGACTTTCTTCGTGACAAATTTGACCAACAGGTGGGCCATTTGCTTAATGTATGCCATATTAATGCCCAAAGTCTACCTAGCCATCACAACGAACTATATAATACATTTACAAATATTAACGTTCACGCCATCCTGATTTCCGAGAGTTGGCTCAAACCTCATCTTCTATCAACCACTTACGCCCTTCCTGGTTTTGTTCTCATTCGGAATGACAGAATTGGTAGGGGTGGCGGTGGAGTGGCTATATACCTTCGTGGTGACCTCCCGTTTAAAATTGTAGGCACATCTTCTAAAGATTCGCATTCTGCTGAGTTTCTTTTTCTTGAGGTTTGGGTCAAAGGACCCAAAACCATAATTGGCGTGGTATACTGCCCTCCCACTGCTGATTATTTCGCCGAATTTGAATCGGTTCTTGAATCCTTGGGGTCTGACTACGTGCATCATATCATCATGGGCGATTTCAATACCAATCTCCTGGCCCTTAATTCTGATATTATCAGCAAAGTTAATCAGGATCTTGGGGCAATTGAGAATTGGTCCAAAAGGTTCGGTCTCACGGTGAATCCTACCAAGTGTCAAGCGATTCTTGTGGGGAGCTCTAGATTGATATGCAGGGTGAATATTGGAACTTTACCTCCACTTGAATTCAACGGGACAGTTATCCCTCTAAGTTCTAGTGTCAAAGACCTTGGTCTGCATATCGACACGACGCTAAGCTGGCAGACTCAAGTTACGGCCGTTGGTCAAAAGGTAACCGGTGTATTGCGATACTTATATCGATTAAAAAATTTGCTCCCTTCCAATACTAAAGCAATGCTTGTACAGTCCCTAATTTTCCCTATCATCGACTATAGTGATGTGTGCTACTTCGACCTGAATGCAGATCACCTCAACAAACTAGACCGTCTTCTCAATAACTGCATTCGATTCGTCTTCAACCTTCGTAAATATGACCATGTGTCGGTGCATCGTTCTCAATTAAAGTGGTTGCCTATTCGTCAGCGTAGAACTCAGAGGGCACTGACAACATTATTTTCTATTCTCCATTCTTCAGCCTCGCCTACTTATCTTACTTCCCAATTTCAATATTTGTGCTCCAATCACGAGAAAAATCTTCGCTCCTCAAGTAATCATCTTCTTCAGTGCCCTTCTCATCGTTCTGATTTTATTCACTCCTCCTTCTTCGTCCAATCTATCCTTCGTTGGAATGCATTGCCTCAGGAACTCAGGATGGTAACGAACCGTCTTTCTTTTAAAAAAAACTACACGTGTACCTACTCGAAATGTTGGCAGAATCCTCTCAATGATAGTTTCACGTCATTATGTATATATATATATATATATATATATATGTTTATATGTTATTATGTATAACATTATTATTAGTTTTATATATAGTATTATTATTAATTTATTTTATATATTTTTTTCTTACAATTTTTAGCCACGTATTTTCGCACCTACCACACACCTACCATACACATGTTTCCACACCACCCTAAGGTAGACTGGGAGAAAATGCCTCAGGCATTAAGTCCGCCTTTGTACAATAATATGTGCATAAAGGATAAATAAATAGATAGATAGATTGTAACGTGGTATGTAACTGTGTAATTGGTCATCGCAAATAAGAGCTTAGGTTTGTTTGCGCTCTATCACTATAAAACTATCAGTATCCCACTAATATTATAAATGTGAAAGGTTTTATGTTTGGATGTTTGTTACTCAATCACGCAAAAACGGCTGAATGAATTTGGATTATATTTGGGACACAGATAGTTCATTACCTAAAATAACATATAAGATACTTTTTATCCCGGAAAAATGTGAGGTTCATGTCTAAAGTCAACGCGGACGAAGTCGCGGGTAGAAACTAGTATGTTATAAAACAAAGTCCCCCCCCCCCCCGCAGCGTTTGTCTGTCGCGATAAACTTAATAACTACCAAACGGATTTTCATACGGTTTTCGCTAGTAGACGGAGTGATTCAAGAGGAAGGTGTATGTGTATAATTTACCCGTGGGAAGCCGGGACGGGTCGCTAGTTTTTTTATAATTGGCGTCTTTCGAGTATGAAACTAGTGACATAAAGGAATAGGTATGTAGATATTTTATTGACTGGCTTGTGGGTCTAGTAGCGAATATTACGGGTTGCGATCATGAAGCAAATCTCAATCACTCATCTATCCGATTCGATCCGAGGGGTTTAAATCCTAGGTCGGACAGCTGTAGTTTTCCTATCTAAGCCTTCTATAACATGGGACCTAACATCGTCGGCGAAAATTTGGTGTACACAGTACACCTCTGCCGCCCCTGTTTGGGGAATATAGGCGTGTTGGTGTATATTTTACTTTCTTTTGCCTGTGTACATTGTCTATTTATTTTTATACTAGTTTCTGCCCGCGACTTTGTTTGCGTTGACTTTAGACAGGAACCTTCCATTTGTCCGTGATAAGAAGTATAGAAGAATCCGAGGTGTTATTCCAGGTAATAAACTATCTGTGTACCAAATTTCATCCAAATCCGTTCACCCGTTTTCGCGTGATTTAGTAACAAACATCCAAACATCTAAATATCCAAATATCTAAACATGCAAACTTTCACATTCATAATATTAGTAGAATACTCCTCGTTACGGTGTTACGACCGCCTGACGGCGGGTACAAATAAAACACACAATTACAAAAAAATACAAATGTTTATTGTTATCAGGAAAAATATATTTAATTACGCAAACACAATCCAGAAAATTAGAATAAGTATCAATATTAAAATGGGGCGTGAATTCCCGGCACAGGGGAGTTTTCGGGTCCACAAAAAAACCTATGGGCGCTGGGGACTTATCTTTAGGCCGCTCGATCCCGTGACGCGTGGGGGTCTTCGGTAACAGCCTCCACCGGCTAGGTGAGGAATCTGGAGGTGCCCTGTAGAAGGCCCTCAGCCGCCGAGGTCAGCGGGAGTCGACGGGCAGAAATGAGGCCTGCTGTCTCCCAAACCGTACTTGTCAACCCGTACGGTGGACCCCCAGTTTTCTGGAACGCGCCGAATTGGACACATGTAGCGCGAAAGATCCGACCCTCAGGCACTAGGTGAGACCAGGAGTGGGCGTCGGCATCTTTCGCGAAGCAATTAAAATATTCACGAAATGGAGTGGTGATATATACGTCCGGTTTAAATATAAGGAAAAACAAATATATAAAAAAAACTTATTACCCAACCCAGAATCAAACCCCAACATTATATTTAGGACTATCACCACTCCACTACGCTATGAGGTACATAAATTTTAATTCTTACACATGACGGTAGGTCTATAAAAACGTCGAAACAATGACCAATGATATTTTTTTTTGTCGGGTATATTGAGAAAACCCTCTTTCGTGGCATCAATCCAGCGAATAATTTTGTTTACATAATACAATTTGCGGTGGCAATTTCTAATAGTTTAACAAAACAAAAAGCTCATTATTTTAATGTATGAAGTTAGAAATTTAGTTATTACGGAATTTTTGACAACAAATATTTTAGAAAAATAGATATTCACAAGCCACCGATTTTCAACAACACACGCGTGGAATGCACAGTGGGAATTAATTATCGCGGCCATATCTCTCCTGGTTTCTTGTGGAGGCTGGATCGATTTGGACGAAATTAATATGATAATAGAAATGAAGAAAAATACCGCGGTGAAACATATTCAAAACTTATCGAATGATTAAATAGAAAAGGTTATATTTTACAATTTTTAAGATACTAGCTGTCACATTTGGTTACGTTGTTACCCACTATTAAGAATATATATAGCCACAGAAAAATACACTATTAAAAGGTAGAACAAATCACTTGTTGAATAGTAATCGAATTAATCCAGACACGAAAAATTAGTTAACAGCAATCAGAACTATTGGAATAATTATATTAAACTTACCAAGGGGGTTGAAGAATGTTGCTAATTTAAACTTTTATTTTTTTATTTTAATAAAGCACTGTTCGAACTGATCTGAATTGTTGTCGTGCGAGCTCTGGCGTCGGAAAAAGGTTGTTCTTGCGCGAGCTCGTTTTTATATACTGCCCCCCCAGGACGGCCTACTTCCTGCCTGGCAACAGTGCGCACTCCCCAGATCTCTTGATCCTTCGTCTGAGACGAGGACAGAGATATAGAAAGAACGGCTCAACCGAAGCAAGGCACGCCCTAGACTATTGTCTGTTTTTTATACAATTCTTGTGGGACTAAGTTAGCAATAACCGAACCGAGTGAGATAGGATCATTGTCCCGTTGTTCGCTATTGTATTATTTCTAGATCCTTCTATGTTGTGGGCGTTTCTTATTAGGTGTTCTAGAAGGAATTTGATTTCCGGTGCCAACGAATACCTTATATGGTCATTATGATGCTATCACTAGTTAAGGCGCGCGGTTTCCATTCGATGTAACAACTAGTTATTTTGTTTGTTTGTGTGTAAAGATTTTTTATTTTTATTTTATATTTTTAAAACTATGTTACGACGTAACAACGGTATTATATTTAATCTCAATAGTGGAATACAAAATACAAACAGTTTGTAATATAGTTTATTGAAAATAATAAACATCTCTTGTTCGTCCGTCAATTTACAATCGAAAATATTATTTTATAGCGATTGACTAAACAATAACCATTTTTACAGTAACCGTTGTTTTATACAACAATAAAAGCGTATTAATAATGCTATATATATCTAGTGTATTACTTACATCTACGTACATAAGTTATTATATTTTATTGTTACAGTCAATATTGCGAGAGTCGACTTTGAGGGCTTACTGATTGAGAGATAACAAATACTTAAAACTCGTAACCCATGTACATATATGGTAGTATAAATATAATTTATAGCAAGGCATATGACAGTATAGTTACCAAATAATAGAAAAAAGAGATATAGAAAGCTGAGTATAAATTCTCCATGTCTTAACTTTGTAGTCCATAGAAATCATAACAATAAGACAATAGAAGTCAAATAGCTGCGTGAACTTGTCGCCACACATGCGAGAATGTTATCACCAAATGCCTCAGGACTGCGTGAATCATTGTATGTTATACAGTCTTTCAAAACTTGTAACCCTACTTATAAGGTAATACAATTTATCGGAAAATATATTTATATACAAAGTGTAACATAATAAACGCAAGACCTGAAAGTAGTTTGTTCTAAATCGATAACTGAATTGATTCAAATTATTTTTAATGTATCTCCTTCAGGGCGCTATAAAAAACTAAACTTATTCTTGATCCATAGCAATAAGGAGATCACAAATGCATTCCTGACCCGTATTTCTCAAAATGTTTCATTGTTAATTGGGGTATAAAAGTCTTTAAAAAGGGGTAAATATCTTTAAATTTGGAAATTTGGTTTTCGTTTTGAATTTATGAAGCAATTCTCTAATCGGGGTGTCTGAGATCTTGCGTTTATTATGTTACACCTTGTATACAATAATGTGACTGTGAGACTCTCTATTTTTTTCAAACTGCATGCACAGCTAAGCGGCTACAGTGGTTTTGTTCGGACCGGTAAAATAATTCTTCTACCCCCATACTAATAAACATTTTACAACGGCGGAATAGTTATACAATCACACTGGAGCTATGACCAGTTGTTTTGTACGCGCTCTTTACATATTTTATAGTAACGCTTTCTCTTACTATTATTATTATGCTTTTCATTATATACCTCTACAACATCTCTATTTTGTAAATGAGAGGACTATGTAGACACTGACCAATATCATGAATCTAAGTACACTTATGATTAATCTATACTTAAGCACATCTATTTAGCTCGTTCTGCATTGTTCTCCCATACTCCATAAATGCAATGTATACAAAAAGAATTGTAAACCTCATTTTTTAAAAAAGAGTAACCGTGGATTTTCTTGCCCTTCTTCTCCACAGGAATGACTTTCCGAACGGGTGGTAGAGTCTTAAGTAATAATAATTTTCTCTTTTTGACTATTCATAAGTGCCTTTTGGTCTACATGAATAAAAAACTTTTGATTTTGATTTTTTGATTTTTAATAAACATAATAGAAAGAGAGAAAATACTGGGCAACTATTCACACGCTATACAACGTTTATTAGTAAGGCCGCTAATGTTTTATTATCGCGATTTCTGTGGTAATAATATTAGGTATCTCATTTTATTCAGAAACTGAATTGGAACCTGACTAAATAGTGATGTAAAATAATTGAACTATTTTATTCATACAACTACTGTAATTATTAATTTGTTTGTATTATATTTTTTCGTAAGAATAACTTTTATTTAATTAATTGAATAATAAACAGCCCTTAGAAGGACATTTTAATATTATAAACACAACCGTTTATTTATTTTGTTATCGATGTTATTCTACATGAATTTCGAAACTATGAATCCTATTAAAGTTTTAGTTAAACCCGTCAACTCTCTACGGAGCGTTCAATTTTTATCACGTCCGAAGAGCAACATCAACAATTTGGATCGTGTTATCGGAAAATATCACGATAGGGACATTCATAGCGCAATAAATATTGAGCTTACGTTTTCATACGTGTTAATATTAAACAATGCAGTTATAAATATCTTAAACAATTGGCACTTTATAATAATTAATCAATTTGTTTCATCTTATCTATGTATATTATTTACAAGCATTAACAATTTTGGTTGCGAAAATACATTATTAAGTATAAAATACCTCGGTCATTCTAAGCGGTCTTAGGTCACTATCCATGAGAATTGTACGAAACCATGCAGGGGTAACGTTAAATATTAATTCTAGGGATTATTTTCATGCAAATTTATGTAGATATTAGTCCCTATGATAATAGTTTGGACGGGTACACTATAATAAAGACATGCCCATACCGGATTACTAGTAGCCTTTTAATATGGCTATCGCTTTATAATCGCTCTAACCACGAAATAAACAAGTGAATCTCTATTCTGTGACTCTGACTCAGATACAAACATCGTTAATAGACAATTTAACATAATAAAGGAATCGAGCATAATTCCAGACTCCGGTCTATCAAGATTTTATCGATAGAAAATACATATTTTGTCCAACCTAGGTTTCAAATCCCGGACTTCGTGATCACCACCTGCATTTACCACCACTAGACCAATGAGGCAGTCTAAACAATTATAAATATAATATAAATCAAAATATTCTACGCTGAATACCTTAATTGGTTCCTTGGATAGGCTATACTAATTGATTCTCGAGCGCCTAATAAGCTACTTAAGTTAATATCGCTTCGGCGAATGCCTATCAATTAAATTTATTTGTACAGTACCTATCTCCGTTAATTAGTGCGCACATTATATTTCTATATTTGTTGTAGCGAAAAATCAATGTTGTATCGTCTTTAAGAAAGAAAATGTCGTGTCCTTTAATAAAATTTTGAGTCAATTGGTATAATAAGTATTTTGTTTATGGGCCAAGAAAATAACAAAGCTTTATTCGTTATTTCAAGTATCGGAACAAAATATATAAATTGCCGCCATTTGTGCGCAAGCAAGTCTCATTCTCAAGGTAAAGTAATATTACAGTAATAGTCTCCAGAATCGAGGTTTACTTACAGAGGATAATGCCATTATAGGAGAATGGGGTGAGTGCACAGCATAACTCAGTGTATTCTGTGCAAGTGTATAGTTGAAATAAAACTATTTTACGGATTTTATCGCGGTTTATTTTTTTATTTCTAGTTCCCGACGTTTCGGGAAATAAAAAAAAAAAAAATAAACCGCGATAAAATCCGTAAAATAGTTTTATTTCATGTGTAATATTCGCGTAAATCTAAGAACTCAATAAGTGTATAGTTATTTTTTTTTCATCAGTCCGGCGAAGCTGTAAGCTGCGGCCAACAGCGTAGATCGCTCACACACACACCAATTGTTTTGTCATCAGTTTGAGTATGTATAATGAGCCACCATTTATGTAATATTTTCTAAGCTGACACTATTAATATCTTTGATATTAAAAAAAAATAAACAATTTAGAATCGGAATTTTAACGTGTACATAAAACATCATGAATGTGCAGCAAAGCTTATTAATTTCATAAAATAGTTAAAAGTATTTATATTATGTATTATAGTAGGAACATCGGACAATTTAGCGCAGTGGTTAAGGGCTTAGCCCGCCCCGCCCACTGTGTCTAATAGTCGCGGGTTCGATTCCCGCACAGGACAAATCTTTGTGTGATCCACAATTATTTGTTCCGGTCTGGGTATTTGTGTATGTGAATTTTCATGTTTGTAAACGCACCCACGACACAGGAATTAATCCTAGTGTGGGGCAACGTTTTTTAAAAAATAAAAAAAAATAATAAAAAAAAACATCATTCTTTTCAATGATAACATTGACATAAGGCTTATAGCCTTATGTCAATGTTAGCCATAGTCTTATACCTAAATTTAACTTACAAACTATACAAAACAACGATGTAACCAGACACGTTTTACTATTCATATGAATTATTTACATTTTATTCTTTTATGACGACAGCTTTAGGCGTCTTGAACGTTTGCTATTAAATAGAATATTACTGATATAAAAGTGGAAATAATAAATAATAAAAGAAACGCAAAGATTGATCCAGTCTCGAATTATTTCTTTAGTTTATCATTGTTTTGACTTATCATAATCAATTTTAATTTTTCACAAATGTGCGGGCATTTCCGCAGTCATTAATCAGGGGCTGTCCTCCGTAATGTAGCAGATATAAAGTTTAATCTCGTATCTAAATATCTAGACTGTAACAATATAAGATTTCGATACTAAGTATCTAGGGATTAGTCTCAACTTCAAAATGTTTACAGATTATCATCTGTCATACATTTTGAATCCAAGAAATAAAATTTTCAGTCATAATATTATGATATTTTTAGTATAAGTTTCAAACAAATCCATTTAAAAGTAAAACGCGCCCAGTTGCATACACATACATACACTTATTGATTAATTGAAAATGCTATCACTAAAAAAATATCGCTTATACTTCCCCTATTTCCAATAGTTTCGCATGAAATAGGATGTGTATATTCGGAGCACGTTTCCCGTAGAGTCATAATAAAGTTTCGAACCGAACTTTGAATGACCCAATTATTAGATACGGTACATTTATCATGGGTAATTTTTAATCGATCCATCGAGCATTAATCCTTTCATCATTTTCTTGCATAGTGGTAATCTTGTTATTTTGATCGTATTACCTACGAGGAGGGATCAAAAAGTAGTGAGAATGAGATAGAATATAATGACTATTGATAACTAAATAATTTATTTTTCTACATAGTTTCAGAGTCTCTCTACACACCGAGTCCAGCGCTTTTCCAAGGCTTCAATCCCTTTCACAAAAAATGTTTTGTCTTGGTCCTGCAAAAAGCTCTCCACGGCATCCATCACCTCGTTATCGTCTTCGTACCTGTTTCCCCTTCAGTATTTTTTCAATTTGGGGAACAGATAAAAATCAATAGCCGCCAGATCTGGTGAATAAGGGGCGCGGTCAACCAATTTGAAGCCAGCTTGCTGAATGGCAGCCATCGCAACTGCTGACCTGTGCGCGGGTGCGTTGTCGTGATGAAACAACACGCCCCTTCGAAGTTTCCCTCTTCTTTTCTCTTTGATGGCATTCCTCAACTTGGGAATTAAAGCTGCATAATATTGGCCTGTAATAGTGGTTCCACGCTCCAGGTAATCAATCAACAATATTCCTTCTGAGTCCCGAATTATTGAGGCCATAGTTCTGCCAGCCGATGCCACTACACGAAACTTCTTCGGGGTCGGTGATGATGGCCGTTTCCATTGCGAAGATTGCTGTTTTGTCTCGAGATCAAAATTATGGACCCATGTTTCGTCCATTGTTACGAAACGAGACAAAAACTTTTCAGAATCTTCTTGAAACTCTTCCAACAATATCTTCGAAATGTCAAGTCGATTTTGTTTCTGACTGTCGATTAACATTCTCGGCACCCATCTTGCGGAGACTTTTCTCATATTCAAAGATTGTTTCAATATGGATTGAATACTTCCATATGAAATGCCCGTTTCTTGAATTAAGTATCGGATGGTAACTCTTCGATCGCTCAATACAATTTTCTCGTCTTTCGCAACATTTTCTTGAGTGACTGACGTCGATAGACGGCCGCAACGATGTTCGTCTTCCGTGCCATTTCTCCCTACTCGAAATTGAGAAGCCCACCTTGCGACAGTGGAATACGGCGGAGCAGACTCTCCTAATGTTGCCTCCAAATCGCAATGAATCTCTTGCGTCGTTAACTTTTTTAAACAGAGGTATTTAATAACGGCTCGCACTTCGGTTTTCTCCATTTCGAAAATGGAGAAACCCGAAGTGCGAGCCGTTATACCGCAGGGTTCGTGAAGAGCACACGTTATTATACATACTAGGAGGGATCAAAAAGTAGTGAGAACGACATACCCCTTGGTAAAAAAAAAATACTGGCTATATAATATATATAGCTCAGATACATATTTGTAATATTAATAAAAACAAAATCATCTATTCTATTTTCTTTTTTTCTGAATGTAGTCATTTGTTTGCTTCGTGTCGGAACGTGTTACGGCATAACGGCTATTGAAATTAGGATGATTTTTAATTTCAATAGCCTCGCGAACCATCCTTGGTAGGAATCGGTGTTCTTTCACGATGATTTGTGGTCTATCAAATCTGATGTTATGGCGGGTGCGGTCAAGGACATGTTCACTTGTTTGAGCGAACCGTCGCTCAAAGAAGTCGCGAGGCTATTGAAATTATAAAACATCCTAATTTCAATAGAGAAGATGGCTGGGTGCTTCCATCGACTTGGGATCCAGTAATTAATATAATCAAATCCAAAACCAAGCATAACAGTGCAAGACCTCAAGACACCGTGAGCTCATTCTGCGTAGATCGGACCAACAAAAATAATTAAGAAGTTTGAGGGTACCCCGGAACAACTATACGTTTTGGACGTCTACCACCTCAGTCCTTCCCGTGACCATGCTGCAAAGCACTCGAAACGTCGGGAACTTAAAAAATAAACCGCGATAAAATTCGAAAAAATAGTTTTATTTCATGTGTAATATTCGCGTAAATCTAAGAACTCAGTATAGAAAAATGTTGTTTCAATATATACAAGATTTTATACAGTAACAATAATGAAACATGCTCATTTCTACTCAAGAATAATACATAAAAAATATAATAAGTTCAACCCATATTTCGTATTATGAATATTATCAACCAAAGGACATTGGCAGGATCTCATACATGGTTTTGCCTGATATCGATTTGAAGCGTCTATGATTGAAAAAAATTTGAAAACTATAGGATTTCCATTAGTTAAACATACACATCGATAATTTTTATTTGAGACATCGAAATAAAAAGATATTAACATTTAAGTTTTAAGGTTATGTCAACATTCCATATATTCATATTTATATGTCAAGACATTTAACAGTTAGGTATCATGAGCTATTTATAACTTTGAGGCTTCTAAAACACTCAGCGGTAACCATAAAAAATATAATAGTTTAACTGAATGCAGCCATACTATTTCATGTTTTGAGGTAATATCAATATGACCTTAATGAAATTACCTCTTAATAGGTAGTTAGCATTGGGTCATTGGTGATTTGTATTTACGAGTCTTCTAAAAAGGGGTAACTTGCAACCATTAGAAATTATAATAGTAGACACTACGTTTAAGTATCTACTTACTTTTATATGAAATATGAAAAGGTGTTGGACTATGATCTATATCTCATCTCGATTTGTGAGACATTTGCCTAGCAGTGGGACAGAATTAGTTGATTCATTATTTTTGTTATTACCTAGATACCACCCATACACTGCAGCAAAATAAAACAGGTAAAATAAAAGTGGTAATCAAGATTTATAAATATGTATTCTTTGTCACATTCAATAGCTAAGAGTCTAGTTCTAGAGCGTGTTCTCGTGTTTTGATCCAAGACTTATATCGCTGAGCATTATTGACTTCAATATAACATTGGCACGCACAAAATGCGTGTAGGTCTGTCACACCTTTCCGCCTCCGAGCGAAGCGTACCTACACAATTTCTTGAGGTACCATCGGAGTCCGTTTGGAGAAAGAAATTATCAGTTTCGTACGATAAAATCGAGTAGCTGAAAGTTTTAAAACTAAAAACAAATCAAACAACCAGGAAGAAAAAAACCCGTAAAATATGTGGTAAGTTAAAGTTGTCAATAAATTGTCAACACAAATGTCATTATTACGAAGTATTGCCACTACATTTCTTTTCAATCAATTCCATAAACTATTTGAAATACGTTGTGTATAATATTTTTTTTTGATATAACTATTTAGAAACTATGTCAACTATTTGGCAGTAAAACATTACGAGAGTTTTTTATGAATCAATAGTCTTAAACTAAACTTTTATTTACAAATGTTTATTAGTTTCTACTATTGACATTTATTTTTTCAAATGTGGCAATTATGGTAATTCAAATAAAATGGATGAATATAAATTGAGTCAATTAATGTACTTTAATTTATAAAATATTATCGTGTGAGTTTACATACAAAACTAATTTTGTGTAAAAACCGACAGAATTATATCACTAATATTTGCATATGTCGTATTTTAATACACTTCATAAGACACTCAGGTAGAATATCCCCATTGTTCTTTCTGCACTACATAGTTTTAAACTCTGGACATTGCCGATACATCAATATTCAACGCGTCATTCTCATCGACGCCGTTCAAAGGTCACATCGGACGTCCAAACAATATCTGTGTGTGTAACTTAGTTCAGCGTAAAGTATGGAGAATCTTATTTTCGTTATGTAGTTCAGTGGTTCTTAAGCTAGGCTTTAACTTTGAACCAGATCTAAATACGCTAAATTCGGAAATTTTTAACTATTGCCTTGTTCTTACATTTTATTGTATGACGAATTTAAAAAAAATTAAACTGCGGTATGCCTTCCCTAAGTGAGGGTTTAGAGGTGTACTGAGTTTTATTCATTATACACCCGCATTTTGTCTTAAACTTTAAGTCTCAATAAAAAAGAGAGCGAACCTATTGCGATTATACCGGCTACAAATCTGGACTGCACATATTTTTTCGATATAAATACCTAGGATGCAAACCTAAGACCATACGACCACATTTACGTTCATATTTTGACAATAGACGTACCTATTCTAGAATAAAACAAACAATTAAGCTTTGTAAAAGCGGCATACTTATAAAATAGAGCACTTTTATTTTCACGAATGCGAATGAGGAAAAATATTTTTTTCTGCTTTGAAAATAGTTCGAGTGTTTCCACTTGCAGTTTCCACTTTTTAACATAACTTTAGCAGTAATGTATTCCAAAAGTAATATGCTCTAAAAAGACACTGTCAAAAGAAATAAAAATGTGAAAGCTTTTTACGGTCGAAATATATTGTGAGTAGGTAACTAACGGTTCTTTGATTTTATGATATTATCACAGTTTACCGATAGAAATAAAGTTCATTACCTATTACCTATTACCGATAGTTATTTCTACGAGTGGGTCCTAATAATAAAGCTTTGTTAATGTGCTCTAATCATCCATAATTAATTACGGGGTCTCCTAATACAGGTACTTGATACTTAAAAGGAGATCCTTAAACTCGAATAATGTTTTACAAGTTGTATTATAACAGAATAAAACATTTTTTGTTATTTTTTTTATAAATAAAGGCTTCGTATACACATGTAGTAATAGAAACACTTAAAACTATGCGTTATTATGTGCACATTATGATTCAGATTTATTTATCACGGCCTAGTGGCACGGTCTTCTATCATAAATATATTATGGAAGTAAGTAGTGTCGTCAAAATAAACCCAGGGCCGTTCGTAATGAAGGTTCATGAAGAATAATAACGTAACCTGATGAGGCATAGCTGAATATTTCTAAGGTGGTTAAGAAACATAGTAACTACTGTAATAAAGTGCCTATACCCGTATAAGGTCGTACCTACGTACGTATACGTGTATAGGCACTTTATTATAGACGGGCGTGGGCGTACCCACGCCCGTCTTAAGACGGAAACAAAAGCATGTTGTTTCTATTAAGTTTTTGGTTTGAAAATTACGTACCAATTCTAAATTCCAGTAATATGTTACAATAAAACCAGGTTTTGAAATGGATTTAATCAATAAAATATTTCTAAAGAATCCTCCACCTATTTTGACCGAATTGTCAATTAAACGTCGCTAAATTATTTGAATTATTCGTAGAAGAACCAAGGTCACCGACATAGCCCTTAAGATTAGCAAGCTGAAGTGGCAATGGGCGGGCCACATAGCGCGAAGATCGGACGGGCGTTGGGGCAGAAAGATTCTAGAGTGGAGACCACGTATTGGCAAGCGCAGCGTGGGACGACCGCCTGCCAGATGGACCGACGATCTTGTGAAAATCGCAGGAAGTCGTTGGATGCAGGTGGCATCGGACCGGTTACGCTGGAAAGCGATTGGGGAGGCTTATGTTCAGCAGTGGACAAGTATAGGCTGAGATGATGATGATGATGATGAAATTATTTGAATGAAAATCCGTCTTTTTTATGTATGTAGAGTTAATTGATAGATCTTAATAATGGCTGCTACAAACTGGCGACACCACCGCTATCGTTTTACAGCGCAACTTTAACTTTCATGTACAAAAACTAAATACGGATTATAAAATGATATTAATGGGTCAAAGCACACATAATACTCTTAACAAAGGTGACGCTATGATATGATATGGGACACCAATATCTAAAATGCGTGTTTTTATACTGCGGACTGGCGCAGTATTGCTAAGACGCGATGCAGCATGGATTAAGTTCCAATATGGCTGATCGCCGATGCTTAAAGATCCCATATACCGCCGGCAAGTACAGCACAGCGGCATGCCCGCCACCATAGTCTGTAGACGTCATAAATGCGCCAGAAACGTCAAGGTGCTTCGAGGAATGGTACTCATTATTCTTGTTTTTTCTTTCTATTTTTTTTTTACATTAAGTGGTATTTTTCGTGGTAATAAATAAATAAATCCCAATAACAATCCCGGCGTTGGTCTGTTCCAGTACATACCTGTGTAGTAGTATACGCGTCTCCGTTCCTGTATCGCGTGACTTGCCGCTTTCGCCTCACGTAATGGTAACATATTGCCTGCCACCAGCAATAACAATGGAAATCTTATATTTTGAATATATTATCTCGTCGAGCAACCCGCATCGGATCGATAGTGCGGTAAAGAAAGGTAGAGAAAGACAGAAAAACATTTTATGACACGGTGGAAGACAAACACAATACATCAAAATACGGAAGTTTTTTGATACATATACATCGAGTATACGTCTCAAGTGTATGTGTGTTATCTACGCTGTTGGCTACGGGGCCTTTACAGCTTCACCGGATAAGAGAGCGAGCTTGCAACCACTATGCTCGAGCCAGAAGAGCAGCGGGGCAACTAGCTCAAGGGCACCTCAAGGAGGAACAGTTTCGACTTGGGCAGTCACTATGGGGGAGGACGTATACTAGGTGTCTCGCTGTGGCGCTCTGCACCGGCCGGCGGGCAAGGGATTCTTTAACTTCGCCGGCGAGGTCGGTGTCAGATCTTACGTCCGGTATCTGGATTCGAAATAAGGGAAGTAAGGGCATAGAGAGTCATCTGCAAAAGTGATTGACGCGTATTTTTGTCTCTACTTTATTAAGAATGACACTCAGTGTAAAATGATTGTTGTAAACCACCCTACTATATATCGTATTCTAAATTATATAGGGTTTGTCGAGTGTTTTGTTTTGAGTGAGCACGGGTTTTGCGTAATCAAAAATAACGTGTACGGTTGTATAATATTTTTTCAGAAATACGGTTTTTTATTATGTAGAATGTCCATAGAAATAAATAACAAACTTTATGTAAGATATTTTTAACAACATCCCGTATTTAGGTAAATTGTTGAATCATCATCCATTGTCTCTCGTTCACACACCGTCACGCCTATGTACCCCAAGCGGAGTGGCTCTCGGTCACATTATAATAATAAGTATGCCAAAGCAAAAAGTTAACCCATAAATTCATTGCATTGTGTAATTACATCAAACGACATAATATTGATCACATAATAATATGGATAATGTATAATTTGCAAAATAATAACGATCCCATCTATTTTCACTTTAATACAAAAACGGGAATGTAAGGTCTTTACTAATCGACATTTTCTACAATTTAACACCGCTATATTTTTAACTGTTTGCCAGAATTGCGGATTTAATACACCTATCGACGTACGCACATTTTCTTAAAACGTAAAAAGATTATAGGGTGCGCAAACAGTTGGTTCAATGACGCAGTAAACCTGCAATGACGTGTCGTAAAGGGTAACGACCCGTTTTATGACCTAACACAGGTCAACTGATAGACATCTGAAATTTGCGATTAGAGAATTTAGGAGTTAAGTCCAAGAGATTAGGGTTTCTATTGCCATTTGCCATATAAATTAGTGGTGTGATTGTTAAATTATTAAATTGCTTTGTTTTATATCTTATTAAGTGCTCGTGTATATGCTGATTAAGTTGAAATAAGACTTTAAGACTGAATACATAATATCTTAAAAGATCACCGAGCTCAAATTTAGCAATAAAAAATAAAGGATAATAAAGACTAAGGGGAATAAATATTACACGCTTTCTTATGAAATAATTATGAAAGTCAATATCATTGGATCGAACGACATTATAATACCACAAAAGATAGTATGAATTACATCTTGACGTAGATTGGTAACTGCAAAATGGGACTAATTCCCTTAATAATCATGATAATTTTACGTAGTAATAGACACCAATGCTATTTAATTTTTCCAAAAATTATGATTCCAAAAATACAATAACACTGGAAAAAGTATCATAAAAAAAATCGAATTTGGATTTTACCATAAATATAATATATAAAAATATAAAATAATCGCGTGTACAGTAAAATAAAATGCTATTCCAACTTTTTTAGGCTTTGCAGTTAAAATGTGCGACATTCGAGCAAATGTCGAAAATCCAGGCCAAAATGCATTTCGCATTCGATTTAAAAACCGCACATCTGCTGTTTGTACTGAAAGAAATACAACTAGCGAGATACGGGTCGAAATCTCCACAGAATTTGATATCGCATTCATAAAATCCAATAAATTTTTCCGATTTGCAAATATCTATGGGGCATGGAATAAATGGGAGCAGAGGAGGAATTTTATATGATATGTAATGGTTTCGGATTCATGTAAGATTTACAACGATGCTGTGAAAGTGAATTATATACACTCTTGAATTTCCTTAAAGATTATGGCAGCAATAAGATATCATCTAAATCTCTATGTTATATCTATTTTTGATGTGTAATATCTTTCCTCTCGGTTGCTGGAAAATTTAGTGGGAGTGATTTTGAAAAAGGGACGGAAATGTGTTACAGGAAACCGGGGAAACGCGCGCTATTTGATTTGACTAATGAACGCGCGCGGCGGAACCGGGGAAGCGCACTCTATTTGATTTGACCCATGAGCGCGCGCTATTTGATTTGACCAATGAGCGCGCGTGGTGGAATTGGGAAAGCGCGCGCTATTTGATTTGACCAATGAGTCATCTCAATTTCATAGTAGGATAACACGTTAGGTGTTACAAATCATAGGCGACTACTGTAATTTTTTATCTATTTTATATCTATCTTAGACTCTTTATTGTACGCCAGTAAAATTACATTTAAAGAAACACAATACAACTTAACACATAGGAACAAATAGTGGCCTTATTGCTAAAATCAGTTTTTTTCCAGACGATCACTATGTCAAAGGAGCAACAGAAATAATTATAGAGAAATGAGTAAAAAGTTTTAATGAAATAATTAATACCGTTCTCAATTCTTGGAATGATGCTCAACAGAGGCAGTCATGTTGTTATCACCCGACACATCTTCTTTTTCTTCACAAGCAGAATCTCAAACTTCTGCTTATGAAGAAAGAGAAAAAGTACTAAGACTAACGTGTGTAGTACTCCATCATGACAACCTCCATGTTGCTTGAATTTATTCAATCCTTAATATTGCTTATAGTTTTTATTGAAGTCAATGACGAATTCCTTTGACTCGGTCTTTTAGTAGATAGTTTTAATAGGTCATCCATTACTTACTGAGTTCTTAGATTTAAGCTTTGCAGCACCTATGGTCACGGGAAGGACTGACCTGTCCTTCCCGTGACCGTGACCGTCCGAAAAATAGTTTTATTTAACATCCATTACTTGTGAACAAAGCGGTACAACACATGAAGTATGATCAGATAAAAAACAGAACCTAGTATCACCTAAAGCAAATAGACGTTACTTTAATTAAAATTATATCATCATATAATGTAATATATAATATAGATAGATAGATTATAACTACTTCATACCATGACAGAGGTAACCTAAAAGGTGAAAGAAGGTAGATCTCATCAACTTGTTATACCAGAACCAGCAGAAATATATTCGGCTGTCTATGTCACGGTAGCCTCTAGTAGTGTAGCAGTAGGCCGGGTGCCATTCGATGTTTTTGCTAAAATCTTTAACCTCAAGTGAAGAGAGACACAGCGAGGACTTACCAAACCCTAGGAGTGGCGTTCCTCATGGCATGGACCCGGGCGCTTACGCTCGAGAGCTGGACCCTGGCGGTGCTGGGATAGCATTCCACCAGATACACCAGGTACAGGAGCAAAACGAACGCGATGGGTATGTAGGCGTACCCGACATCACACGGCGATTCCCGCACTGTCCGCTTTATTGGGTGCCTGATGGAACAGAAACTGATTTAGATGTAAGTTTCTTCAATAAATATATCATTTTCTGTTTCGTAATAGTAAGCGAGAATTTATTGCAGCTAGATTGTTTCACTAAATGCTAACCCCAATTTCACCAACCCCATCAAGAAGATCCTTGTGGGACTCAATATGTACAGATATGGATTCAGCTTTATTTTGTTTCTTTTTTTTGTTTCATACCTACCTTTTAAGTTGTGAATAGTCGTTGTCTTAAAATCTTGTCTGTAAACAATAAAAAAAGAAACATTTGTAATACATATTTTTAAAGATATCAAAACCTAGATAGGAATAATCACAATGAAAATACGAAGTGGAGATGGCCTTAGCTAGCGAGCCTGTGGAATTCCTTAAAGCATTGACGGCATCGTGGTAGGCGTGGCTTACGTCAATTTGTCATCGCTACTCATTACGTACACACGATGCTTAAGTTCGCATCATCATCATCATCATCATTTCAGCCTATACTTGTCCACTGCTGAACATAGGCCTCCCCAATCTCTTTCCAGCGTAACCGGTCCGATGCCACCTGCATCCAACGATTTCCTGCGATAAGTTCGCATAGCTATTGAATAATCTCTATTTTTATTAAAAATAAAACTCTTAAATAAAGTGATGTATCTTAACATGCAAAATTTACTTAGATTGATATTCTGGTCACACATATAGTATCACATTTCATTTGCAAGTATTTTTTTCGTAATTGATTGGACTACACTGGTATAAGACCAAAATTGTGTGCTTTTTAAACGCATGTCAGGGACAACCTTTCAGTAGGTCAAAAATTTTGAATTGTATTCAAAAAAATAAAATACTTTTATTACAAATGCTATCTACCATAATATACTTGAACTTGAGTGTTTATCATTCTCCGCCAGATGGCAAATACAAATGTTGCTGGGCGTAACGTCCCTATGGCTCTGTGCCACCCCGCGCAGTAGCACGCTTTAATTGTATAGTAAAATCTTATTATGCCATCTCCTCTTCGTATTTGCTTCGTGAGCATAATGCTTGTTCAATAAATAATTCATAAAGTAATGATTTTCTAAAATCGGATCAACTGAATTCGATTACGAGGACAATACGGAGCGAAAATGGAATACCTCTGAACAACCATTGCACAAAATATGTTGGTAATAAAAAGAAGTGAAAATACTATTAACTATTCTGGTTTTATGTTTCTCAATTCAGATAAGGAGCTTTCGTCTATTACACTCATAAATTCTACTTTTATAATTTGGATTTAATTTGTTACTCTATTACAATATATCAAATTGAAAAGGTCCTAAAATAGGGTACGTTGAATGCAATAACTGCAAATTGGAACTGATTAATTCGTTCAAAGCAAGCAGTAGCAGGTTCAAAGTGCGCCATAAAGTTCATTAGATAGTCTATTTGTTCAGCTCTTTCATTCCACGAACTAGCTCTGCACGGAAAACGAAATTAATTATGGCGAATGATATTACCTTTTTATCTTTAAAGAATAGTACGTTTGGTGAGGAGTTACTGAATAGTTCATTAACTAAATGTTCATTTGTACGAATTTTAGAGCAAGTTTACTTAAGTTAGTTTTGCGTATTTTCATTTGCTTTACTGGATAAGCTGACATTAAGAAACTTTAAGAAACCATACTGATTTCAGACCCGATGTTTCAGCCAAAAAATAACAGTTTTAATATTAGTCTAATCTGACCCGATGGTATAGATTATTAGACAAATAAAATAGTAGTGTTAATAGTTAATATCTTGACCCCAAAATTAAAATAAAATTTATGGCCGATCCAGTTTGAATTATGGTAGCCATCATAACGTTTCAAGGGTCCTGATAAATTATTCCTAATTTATTAATCAGCCCCCATAACAGACCCTGTAGGAAGAAAACGTCTCATAAATATACATACTCCGTCGTTTATTACCATAAAATAATAGATCACAACCGGTTGTTATCGTAGCTATCATTCGGGGAAGCCATTTTCCTGCAATGGACAATTTTAGGCTCATCATGAAAATTATAAAGAATAAACCAATTGCAGATAGTCCAGTAATAAAGAAGGAAGAAAGAAAAAACATTTATTTGATCAATACACTACGGGAACCAGCAATTAGATAAGTATATAACACAGTTACCGCACAAAATTATCATTGTTTGAAGCCAAACAGGACTCTGAATCAGTATATATAAGCCACAGATCCCAGGCAACCTACGATCGTCAGAGTCAACATGAAGCACTTCCAGTTGCTCTCCCTCCTCAGCACTCCACCGAGACTCTACTGCCTTGGTCGCTGGGGATAAAATGTAAGTGATAAATAACTTATACAAAAAAAACGGTAGAAACTTTAAGCCCACCCCGCAAGAAAACTGAATGTATTAGATAGAAATATGCAGCAAAACCAAAGTCACCGATATAACGCTTAAAATTGTAAAACTCAGAGCACCACACATCGGCCGTAGAACTGACGGCCAAAGGAGCAGAAAGGTTTTCGATCAACCACGTACTGGAAGAATTGAAGTAATTACTGAAGAATTGTAGTGGGCAAGTCCCCTATAAAATGGGCCGATGACCTGAAAGAAGTAGTAGGTGAAATGTCGATGAGTACAGAACAAAGCCTGTTGACATGGCGCTTTGGAGGAAGCTTTTGTCCTGCGGCGGACCTCCTTCGGCTGAGTTAAATATAATTTAGACAAGATTCGGAAATCATCTTAAAGATTGCAAAGAAGAACACAGGACAAGAGGAGAACAAAGGATATTTTTGTTAAACCATATTATTAAGCAGTAAAGCAACAGAATACACTGATATTCACAGGCAAGTCTCCGGAACTGGCGATCATGTATGAGACGAAACATGAGTCCGGCGAAAGCGAGAGGTTCGTAAGGAAAGTACCTGTTACAGTCTCTGTTTACCCCATAAGCGACTCTACGTGATGATATAGAGCTATGAATAGCGTCTAATATTCGCGTGAACCTTCAATAGCCCGACGAATGCCAACGAAGTTCATTTCGTGTTTGTGTATTTTTAGAAATGTGTTTAACGCTTCACAAGAATTAATTTTAATTACTTTGTTAAAAGCCCTTCGACATCGCTTTGAATACCAGATGAGTAATTCCTTTAACGGAAATTAAGTAACAAGATACAACATAAAAAATTGGTTATTAAAAAGTATCGGCAACGAAACTTTTAAGGACACAATTAGGGACTACAAGAATAAATTCAAGTTAAAAATACCGTCGTGCAGTAAGTAACTTATAACGTATCACATTAAAATTATTTTTTGTAGTATAGATAAATAAAAAATAATTCAAATCTGTACTTTAAAAAAACGCGTGAGCCTTACAGTAGTCGCATATGATATGTAACATCTGATGACATGATATACTACTATGAAATTGAGATGACTCATTGGTCAAATACAATAATTGACCTCACATCTGAGGTGGAATTTAATACCAAAAGTACCAAAATGATAAAAAAATACTTAAATCTTAGCAAAATTCTTAAAAAAAAACCAAAAGGCTATTAAAAACACATAATGATTATCAGAAATTAAATTTATTTAGAAAGGATAGGGTAAATAAACATCACATCCAAATTAAAAAATTTAGACTCTCGGTTGCATCATAACTACTGTGTATATGACACAGAGGTTAAAGAATTGCACACTGAAATTGTTACTCTCCACTCTAATTTTAAGAAGATGACAACCAAGTATGAAGAGGCTCAAAAGTTTCTATCATGTAAACTTACTAATATGGTGTCCAATATTGAGTAAAATTGCTCACCCATACCCAACCTCAATCTATTATTAAAGATAATACATCACAGACTACTAGTTTGGTACTACTGTGTGAAATTAAAACTAGTACGAAAATATCAGCACAGAAGCCTTTAAAGAAAACTGTTATTTATTCAGACAATTTCGGTCATGGAATAGGTTCTATTTTTTAAAATGAACTGCACAATCATCAAAATATTAATTTGTGTTCACCCCGAGCTACCTTTAATTATATAACAAATTCTATTTGCTCAAGCAAATTTGACATACACTCCACCATTGTAATATTATATGGTGATAGCTTTTCTGTGAAAAAGAAGGACTTAGTAAATAGTATACATAGACTACTGTAACTGAGTGTAAAATACAATTGTAAATTTGTTTTATGTGCCTTACCTTATTCCTGTAATTTAACATAGGAACAAAATAAGCACATATACGACATGAATCTAGTTATACAAGCTGTAACATAATAAACGCTCTTGCGTTTATTATGTTGTGTATGTCTGAGGTCTTCCTCAGACACCCCGATTAGAGAATTGCTTCATATAATGCTTGCATGCTTCATTCAAAACGAAAACCAAATTTCCAAATATAAATTTGTATTTTTTATGAGGAGTAACAAATGATTATATTATATTATTATTATATTAAAGGTTGTTACCCTCTTTTTAATACTTTTATACCCCAATTAACAATGAAACTTGTACGTGTATGTGTGTGTTTTGAGAAATATGTTTATGTCTCCTTATTGCTATGAATCAACAATAAATTTAGTTTTTTATAGCGCACTGAAGGAGTAAAAGCGTTTTTTGTGCAAATTTAAAAAAAAATGTAAGGTAACTTAAAAATAGTTAGAATCAATTCAGTTACCGATTTAGAACAAACTACTCTCAGGTCTTACGTTAATTATGTTACACCTTGTATATAATTTGACACATCGTCATAGCGACATAATTTATTATTTTGATTTACATAAATTTACTAGCAACAAGTTCAGGCTGACAATAAACACTATGTATCTGCTATTTTATATACAGAGACTTATAGCCACATTGTTAGCATATAAAGTTCAGAAATTTGACCCGGTTATATGTCATATAACCAAGGCTATTGACATGGGTGATAGTGTTAATAATAATATAAATATTAACGTCATTGACAAACCCAATAAACATCGTAACATTTTAAATAATTTAAATTGAATTTTAAGACAATAGAGAATATCTCTCGCAATAATATTGTTAATAAATATTCATCCTATGTCAACCTGGTTCATCAAAACATCCAAGGCCTGAAGAAGATTTGGAAATTGAATTGTTTTTAAACTGCAATAATATAGACATTCTTTGTATAACCGAACGTTGGCTTAAAAGTGAACACTTGATGTTTAATTTTAGTCATCACTAGGTTACTAGCTCATTCAGCAGAGTAAACCTGATTCATGGCGGCTCTTTAATAATATTGAATAACAATATAAAATTCAAAGAACGTAAAGATATTGTGAGCCTCTCTGTTGAGCGTGTAATTGAGATAGCGTGCGTTGAACTCGCACAATTCATATTGTTGTGTATATATAGGCCTCCGTGTGCTCCATATGATGAATTAAAAACAAAAAATAGAGCATATATTAAATATTCAAAATTGCTAACTCAAATAAAACAATTGCTGTCTGTGGAGACTTTAATATAAATTTACTCAAAAATAATACAGTAACCGATAGATTTTTAACTCTTTTACAGTCATATGGTTGGCTAAACACTTTTATTGAGCCTACTAGGATAACAGCTACGAGTGCAACGTGCATTGATAATATATTTACAAATCGGAAACCGGCGAGGAGGAAATAATAAATAAGCTCGACTCGGATCACTGTGGGCAATTAGTCGTCCTTAATAGCACTATCATCACAGCACAAAGTAAATGTAGTTTTATTCCGGTAACCGTCTGTTGCCTTGAGCAGTTCCAAGATAATGTAACAAACTGCCTGGCTTACCACTTCACAGCAATTCAAATACTCTTCCAAACCAAATAATTTGTTATTCAATCTTATTGATGACGAGTTTCATTGCGTATTTAAACAGAAAATATCATGAATCAAAAACCGGGCATCGTTTAGTGAGTAGTTGCCTACAGGGCATTTACAAAAGTAGAAGAAGATTATATGAATTGTATAGTGAAAGGACATATAATCCTTGTCTCAGTTTGAAAAATATGTTAAGTAATATTCTAAAATATTTAAGTGAGCCTGTTCTGTTGCTAAATCTCATTATTTGAAAAACAAAATAAAAAATGCTTCTAATAAAATTAAAACTATACGGAACATTATTAATAGTGAAACAGGTAGAAATACAGGACGTAATAATGATATTCATCTAAGAATCGATAATTTGGATATTAAAGCAGATTTAGATGTGGCGACTGAGTTTAAGAATTTTTTTACTAATACAACTTAATTTGTAGATTCGTCGTCTACTTCTGCCGAATCACTACTAAAATAAAGCGTTTTTCAGTGTAACATGTATTTTGAATTTTCTTATATCGATGCAAAAGATATTATTAATACATTTAAAGCTTTAGACATTAAGAAAACTGCCGACCTGTGGGGGATGTCCATAAAAATCATTACGTCTATAATTGAAGTAATTGCTCGGCAAATAGCAACGGTATTTAATAGTTGTATTACAAGTGGTACTATTTCCTGATCTCATGAAAAATAACAAAGTAATACCGTTATTTAAATTAGGTAGTACTTACGACCCTTCCAACTTTCGGCCTATTCCTGTCCTACCCACCTTAAGTAAAGTATTTGAAAAAATCATTTTAAAATAATTATTAGGTCACTTTTCAAAAATCAATCTACTTCATAACAACCGAATTGGTTTTACAAGAAACCGTTCAACGGTAGATGCGGGAGTAGAATTGTTAAAGTATATATTTGATGCCTGGGAAGAGTTACAGGATGCTTTTGCTATATTCTGTGATTTATCTAAGGCGTTTGATTGCGTGCATCATGAGACACTCCTAAAGAAATTAAGCCACTACGGCATCAGGAACGGCGCTCTCAATCTCTTGGCATTCTACCTAAATAATAGAATTCTGAGGGTTGATATTAACGGTAAGAGATCTGATGGATCTGTGGTCACTTTGGGCGTTCCACAAGGTTCCATCGGACCATTCCTATTTTTAATTTACATTAATGACTCACCTTACTTTATAGGGACAATCACAAAATTGTTTTGTTTGGAGATGATACCTCTCTTTTTTAAAATTAAAAGACAATTGCAAAATTATGACAATGTGAATAACGCAATTACCAGACTTGTGCATTGGGTTAATAGTAATAATCTCCTACTCAATGATAAGAAGACTAAGTGCATTAAATTTTCGACACCTAACGTGAGGCAGGTAGGAGCTAATGTGAAACTAAATGAAGTCGAGTTGGATCTTGTTTAATCAACTTCGTTTTTAGGTATTACCATAGATGCCCAATTACAATGGGGTAAACATATTATTCAAAAACTATCGGGAAAGTTAAGTTCGGCAGCATATGCTGTTAAAAAAATAGACTCCTAACTGATGTTTAAACGGCTAGAATCGTTTATTTTAGTTATTTCCATAGTATTATGTCGTATGGAATCTTGCTTTGGGGTGTTCTGCAGACCTTAATACCATTTTCATACTGCAGAAAAGGGCTATTAGAGCCATTTACAATCTAGCTTCTAAAGAATCTCTCAAAGATAAGTTAAAGAAAATAACGGTTAGAATGTTAACCGTTATTTCCCAATTCATATATGAAAATTTGTTATATACGAGAAATTTGAAAAATTGACGGAGATCCACACTGTAAATACTCGAAGTAAAAATAATCTTGCAGTACATGTCACGCGTCTCCACAGAATTAGCAATTTGTTAATGGGCCAGTGTATACGCTTTTATTATAACTTCCCCACGATATTCGAGATTTCATCATCATCATCATCATCATCATCTCAGCCTATACTTGTCCACTGCTGAACATAGGCCTCCCCAATCGCTTTCCAGCGTAACCGGTCCGATGCCACCTGCATCCAACGACTTCCTGCGATTTTCACAAGATCGTCGGTCCATCTGGCAGGCGGTCGTCTCACGCTGCGCTTGCCAATACGTGGTCTCCACTCTAGAATCTTTCTGCCCCAACGCCCGTCCGATCTACGCGCTATGTGGCCCGCCCATTGCCACTTCAGCTTGCTAATCTTAACGGCTATGTCGGTGACCTTGGTTCTTCTACGAATCTCCTCATTCCTGATTCGATCGCGTAGAGAAACGCCGAGCATAGCTCGCTGAGCAACTCTGAGCTTTTTTATGAGACCTATTGTAAGAGACCACGTCTCTGATCCATATATCATCACTGGTAACACACATTGACTAAAAACTTTAGTCTTAAGGCACTGAGGTATTTTGGATGAGAAGATGTTGCGCAGTTTCCCGAACGCTGCCCAGCCGAGTTGGATTCGTCGATTGACCTCTCTCTCAAAGTTGGACCTACCTAACCGGACTACCTGTCCCAGGTAAATGTATTCGTCGACAACTTCAAGAGTAGAGTTCCCAACGGTGAGTGCGGTGGGTACGACATGGACTTTAGACATTATTTTCGTTTTGTCCATGTTCATTTTAAGACCCACTTGTTGAGATACTCTGTTGAGGTCACCGAGCATTCGTCCTAGATCTTCCAGCGACTCCGCCACGACCACAATGTCGTCGGCAAATCGAAGGTGAGTGATGTATTCGCCATTGATGTTGATGCCAAGTCCTTGCCATTCCAAGAACTTGAAGGCGTCCCCTAAGGTGGCCGTAAACAGTTTCGGAGAAATGACGTCTCCCTGCCTTATTCCTCTTTTTATGGGGATTGCCTTCGTGCACTGCCCCTGTACTCGGACTGACATGGTGGCGTTATTATACAAGCACCTCAACACCTCAATGTACCGATAGTCAATGCGGCATCGCTGGAGAGATCTAAGAACCAAGATTTACCAATTAATAAATTTAAAACTTTTCTAATTACGGCATTGTTCTTTTATAATTACGGCAATGTTAGAGCGTAGCGTGTTCTGCCTGACGAGCTTGGGGTATTGCTGCTTTCTAGACACAATCTGGCTACCGTCTTTGGTGTTCAGTTTTGGTCATGCTCACTATAATGTCTATGCTTGCGGTGACTGTCTGGCGCGGGTCACTCCCTTCCCTCCAATATGGTCGAGGGGAGTGATGGCTGTTCCAGCAGTCATACTCGTGAACGGGTGCTGCTTGTGGGGACTGGTCCATCTGGAATCCTTTAGACTCTCTTTACAGATAACATCATTAGATTCATATCTCCATCGTAAGGCATCACACTGGAGCTAGATCGTAAACTATTTAATTGTAACCTTTAGGTTGTGTTTACATTGTATCCACACAATAAGATTGAAAAAAAAACCATAAGAAAAAAGACAAGCCCGCTGAGTTTCTTCGCCGGATCTTCTCAGTAGAGGCCGCGTTCCGATCCGGTGGTAGATTAGTAGTTAAATTAGATTTAAAAAAAATGTCAATTGACTATTTGTAAGCGCTTATACAAAATAAATTATTTGAGTTTGAAAATCAAGTAGCGCAAGCTCATTGGTCAAATCAAATAGCGCGCGTTCATTAGTCAAATCAAATAGAGCTCGCTCATGGGTCAAATCAAATAGCGCGCGCTTCCCCAGTTCCCTGTCCCGTTCCTTTTCCAAAATCACTCCCACAAAAATTATCCAGCAACCGAGAGGAACGATGTTACACTTCAAAAATTACTTAAGAATATAGTGTTACATAACTATAGTATTTTTCATGTAAGGTGGGTACTGTGACAGTTGTAAGTGTCAATGAAAATTATACTTTATGCAATGGCAATAAGAGGCATGACCGGTTTCTATACTTATGTTTTTATGCCTTAACACCATTGAATTAAATATTAATTTCGTTTGGCACTTAAAACTGCCCCTACTCACCCAGCCTTTGTGAAAAATATTATATTACATAAGTTTTTTTCTATATTATCTGTTATACCAAGGGATCTCGCGTGATGCTCGCGTGATAAATAGATATTATACATGCACGTTTGTAAAATAGGTACTGTAGGAAGGCATACTTAATTAAAACCATTCTGATTTTACCCTTATATCCATATAACATTATTATATTTAAGAGCACAAAACAGAGGCCCTGTAGTTCTACCCGAGATAGTGAGCTGATTACTGCCCTCTAGAAATAAATACGGGGTGTGGTTTTGTCATGGACACGGCCGTGTGTTTTACGTGAATACGTTTACGTAACAGGTAACATTTTCTATATAAAATATTATATATATATATATATATATATATATATATATATATATATATATATATATATATATATATATATATATATAAGAAAAGGAAATATATATATATTTCCTTTTCTTCATCCAATTGCATGATTTCAACCGTCCCAGCTGCAGATGTACTGGCACCGTCGTTGATCCGCTCGGCCGCGTTCATTCTTTTACGTTGCCGGCACTGCTTGACTCGGTCATATGGTGTTTTATTGGTACCATTCGATTGCTTTCGATTGACGCCCTTTCCAACCGTATACGATTACTGCATTTGGATTTGGCTTTTTGACGCGTATAGGCCGACATTCTATATTTTTGATATTTTTTATTTTCAGTTTAACACCTTGTATATACTCTGTCACTATTTTACATAATATTTTGTATACAATCGATAGATTTTGATGAGAGCTGACGATTGAAACCTAAAGGAACATCGTAGCTTTTCCGAGTCAAAAGTTATGCTAAGTGTAAATCTCGATATGCAGCAAAATGACCTCAAAATGGCGGCGCTTACCCTTCCACCGCGCGCGATGCGTCACAGTCCTCACTTGGCGTATAGATTCGTTGATCCTTTAGCTATCCAATGCTGTAATTGAATTTAGGATGCAGATGTTAGATATGAAGCTGCAACACCAAACTGTATCCCCCGATTTTGTTATCATTCGTTTATTTGACTTGCCTCCCACTATGTAAGCAATTTTAAAGACGTATTCACGTCAAAAAGCAAAAGATGGTAGAGCTCACGGATTACTAAATAACCACTGAACGGTTTTCATGTAGGTAAATAGGTACAGTCAGCAACGTCAATAGCTTAACATTCTCATTTTTTCTAATCCATACTCTTTAATTTACGAAAGTTGGTGAACATTATCAAAACCAAAATATTTGCATCAATTTCAAATAAATTTAGATCAACAAAAATAATGGATTTGATGCAAAAGTGTACAAGCGGTTTAAATAACTGCAAATATTAAGCGACTTATGTTGTTGACCGTAACACGAAGTACTGAATCCCGTACTCCGTGGTAGGTACCTATAGTATATTACTTCATAGGTCCTACGGCAACTTCTAAACTTTGTCCTAACCTAATTAGCTTAACGAATGAAAAGTTAGCTACGCTTTCGCTTCTACTTAAGTTGATGATTCGTGATGTAATATAAATGGAAACCGGTTGATTGCCGCTCATATTTTGGTCAAAACAGTGGACTGAAACTGATTTGAAATATAATATCTTCGTCTATCCTTATGTTAGTTTCGACCTTAACGCTTATCCTTTCTTAGCAAGCTTCTACATTAGGCTTTAAAGATTTGCAAATGTTGTTAGGAAAGAATAACTAGCATTAAGTCTTATATAGGTGGAATTTTGTAATCTTACAGAGGCGGCCCATTGAATCTGTCTAGTCTAATGTTTTTCTAGGCAATTTTCAAAACGTGTTTAATGTACTAGGTTAAAATGTATTGTATGTATAAGTTAAGAATAAGGATAATTAAAAAATAAATAAAGCAAAATATACCACGACAAAATCTGAAAAATTAGTTTTATATATTTTTTTAATTTCATATTTTTAGTAGGCACTGGATACATGTACTTGGTCACCGCTGTAAGATGATTAAACTGTCGTATATCGTAAAATCACGCCAGATTAAAAGTGTACAATATATTTCTTAACAACCTCCTACGCATAATCCAGCATTCGAAAGCCTATGATAAATTGACAATGAATCGCTGAGGTCTGTTTGCTTCGTTCAACGAATACCTACCCGGGCAGCCCTACGACCCAATCGTAAAGAATCACCCTCTATTTACATTGACCTAATAACTTTCCCCGGCAATCCCTCAGGGCCGAGTTCAAATATTTTTTTGGGGAAATGAAAGATTTCCCAACACAAAAAAGCTTTCCATTTAAGAGGTGAGTTGTTAACGAGGTTTACGATAAAGGACGGTATCACAGATTGTGTTCTGAAATTGTTAGGGATTTCATAGAAAATTCTCAGTTATGAAAATTCGTGATTTTTTTTTACACGCAATAAAAAAGATTGATTTCTTTATTAAATAATTAACCAGTAACTAGAAATGGACTTATGTGAAAATAATATTTTTGTAGTTCGTGGTGAAGATATTAATGATTAATGAATTACACAACTATGAGAGTGGAGGAAGCCAGAGATGTAAGTAAGGAAAGAACCTGTTGGAACTCTGTACTCTCTGCCTACCCCGCAAGGGATCTGGCGTAATGATATAGATAGAGATAGATAGAATTAGACGAGTTAATATTGCAAAACTGCGTAACTAACAACAGATGTAGTGGCTTAAATTATGTATGGTAAACATTACAGGAGAGCCAAAGAACTAAAAATTTTCTCTTCTACTTATCTCATACTTGTCTGAACTCTTAGATATTAAAATATGCTTTGTTTACCATTTAAATATTTTAAAGTTACAGTTCAGTTACGATATGCTACTTCAATTAACTAGATAGTAATACGCAGAAATAACTTCAAGATCTTTGTTGAAGGTGGCCAACAAAAAATGGAACATAAACCCAGAGGACTGCAACGAATGGCATGATAGAGGACGGGCCTATGGTAAGTAGTGGATAGATACGGGTTTGATTGACGACAATAGAGTCTTTTGGATCAGTTGTCCGTATAATTTAGTTACTTAGAGTATATATAGAGGCTAAAATACTGACGTACGAAGCGCACAAGTTAAGTTTCCATACACAACCGACAACTTAGCGCTAAGCTTAAAGAAATTCGTAAGGGTATTGCTATCGAGTTGATACTTAATCCTTTTCACACTACAAATTTACTAAATAAAGATGAAAGTGATAGCACGCTTTCTCGACAACGTTAAACTTAAGTCAATTCGTGCTGTTCTCTGCGGGTTTACTATGAATAGATAGACGTTATCATAATTTTAACTTCATTAAGAAATAAACAGGAACCATGTTTATTTTGTGAATTTGTGGAGTGAAAAGGATGGCATGCCAACTTTGTGGCGTTACGTTAACATCAATCTTTTCATGTTACGTCCTCTGATCAGAGGGTTAAGCGTAAATTTGTTGTTATCTTAACTTTGTTGAGTAAGGGCGCTATCATGTTCACCTTTGTTAACCAAAATTGTAGTGTGAACAGAGTGGCATATTAACTCGATAGCGCTACCTTGAAGTAAATCTTATTTGTGCTAAGCCCTACGGGTAGCGGAAAAGCCAGCCTTATACCTAGATTTTGAACAAATTAATGAACAAGAAAGACCATATAAAACATTATTCAGTATACACAGTGGGCTACAAACTTTTAGTCCAATTAAAATTATGACGTTTTTGCTCCGAAAATAACAAGCCGAACAGCCCACGTCTGAAGTGCAAAGTAGAACATTTTCATTCATAACGAATCAGAATATTTAAAATTGTGCTGCACGTCCTTAGGGTAGTGTGAGATAGGACGGGAAAATGTATATTAATATTCAAATTCTGTGTTTAATAAAAATCCTCTAATATATACCATAAGTTAGGTTTAAACTGATTTCAGTACTCATTAACTTTAGATAATTTATTATTTTGTTAAGATGTAAAACATACCGTCAAAAACTAGAGAGCTTAAGGTCATTGAGCCCCAATGGTTCGCCATTAATATCTCATCCTGATAATACCTTATCACCCAGAATTAGAAGCACTTCTACATCAGTCAGCATTGATACGACGAATACCTAATCATATTAATTATTTAATGAACTGCAAGCCGAACGGCTTTATTTGAAACTTACACTATATCTATGTACAACACAAAACATAGAAATACGCCCACTTAAGTTCTAGCAATAGCACTATTAATACTAAAGATTAATGAGAAACGATCAGTCGAAAAGCCGACAATAGCAGAGATTTTCCCAAGAATTTTAACGCTGCAGTGATATTCCTAGCTCTAAACAATGTGGTTCAGTAGCAATGTGATCAATGCGGCGAGATACCGTTTATCGGAGCGGTCGCGTTTGATTGACGCCATTGTAAGCCGGCGGCTTGTTGTTAATCCGGCTTGGACGGCCGCTACCCGGTTTAGATGTTTCTTTGATTATAATTAATTATGGCAATTATTGAATTTGGACTTTGACGAAATTAGAATTCATTCACACGGTTCGTCAGCGTAACATGAAGTATTTAAACATTGAAATTATCGCTATCTGCTCCGTCCTGATCAAGGTGGAATAAACCTAACTTTCTAAGTGTATAAACTACTCAAAATATGGCATAGCGCCCTATGTTATATATACGCATATATGTAGTTTAATACGATCAACTAAAAATGTAATTTTCAGGAGAAATTGGCAATTTATACGGAGGAGTGCAGAAACATAGCGCTAGGTTTTGTAACATACAGTTTGTGGGATCTAATGAAAAAAAAAATGAGATTTAAAAGTAGGATCGAACCGAAAATAAGCTACAAAATGACGTCTTTACATTTTATTTTCTGTGGCATGATTAATACAACCTCAGCACATTACAGTGTACAGTCATACAAGGATCTTGTTGCCCGCGGCCAAAATTGAAACTAACGCTGTCATCAAGTGAAATGTTCGGGTTATAGAAACTTTATATCTCATAAATAATTAAATTCACTTACATGAGGACACAAGGTAATACAAATACAACATTATATCGAGCAGCGTAACAAATACAATAAACAAAATGTTCTTAGCAACAAGATAAAAAATATTTTATATTGAAAGAGGGTAAGTGTGAATACAGTTACCCTCGGCAGTTAACAAGCTTTATTAAATCTGTAAATACAAAGATCAAGCGTAGCAGGATGTGTCATGTGTTTGAGTTAATGAAAGTGTTTTGCAATGTTCATTTTTTGTTCATAACATAGTTTTAATACTTTTTTAAATTTTAGCATGCTTTTTTCTTCTTTTATTTGTTAATGTTAGTTCATGACAGTCGCGGAGTTGCCGTTTTTTATGAAATTTGGCTAAGTTATTTTTGGAATCAGTAAGCGGACCCACCTATTAAAATATTTCACTGGAAGTAGGAAAATTTGACTAAATGATAAGCCTAATTTCACACCAATGCCCCCTGTCAATTTCATCCACGGGCCAAAATACCCTTGTCGCTGTATATTCGTACATCTACAGTGAATCGAACTATAGCATATTTTTCAACAGCGTTTAAAACTTCAGAATAGTTAACATTGCGAGGAGAGCGAGCTCTGATGTAACACCCGACGCGTTCGCGCGTTTTACGTATAAGAATCGTGGAATAGGGAATATCATTTTATTTTTATATATATATATACAAGGTTATCGTACATAACACAAGACCTCCGACACCCCGATTAGATAATTGCTTCACAAAATCAATACGAAAGCCAGTTTTACAAATTTCACATTTTTTACCCCTTTTTAAGCACTTTTATACCCCAATTAAGAATGAAACTTGTACGTGAATGTGTGCATATTGAGAAATGCGTTAAAGAACTCCATTTGAAATCTCCTTATTGCTATGAATTAAGAATAAATTTAATTTTTTATAGCGCACTAAAGGAGTAAAAGCAATTATGGCAAATTGAAAAAAATTTAAGATACATTAAAAATTGTTGAAATCAATTTGGTTACCGATTTAGAACAAACTACTTTCAGGTCTGGCATTAATTATGTTACAGCTTGTATACATAATATAATCTTAAAAATAAAACATACTTCAATATCGGCCTTAATATAGGATGAGCCTACACTTTAACGTAGTCCCAAACTTCAAACACACAAAAACCCAGACCCAAACAAATATTCGAGTACGAACGAGTATTCGATCCAGTGGGCGGCAACTTAAGCTCTTAATCACTGAACCAAGCTGTAGTCAGTTTATTATTCTTATCTATCTGTATATCCATATCATCACGCCGTATCCCTTGCGGGGTAGGCAGAGAGTACAGAAATAATTTATTTATTTTCTTAAACAGCGTTTTACAATATTTTAAACTGCGTCATAGTGTAATGGAGTCTGAAATTGTGTCCAGTATACTGGTTAGGCTCTCCCCCTACTGTATTGGGACCTTACATCGTCAGCGATATATTGATGCACACAGTACATTTCTGCCATCCCCGGTTCAGGAATGTAGGCGTGACATTTTATTATGTTTATTTATTTTTATCATTGTGTTAGAACTCTGTACTCTCTGCCTATCCCGTAAGGGATCTGGCGTGATGATATAGATAGATACATAGATAGATCATTGTGTGCGCTTGACTTTGGATTGCGTGGACTTAATTTTCTTTTTATCTAGGGTTTACGTACGCGTGAAAGAAATAAGAGTCTTCTGCCTGAATTACATGCTTTATTGAGCATGCTAGGTTGGATTTACAAAATAGGTATATGTGCACCCTGCATCGACGAGCCGACGAGAAGAGAGAGACAGATCAGTGGCAATGTTGCCAGTGTTGTGTAATTTATATTTACTAATAATTTATGTTGTTGCCAACAATCATTATCATCAATGCGACATACGTTAAAAATATTATGTCAGAGTTGAGGATCCATTATTAAGCCTCGGGTGTCAGCTAGTGCGTATTTATTTTTATGATAATACTAGAATAAGATTTCTAATCTCTACCGAACTAAACTTTAATCTCTCGAGACAGACTAAATCGTCCTTTGTGAAAACCTACTCCAAACTTATTATTCAGATATCAAATATTCAAATAGCTTAGTTAAATACAAAATAATTCGGCTTCAACATCACACTAATATTATGAATGGAAAAGTTTGTTTGCTCTGTCTAGTGGTTCGATCCAAGGACGCTTTGTTCATTGAATTGGATGTAGACATCAATAATATATTGAAGAGACAATGTGAGTCATATAAAACTAGCCGTATGCGCTTTTGATCTTTGCATAAAAACGTCGGCTAAACTAATATGTGTGTGGTCTAGGTGGAACTAGTATCAGAATTTTTATTCTTGTAAACCAATAGAGCTCATTTATCAGTGTTAAAACCTAGTAGTAACTACTGAATTGTAGATCGCATTTCGACTAGTTTAACAACGAAACTAGGTAAAGTTAGCAAGTCATGTCGCTTAAAATTTTCATTTAAAGATATCAGTGACGCTCTTTTTAAAGTCAAAGTCAAAACATTTTATTTGTAAAGGCCAACAAGAGCGCTTACAAACGTCAAAATTATCACATTTTTAACAATTACCACCGGATCGGAACGCGGCCTCACACTGAGAAGATCCGGCAAGATACTCAGCGGGCTAGTCTTTTAAATTAATTGGACTGGCCTTTCTATTAATCATTTTTTTTACGAAATTGTATTTAATTACAAACTATATTTAGGAGTTGCCGAATGAGGAGCTGCTCAAACTCAATCAATTTTATCGTAGATATATTCGGAAATATAATAATAACCTTTACTACATAGTTCTAGGTTTAATAGCCTTTTTAAACTTATTAATAGGCATATTTCGGATAGCTATGGGTAATTTGTTGTAGAAGCGTATACATTGCCCCATGAAAGAGTTTCTATGGAGACGAGTAGAATGTACAATAAGATCGTCTTTGTTCCGTGTATTAAGTCGCTATATTTTTTAAAGTAACTGATATTCTTTTTCATATATAAATTGCGAGACAACAGTTACAATATTTATCTCTTTGAATTTTTCTCTAAGGAAAGCTCTGGGGGCCAAATTGTAAATTGCACGAATAGCTAGTTTTGAAGAACGAAGATGGTATTCAGTTCAGCAGAGCAGTATGCCATATGACATAATGCTATGGAAATAAGCGAAATAAACAATTCTAGCTGTTTCAATATCAGTCAATAACCTACTTTTCTTTACGGCATAAGCCGCTGAGCTTAACCTATTAGACAGTTGAAATAAAACTATTTTTCGGATTTTATCGGGAGGGACCCTCCCGTGACCACGGGTGCTGCAAAGCACTCGAAACGTCGGGAACTTAAAAATCATAAATAAACCGCGATAAAATCCGAAAAATAGTTTTATTTCATGTCTAATATTCGCGTAAATCTTAAAACATTATTAGACAGTTGTTAAATATTTGGGCCCCACTGTAGTCTCGTTGCATATGAAATTTTACAATTGAAATTATTGTGAAATATTACTGTAAATTCATCAAATGAAAATGAATTGAAAGTAGCATTCATTTCCATGCCTATAGACGAATAGGCATTAAAGAAATTAAAAAATCATGCAGGTGAACAGGCCGCTCTTATTGCATATCATGGCTATGTCTCCTCAGTACTTAGATATGGTCTGCTTCTTTGGAGGAACTCCACTTATATGAATAAAGCTTTTATTGTACAAAAAAAATGCATCAGGGCAATCGCTGGAGCAGGTCCCCTTGACACATGCAGGGTTTTATTTAAAAAACTAAATCTGTTAACAATAACATCCCTATACATATTAGAAATAGCTATGTTTTTAAAGAAATATCCTATAATGTTTGAAAAAGCTTGCGTAAATAAAAAATATTTGTCCAGAGATACAACGAAATTAGCCACCCAAAGATCGTTTACTGCCTTGCAAGAAAAGAACAGCCACATGATAATTATCAAAATTTATAATAATATACCGAAAACGCTACGTGAACTGACAGGTGAAATGTAAAAAAAAAACTGGTTGAATGGCTTGTAGACAAGTGTTATTATAATATTAGAGAATTTTTGACATAATAATGTGTTATTTATAGTTTAGTTAATGTAATTTTTGTTAATTTTAATCAATAGTTAATTTAATATTGTAATTGTTTATTATAACCTACAGCTAATATTTGCATGCTGCCGAACCAGCAAAACATGCAGAACTATTATATATTTTTGTAACAATAACATCTTGTATTCATGTTTCTAGCAAATGAATAATTTTGATTTTGAATAATATTTTTGTAAAATCTACATTTTTCCCGCGACTTGTCTGCCTAAACTAAAAACTGTAGTTCTGATTCTCCAACCGTACTTTTGATGTACAAAGGTATAGTATGTCAAAATCGAAGTAATGGATTGTGTCCGAACAAACATATATACATACAATATCTAAAAGGCAATCTTGTGTGTTCACATTCACCTCTAAATACACCTTTTGTAATGTTTTAATTTCCTCACGAGGATCACTATCATTTGATGGCGTTTACCACGCGAGGCCAAAATCGAGTATTTGCCTCGCAAAATGTAACCAGAGCTTAACCCAAACCTTTTTTATAAGAAGGTACCTATCTCTATTATATTTTTTATAAAAGGACAGAATTTTCTATACCTTATATTTTCTGGAAGCAAAATCGAAGCGAGGCAATAACCTAATCCCTGAGCTTAATCCAATCTTTAGATTTATTACTACCGGTAGTAGCCTAGGAACAGTTTAATATTTAATTCTGGGTCTGAAATTTCTGTTTACATAGCTGAGCCATACTGGACTGAAATGTAGAGATGCTTAAAATCAAAATCATAATCAAAAGTTTTTTATTCATGTAGACCAAAAGGCACTTATGAATAGTCAAAAAGAGAAAATTATTAATTACTTAAGACTCTACCACCCGTTCGGAAAGTCATTCCTGTGGAGAAGAAGGGCAAGAAACTCCACGGTTACACTTTTTTAAAAATGAGTATTACAATTCTTTTTGTATACATTGCATTTATGGAGTATGGGAGAACAATGCAGAACGAGCTAAATAGATGTGCTTAAGTATAGATTAATCATAAGTGTACTTAGATTCATGATATTGGTCAGTGTCTACATAGTCCTCTCATTTACAAAATAGAGATGTTGTAGAGGTATATAATAAAAAGCATAATAATAATAGTAAGAGAAAGAGTTACTATAAAATATGTAAAGAGTGCGTACAAAACAACTGATCATAGCTCCAGTGTGATACAAAATTCGAAGAGACAAAATTCATAGTCCAGTCATTTAAGCTTAAATTAGGTACGAATCTCGGAATTCGAGATACCCAGCTGTAAGTCTGTAAATACTTGTATATTGACACCCTAAAAGTTGTCTCAAAACTTACATATGGTTATACCCTACCATATGTAGGTTTTGAGACAACTTTTAGGCAACTATTAAATTTCAAGGTCAAAGGTCACAAAAATCGGTTTTTTGCGCTTTTTTTGTAAATAGCTCACTTCCTATGGGTTTTTTGCTATTTGTATTTATTATCAATATTGTAGAATACAAAATTCTCTACAAATATTGTTTAAAAAATTTTTTTATACTCTATGTCAGCGGTGTATTTCCCATCCTTACTGAAGGCGCATCCAAGATATACAAACTCATTCACTTGCTCCAGCACATCGTTACCAACCACAATCCTTACATTCGTTCTGGTTTCTTCCTTTTCAAAAACCATAATCTTGGTTTTCTTCACATTTAAGCGTAAGCCATTGATCATGCAGTCGTCTTTCATAACTGTGACTAGTGTTTGCAGATCAGTGGCTGTTGGCGCAATTAAAACCGCGTCATCTGCATAAAGTAGATGGTTTACCACTAAGTCACCCATTTGTACACCTTAATTCATCGCTTTCAGTCTTTGAAGACTTTTGTCCGGATATATTATAAACAGTCTAGCGGACAACACGCAACCCTGCTTGACGACCTGCGTGACCTGTTACCACCCACCCGTACGCATGCCTTGCAGTCCACATAAGTGGACTGGACGGCTCGCAACAGAGTGCCATCTATACCATACTCTGGCAAAATGTCCCAAAGTCTCTTTCGCACAACTCTGTCAAATGCCTTCTCCAGATCTACAAAACCGCAGAAAACCTTCCGCCCCACTGCCAGATGCTTCTCTACGATGCTGCGGAGTGAGAAGACTTGATCCGAACATCCTCTTCCAGATCTGAAACCCCCTTGTGCCTCGCACAACATTCCATCGGACTTCACGCGCATTCTCCGTTCAATAATTTTACCGTACACCTTGGCTGCCAAGCTGATCAAACTGATGGCTCTGTAATTGGTGAAGTCATATTGTGAACCCTTGCCTTTATACAAGGGTACTATGACTGCGCGGCGCCAATCTGTAGGGACTCTACCGGTCCTCCAGCAAAGGTTTGCAAGGGCCCGGAAAGCGTCCCGGACGCAAGTTCCACCATATTTGATCATCTCGGCAGATATCATGTCTACTCCCGCAGCTTTACCGTTTTTCATACTTCCTATCGCCCATTCAACTTCTTCCATAGTGATGTCCTCCGTTGATTCTGGTGCCGCAATCTCGCTTTTGGGCACGTCTGCGGCATCAGCATCCGGGTCATCTCCATACATTTCTCCAAAATATTCACTCCACCGGTTTAGCACAGCTTGTGTGGCTGCAAGAATCTCACCATCTTTAGATTTTATCCTTTCCATTCTGGAGCCTGACGAATCACCTCGAGCCTTTCTCACCTTGCTCCAAAAGAGTTTGGTGTTGTTCTCGAAGTTCTTCGCCAGCCTCTCCTCCTCAATCATACTGGCTCTTTCACGCTTTTCTTTCACTAAAGTTTTAGTGGCATTCTTGCATTGCCGGTATATTTCTTTCCTCATCTCTGTCATACTGGCATTCAGGTTCAAAGAAGATACATAGTCCTGCCACGCTTTCTTCTTACTTTCTACGGAGCTTTGCAACTCCGCATCCCACCATACATCACCTTTTGCTGTAATATGCTTCTTTGAGCAACTACATACTTCTTTCGCGGATTCCACCAAACTCTCTTTCAGTCTATTCCAGCATTCATCTACATTTGAGTCCGAAGAGCCTGCTGTCAAAAGCTTGTCCCGGACTCTGTCTTCATACATTCTCCTCACGCTCTCATCTTGCAACTTTTCAACCTTTATTCTTTCAAGGTCTCCGAAGGGGATACGCTCTCGCCTCTATACGCACGCGTATCTTGTAGTTTGCTTCGGAGACGGGTATCAACCAGGATCCGATCTATCATGCTTTTTTGTTCATTCCTTCTCCACGTATACATATGTATGTCCTTGTGCTGGAATATCGTATTAGACACAAGGAGACCCCTTTCCAAACAAACATCTACAATGAGCTTACCTGCATCGTTCACTCTCTTATCACCATAAGGACCCAGAGCAGCGTCGCAAGTCAATTTTTATTAACTATTATATTATATTTTATCATTTTTTTCCTAACCTATCCACTTTTTATTTAGTATTAATTTATTTAACAACACAGCAGCGCTATTAATATTAAAACTATGGGTGATTTAGACAAATTGTAACTTTTATTCACGTTGTTGACGCCGTCAACTTTTCTTTTTCAATTTGGTGTTGTTGTCTGGTACTTTAACGTTTTATTATGAATCTACACATCTATTATCAAAATGTTTTCGTTCGAAATTAAATGATTTTTACATTATTTATCTTAATTATAACTATGACATTATCTGCTTAACAGAAACGAATCTAACAGACAGCGTATTTGATAGTGAGGTATTAGACGATAGATACAATGTTTTCCGCCGTGACCGCTGCAATTCCAGTTGCAAAAAGTCTGGTGGTGGGGGGGTCCTGGTTGCAATCAAAAATACTTTCAATGCTGTCCGTAGATTATCGTGGGAAAGTGAAGCGGAAGATGTTTGGATCGCTGTTCTACCGAGCCGTGATCACAAATCTATAATAAATATTTGCGTCTGTTATATACCACCTGATACAATGACTAGTAATAGAGCTAGATTTTATAATCACACGCAAAAAGTCGTACTGAATGCAAATGCTAACAATGAATTTATATTGGTTGGTGACTTCAATACCCCCAATATTACATGGGTGAGATCTCCTAAGTCGATAGATATGCACGCATCAGCAACCCGTAGCCATGATGCAGATTTACTGTTAGAATTTATGTCTATGTGTAATTTATTGCAGTTCAACAGCATACCCAATAGTATCTCTCGCTTTTTGGACCTAATTTTAGCTACTTTAAGTACGATGCGTGTTGAAATCGCAGATTCATTAAGTAAGACAGATCAGCATCACCGCCCTTTATCAATTGTATTAAACATTAATCCATTATTCAAATCAATAAAACCCAATAATAATAAAAGATTGAATTATCATAAATGTGATTATACTTCTATTAAAATAGCATTAAATGACATTGACTGGAATTGTTTACTATCTATTTCTGAAATCGACGAAGCAGTTCAGGAATTTTATAACATAATCATGGACATCATTAAAATACACACACCTTTCAGTAAGAAAAAAAATCATAACTATCCCGTCTGGTTCAGCATGTCTCTTAAAAAATGTCTATACGAAAAATGGAAATATCATAAGAGGTTTAAGAAGTA